>VDFB02047230.1:417627260-418190020 GCA_007258455.2 Sequoia sempervirens | reverse complement strand
AATTAACCATTCATTGAAATTACAAATAAATTACATTTTTAGAAAGTAGAATCCATTCTACAAATTTTTAAAAATAAAAATTTAAAAAAATCTATTACATTCCAAAATTTGTAGGGGGAGCACGGCCAAAATTCTGCTTTTTAGGAAGTGCCCACTTAGAAAATTAGTAAAATATCAAATATTCATTAAAAAATTATCAAAAAAATTGTGCATCAACTAGATGCTGTTAGGTAACTTCTGACCATAGCGATTTTAAAAATACTAAAAAAAAGTTCACTGTGCTTAGGTCATACAAGAGTTGCTATGTTATGTTTTTTTGACAAAAACACCAATTTGTGTACATCCCTCTGTTGAACCCCTTAATCTCAACCATTTTCAAAATAAATTAGTAGTTTAGAAAGTAGACTCAGAGCACTTCGATCCTTATTTTTGTTCCATCTCAAAATTTTGAGTGTAACTATCCTCAATTTCACATCCAAGGTCAACATTTCCTGATTTCAGAAAAAAGAAAAGAAAAGTGGCCACTTAAGCCCCCTTTTTGGGAACCATCTTGGTGCACTTACCCATATCCTAACTTAGAATGATCATGCTCCTCTAACTTGTTATGTATATAAATCCTTCTATTCTCTATATGTAAAATGCCATAGGGAACACATAATGCACCTATCAAATTGACCTCCATGGATTTAATGGGATATTTCTTAAACTTAGGTCATGACCTATCAATAACCTTAATCACACTTGGTGTTTCCATTACCAATTATTCTATAATTCTTTCAAAAGGGTTCTCTAAGAAACTATGGAAAAATAAAGATGGTAAATACCATTTCCTTCATTTTTTGGACTAGGGTTTGTGTGCACCAAGTCTCAATCACCATGATCACTCCAAGTTACTTCCTCATAGCTCTTCTTGTTCTCAAATACTTGATATAAATGAATTTGGTTAAGTAAAATCACTAATAACCTATTAAAATTGGCCTAATTTCACATTGAATGCTTTAAGCAATAAAGTTATTAAACCCTAATTTGTATGCATAGTCAACTTCAAATGGTTCAAAAACTTTTGCACGATGATATTTTCTACTAGAATTTTCTCCAAAGGATCAAACATATTGACCTATACCATGTATCCTCGTGTTGAAGAATCAACACCATTTTCTTTGGCAGGGAATAAAAGATTTCCATTAAAGCTCCCCCCAAGCCAAATCTCTCAACTTAGTTTTTAGATGAAACATATACACTAGATGTTGGTACAGATTCATCCTTAACCTTGGTCTCTTCCTCCTTTCTCTAGATCTTGTCCATCTCCTTCTTTGTCTCTACTAGATCAACCTTTTGTATTGGATCATTCTTCTTTACTAGATTATCCCTCTTCATATTTTTGCTTCTATAAAACTTAGAAATGTGTCCAAATCTGCTACAATTGTAGCATATAACATTCTTTTGATCAATCTTACTTCCATTCATTCTAGATCTCCATTGATTAGTTTTATGCTCAAATCCATATCATTTATAGAAATATCCATTGAAAGACTAAACCATTCTACTATAGTTATAGTTGTTCATCCTTTGACTTTTGCATTCATTGGCTCTATGAACAAATTGATTGCATGTAAAACATTGACCAAAAAAAGGTGGAATATTTTGATTCATTCTACTTCTACATTCCATAGCCCTATGTCCAAGTTTATTGCACGAATAAAAGAAACAATTAAATTATGGGTACCTTTGTGCATTTGGTTCTCACTAGTGGTATTCTAGCTACATTCCTTTGATTTTGGATCTACTTTCCATTGTTCTTCTTATCTTCAGTCTTCTTTTTAAGATATGGTGTTTGATCTGCTTTTGAACTTTCACCTTTTTCAAAACCTAAACCTTCTTTATATTTGGAGCCTTTCTAATTTTCAATTATTTCATCAAGATTTGTAGAACTTATTTTGAATTTTTCTTCATGACTCCTTGCTTTTTCCAGATCTAATCTCAAATTCACAACTTCTTGTTCAAGCCTTGTGCATTCTTTAGATTTTATTTTCACCACTACTTTCAAACATTCTTCAACTCTTTTTCTCTCTTCAATTTGCACCTTCAAACAAGTAATTGTTTCATTTGCTAGCTTCAATTTCTCACTAACCTCCTTATACCTTTCTCTAAATTTCTTGATTTTCTCCCTCAAATTTTTGATGTAGTCATCTACTTCTTTGACATTTTCTTTTAGATCTTTGTTTTCACCTTCAGTTCTCTCTAGATCTTCAATAGAAACTTTAATTTCTCCATTTAAGTCAAATATGCATATCCAAAAATGAAAATCTTTTCCAGAGGAGTAGGTAATCTTCTAACAACCATGTGTTCAACCTACAAGATCTTCCCCAGGTGGTTAAGCTCCTTCCAAGGAACCAATCTCTGATACCAATTGTTGAACACCCAAAGTACTGAGGTGAGGTTGAATCAATATTCTTTTAAACCATTTATACATTTAACCATGCAACACAAAACTTATTCAATTTGCAGTAATGAAGGAAAACATGAAAATATCCAACACCATCACATAACACATGGAAAACCCAAAATGGGATAAACTATGGTGAGGATTAGCTCACAATATATTATAATTGATTATAGTATATTACAGAAGTGCTCACTATAGGTGGACTCACTATCCAAATGGTCTCACTATGCACTAAAAGAAGAAAAGAGATAGAAGAAATTTTATGGCTCACAACATAGATTAAACTATTACAATTGCATCTATTTGTATGCATGGAATATAATCCTAATGAACTCAAAATATAGACTCAAAACTCTTCATATTGATCTAAATCAACACACTGCTCTACTCTATATTCACACTAAATTTACACAATTCACATCCACTAACTCTTTCCACATGTTACTTGTTATTTACACCTTCCAAAAAATCTTATACTTATATCCAACTCATTTTCAAACACTTAGAACATCAATTAGGTCAGCCTAATTAGATGTACCATTCAAAACATACAAAATATGGCTTTTCGACTCAAATTCAAAATCTTTCACCTTTGCGCCATGACCCAAGACTTATGATATATCAAGTAGGTTAGCATGAACCTATAATATCTCCCAAATAGCTCCAAAATACTTAATTAAGCTTTGCATACCTTCAAACCTATTAGGTCAGCACTACAAAAGACCTAATTTTAAAATTCACCAATCGTACATCCACATTCAGACACACAAATATCCAAACACCATGCCATCTAGAATACACACTCTATAGACATTTGTTCACATCTCCTCAAATCCTCAGAGCCAAAATCCAATTTTCAAAGAAGTGTGGATTCTCCAAATCATATGCACATAACTGGAAAACACTTGTAAGTGTTAAGGAAAACTTTTTTTACTCATAACTTTCACACCAAGAGCCAAAATGAGATGAAACTCTAGAATTATATACTTTTTCCAACTAAAAAATTTATACTAGAATTGCAAAGAAAAGTATTAAATGGTGGACCAATGTAGACCCAAAAAATGGATGCTCTGAACATAGAATCACTAGTATTAACACTTAGTCAATTTCCATCACAATTGTCTTCACTAGATCAAACCTTCTTGCAAAATTTCCTTACACAAACATCCTAAATCAAGTTTGAGCCACCCAAACTAATATACACATTGATATTATTAATGAGGTATAATGTTCACATCAATGACAACACTATAATACATAACAGTATACCTTGTGCTTATCCCACATGCTCATGTTACCAACAACATCAATGAAAAACTCCTCATTCTTCCAACAATAGGAGGGTTCATATGCAAATTGAAAAATTAAAAAAAAAAAACTAGGTCCTTGCTAAGGCACCATTAATATAATTCTTGCACCTTGTCACAAAGGAATTGGTATCCCAAGTGAACTCCTTCCTTATGTTTTGTTAGAGTTACACTGAGAAATTTTTTGATGAATGGGAGCAGGGGACCACTATTCCCTTGTTGAGGTGATGATGAATATACCATGGGACTAGAATTCCCACCCCAATTTGTGTGATGGCCAAAATGTAATCTAAATTACCCAAATAGTCAGCCATATCATTAGGGTAGCCATTTCTAGTACATCCTCTTGAGGGATTCCAATGTCCAAAAAGGAAGCTCAAATTGAGATGAAAGGTTTGATTTTACTCAGTACTACTCTCCTCAGTCCATAAAGTCATCCCTAAGAACCATTCTAAGGGAAAACCAAGTCATACAAGTCCTAATGAAGAAAAATTTCATCAATCTTTGGCTTGTTACATGTCCAAGGAATGAAAACTTCCTTCTCAGGCTAGTTACACAAACCAGAGTATCCATAAATTGAAATTTGCTATCACAACAATAGTAAAAGATAATTTTTCCAAGCAATTACCATGCAAATTTATAGAGTGAAAAATGCATAATGTCATGGTGATACAACACAAGTGTGGTAATTTTGAATTTAATGGAAGGATTTCATAAAATGCGAGTATGGGATTCAAAGGTGTTATTTACCTCGCATTTCAAAGCAATTGATGTCAATAAACTTAAATTTTATTTAAGTTTGTAAGTTTCAAGTGGGTTCAAGTAAGGGGTGTTCATGTAAAATTTAATTCATTTCTCTATAATTGGACCACCATCATCCAAACTCCTTAATTAAGATCAAATAATTTTAGAGTCTGATTTGAGTTTTCATTTGAAGGGCCATGTTTGATAAAAAACTATGGGAAGAGTGTCAAGTTGGAAAGTTAAAACCTTAGGCAATCATGTGAGCACAGGTAAGTAATGATTATAATTGTTATTTTTGGTTGCATGAAAATCTTAATGAATTCCTTATTGGTTCAATTATAGGTGGGCATGTGGGCAATGATTAGATAAGACACTTCTTAATAAAAAATGATCAACCACCATTTTTAGAGCTAAGTTTCACTTAGGTAGGAGATATTTTAGTTGGGTTTTGGATGATGTGCTATGATTAATTTACCCAAAAGAAACATTAATAGGCCGAATAAGAATAAAGAGAAGTATATAATAAAATTCAAAAGGGCATGACAATGACAACAAAGTAAAAATAAAGAGAATATTTAATCCTATATAAAAACATAATTGGAATATTGGCTGAAGGGAATGGTTTCATGCTTATGTTAGTTTTCATAATTAATATGGTTTATGTAAGTTTTACAAGTAATTATGTATTTCAAAAATATAATTTCTTTAGGAATTATTGAAATTATAATGGATAGCTATATTAAGTGAAAAATATAAAGGTTTTCCTTTGCTACCACTATAATTCCTAAGCCAATATCAAGCTTCAAGGCTAGCAAGTTGAAAAAGAGATTCAAAGAAATATCAAAAGAAAAAAAAAAGAAAAAAATATGCATCATAAGGGAAATCAACTCTTTAGGTGAGCCAAGTATCTCTACTAGGGCTATGGATGCTTGACTAGAAATAGAGCTATATTTGGGGGAATTATAGAGATGACCTTGTTGGGACTATGAATGCTTGACTGGCAGCAAGGTTGTATCTAGGGTTGGCTTAAAAGGTTAAATCAAACTATGTAGTTTAATACAACTATCTATGTATTCTTTCTCACTATTCCTTAAAAAAAGGAAATTAATCAAGGAACAAACTTATATTCCTTGTGATGTTTTACATTTCCTATATTAATTATAAAAACTATGAGGTGCGAGGAAGTGTTTTCTTGGCAAGATGGTAATTTAGGTTTTATATATTATTGGTTTCTTTAAAGTTTTATTTTTTGGTTGCTGGTTGTTGTGTTCCCATAACACACTCCATTTTATCAAAATAGCATGGGGGACCATAAGTTGGCAAGCCTAAAGGTGAAACTAAAAAAAAGGCTAGTGTAATGTTGGGTCATGGATAAAATTTTGAAATGTGAAATATTTTGGTGAAGTATCCCATGTTGAAACTAAATGTCTAAGATTCATAGTTGGAAGTCAGTAGAGAATAACCAGTAGGTTCTTGATAAAGATAGTTAGTGGGGCTACAAAACTAGGTAGATATTTCATAAGAGTGTGGACCTGAAAGTGGCTTTAAGTGGGTAAGGAGTAGAGGTTAATTTTTTTGTCTTAGCAAGTCAAAAGAAGAAATATTAGTTCATTGCATTAAGAACCAAAGAAATAGGATGAGTTGTTTGGAGAAATTTTTAATTAATGTCGTATTTCTTAGCATAGGTGTTAGGTAGGAGTGTTGTTGGTAAATCTGGAAATTGGGGTTTTAGGAGAAGCTCATAGCATAGGAAATTCCTAATATCTTCTTATAACATAAGAAAATCCTAAAATTCCTTGCAATGTGAAAATCCTAGAAGTCGTCAAAAGGCCAAAAACTCAAAAATGATAAGTAAAGCATTATTATGGTCATAAGCATGTTTTGGAGAAAATTAAGCTAGCTAAAGGAAAAGATTTGTAAATGGTTTATTCTAGGTAAAAATTGAATGCATGATGTTTCACTTGTAGAGTAATATTATGTTGATGCAGGTAATTAAAAGGTTGTCGAATGTAGAAATAAATGTGGGTGGCGATATGAGCTAGTTTTCCTTAAAATTAATGAAGAACCTAACCAAAAAGACAAAGAGGCTCTAGTAGTAGATGTTTTGGTAGATGCAATCATGAAACTTCTTGTTGATTTTGATATTAGGTATTTTTCCCAATACTGAAAGAAATGAACACAACATGGGGATTTTGAATCTTTCCATCATTGGGGGTTCCTAAGCACTTTTTCCATGTGAATTGTTTAGGATTTAAAAATTTATCAACCTAGACCGAAGAGGAGCATGAATTTGATCTATTCTTTTAAATTTCTCAGCTGACATCCCATGTACAAAAAAATATCCTTATGAAACATGTATTATGATGATTGACTTGTTTTATCTCCATCCATGTGCTATTTTGTAACCAAATCCTTCCTTGTGTTCTATAAAAGATAGTGAGTTTCACTTTTATTAGGATCAAAATTTGTTGAAATAGTAAGACTTAAATTGGAACATCAACAATTTTATTTTACTTCATGTTTTCCATTCAATTCTAGTATAAAAATTGTATTTATAGTAGATATTGGAAACATTGAAGTGAAAAAATTATTCTAGATTATATATTTTTTGTAACAATAATTTGTTCATTTCTATTGGAAGAATCAATTTGTTGTTCCAGATTTGGGTGTATTTTGATGCTATTTCAGTGGAAAACAATTCCTTTCTTTAAAATCTTACATTATTTTGTATGTATCTCTAAAGAACTCTAATGAAATACAAAATAGTTGATGATTTAGCTTGTTTGTTTCTCACTAAATGTGTGGATAATAATTGGAAGCCATTAATTTTTAGGCTTTATCTCTCCCATCCTTGATCTTCAATAGGTTACTTTTGAAATGATTTTAATTAATGGAAGTTTGGAAGTGATGTGTGTATTATTTGTTAGGATTATTACATCACTAATTGTCCAAGTGGAAGCAATTTTTAATCCCAGAAAGCCCCCTATATAAAACAACAATTGCACAACACTGAGCTAACTTAGTACATGAAGACCTGATATTCCTAATCCTTAGGATAGCCAAAACTCCTAACCAAAAATTTTGGTGTTTCATTCAAGATATATACTTTATGTTGTTTGAATAGAAAAACTTTATTTGTATGTTATTGTGTGTGTAACAACCATTTCAACACTAGGGATATAAAAATTAAGACTCTAACAAGACATTATGGTAAAAAAAGATATGTTACACCAAGATATAATATCTAGTGTTATTATTTTGTAAGATAAGGACATATAAGAAATGAATGTTTGAAGGAAATTGGAGAAAAAGAAATTTAATAAGCTACGAGTAGACTTGCAGGTACTACCCAAAAAGATAAGTTCATTCTATTGTAGCACTTGTGGACAATGGGATGATCATGAAATATAATATTGTTCCTCATGGTTATTTCAATTAAGATAAGATCCTACCACAACAAGTCATGGTGATAAACGAAGCTGGTATATGTTAAAGGATTGGTAGAGTGGCCATTGTATTAGTAGGATCATGGATACAATGTACTACAATGTCTAAATAAGAATAATATCAATTCTATAAAAGACCAAAAAAATTAAGACACATACAATGATAGAAGTTGCTTTTGTGGAGATAGAGGTCAAGGTAGAGGAAGGAGGAGACAAAAAATTGCTACATATTTTAAATGTGGTAAACTATGTCACTTTCTGATAGAGTGTTGGGGGCAGAGGAACAAACCCTATGGATTTTGTGAGAGTACAAGACATGACATTTTCAATTGTGATAAAGCCTATAACTATTATAGGAATTTAGCTCCATAATCAAAGAGTGACAAGATCAAAAACCTAAACTCATCTAGAGGGGAAAGATTACTAAGGAAAATACCAAAAGAACCCAAGGATATAGATGAAGGAAATCATAAGAAATAATATGTAGAGACCAGTAGCTCTGATAGAGAATATCCTAACCACAACAAAGTAGTAGTGGTAACAAGACAAGGAACCAATACCACAAATGATAGACAAGACAAAATAGAAGAAGAAAATAACTTAGATGAGGAGATATTCCACCCCACTAAAAGACATCATGATCACATAGTGGATGAAACAAAGAGAATGGTTGCAAAAGAACAAGATTAGAAAATAGATGAATACTTTTATGAACAAGAAGTAGGAATAATTATATAATTAACAAAAATTTCTATGCATTCAAACCTACTAGATAAAATACAAAAGAATGGTGAATATTAGAACAAGCAGAGTAAATACCACAAATCAAAACCATAAACAAAGAAGATAGACAATGGAAAGCATGACCAATTATGATCACAGTAAGTATAAACCACAAAATATAACCAATGTCTTGGTGGATTTAGGATCAAATATCAATATGCTACCAAAATAACTATGGGAACAAATAAGAAACCCAAAGTTAGAAAAAACACCATATAATATTAGCCTAGCAAATGGGACAAGAATAAAACCCTAGGAACATGGAAATAGGTGGAAGTCAATTTCAAGGGATTAAAGAAAATAGTATATTTTGAAGTAGTTTCAATAGAAGAATCTTTGATTCATTCAATTCCCTACTATGACTAAGGTGGTATGTAAATGCCAATGGAATTATAGACTCTCAAAAATAGGAGATATAATTTTTTGATAAAGATAAAATAGTTCATATCCCATAGGGAAAAATTTAAATGAATTATATATAGAAGAAATCAACCCAAAATATTACAATGAATCTAAAAAAAAAAAAAAAACACTTATACACAATCTCATGATTACCACCACATGATAATCTAGAAAACCCAAACTTGGAAGGAGAATTTAAAACTGAAAGAACCACATATAGCATAGATAGTGATAAGGTATCATATCCATGGATGCATGAGGAACCAAAACTCAATTCCTAGAGAAAAACCAAATTTTGAAACACATTTATGATTAGGAGGATGCCGACAAATTCTCTACATTCTACCACCATTACAAATAATGAATTGCAAAACAACTGTAGCAAGATAGAAGACATCATAGAAGCCGCATCTAATAAATATCACTATTAATCACTTTTCACGAGGGATTTCACACATTAAACTACCCAAATAATCAGGAGTTGGAGACTTACTATCATTTATCACACAAATAAAAAAATTACACTAAAAAAAGGAGACTAGACATATTATAACATACACTCATTTGTAACACCACATGCTAGTGGAATGCACATAAATAACACTTAACACAATGGGTAATATTAAAAATTTTAATCAAAATAAGGTACCTAGTGGAGGAAGGTGAATATAAGGAAATACCAAAGTATAATGGACAAATTTCACTAGAGGAAAATCTCACCATTTGTACTACCACATAGAAAGATAGAAATGAATATGATGACCAAATATATATACAATTATTCTATTAGACATTAACTCTGGTAGCACATACTTGGTACATCAACCAAGAAAAAAGAGGAGATACCAACAATTGGATAGAACTAACAAAATACTTTTACCACACCTCTTTCTACAATGAAAAAACACACATACATACCACATTAATTAGAATAAAGGAGATAATATTCAAGCTAGAGAAAATTTAGGAAATTGTAGTTCTGCAATCCTCTACATTTCCTCCACAATCATAAGGCATATCAAGATAGATAGAATGGATAGATAAATAATCTACATTACCAGAGAAAATATGTTACCTAAAAAAATAGGATGATGAAGATTCCCACAATATAGTGTAGTGTAGAAAAATGTACTCCTTTATATTTTCACACTATGTTTGGGTGCCTTAATTAATTGTACTTAATTAAGCTTCTAATTACCTAAATTATGCATTCCAAATCCTTATTATTCTCACTTTCTAAAAGGGAAACTTATATTAAACAATTTCCATCATTAATTAAAACATCTTGGATTATGTGTCTTGGACTTATGGTCTAGGACCCATTCACCCAAGGGTGAATGGGTCCTCCTTAAGTGCCAAGACCCATTTTTAAATATGTTTTTAGTGGAATTTTAATTATTCAAATCAAGTTTCAAATGTTGTCTTGTGGAATCTAATTCTTTAGGAAATTAGATAAACACCTATAAATACAATTATTTTATCAATTCAAATCATCTAGCATTAAGGTAACTTTCACAAGAGAAAATATTATTGACAAGAGCATTGAAGAGAAAATTTATCAGTCATATACAATAGAAATCAAGATCATATCATCATGAACTAAAGTTTATGCATATTCATGTCATTTTTTGGAGCTAACATTGTGATGTAGGTTTCAAGCATTCAAGCATCAAATCAAGTGTTAGACCAAGCATCCAATCAAGCTCCTTAGAGAGATGTATTAGACTTCAATCCTCTAAGGGTATCCATTAAGGGTTTGGTAAGTTGTGACATAACATTGTTCATTCATCAAATTCTTTCCATTTTTTCATTATTTCATTATCAAGGTTTAATTACCAACATGGGTTTTGACAAAGGAAAACCCCTATTCACCCAAAAAAAAATTCTTCTCTCTTTGTATGTGTATATTTGAAAGTGAAGAAGGACTGAAATTGCATCAAAAGAGAAATTTTGAAATTTTTTCAAATTTTTCATCAAAGTTTCCCTCATTAAAATATCATAGATAATCATGAAAATCATAGTTTCCCTTCTCCCAATATCTCTCTTATTTGTGAAGATGATATCTTGTTGTTAGAAGATCCACTCATTGAGAGTCATGATAATATTGTTTCTCTCTCTCCCAATGCTTCTCCTGCTTGGGAAGATATTGTTGAACAAGAGGATGCAATCATTGATAAGCAAGAAAACCATAGTTTTTCCTCTCCTAATACCTCCCCTACTTGTGATGAAATTATCTTAGAAGATCCAACCATTGAATGTCATGAAAATATTGTTTGCTCCTCTCCTAAAAACTCTTCTACTAGGGAAGACATCATGGTGCAAGAGGATGATAGAATTGACAATAATAATATGGATTCCTTAGATGAATATGATAAGGTGACAATAGATCCCCCCTTATTAGAAGAACATCAACATGAAGTCTAATCCGCTAAGGTTATGAGCACACAATTGACCATTAGATTTCCCTTGATTATTGGACCTCCTAAGTTTCTTGTAATTATTGAACCTCCTAAGAGTCCTATAATTATTGGACCTCCTAAGAGTCCTCTAATTCTTGGACCTCCTAAGATTCCTCTATTTATTGTACCTCCCAAGTCATCTCCTAAGCCACTTCTTCCAGTTGATATCTTCAATTTTGTAAGACAACTCACTAGTAACAATGTTTTGCAACAACCAAGCTATAATACCATTGTCCATACATATAACACTAGGAATAACATGCAACCAATACAAACTCTAACATCCATTCCATTTCCTCAAATATATCTCCCACTTGTACCTAATATCCAATAGCATTGTGGTAAAGAATATGACCTTGTAGAGCAACTTTGCAACACTCCTGCTAAGATACCCTTGTTGTATTTGATTCAAGCATCCCCACTTTATCATGGCATGCTCTAAAATGATTTAAAATAAGTTCTTATCCCTCCTAGTTTGCAAAAAAATGATGTATTAGCCCTCATTTTAGTTATGGAATCGACAAATTTAGACATTATCTTTCATCAAGATGAGTTACCTCCATTAGAAGTGCAAAAACAAAATGATGCTTTTATGATAGTGGCTATCATTAAGAAGTGTGGAAAAAGACGTACTCTCATTGATAATGGTTTGGCACTCAATGTTTGTAGTGTAAATATTTTGGATACAATTGGAGTAGATAACACCAAAATTCAACTAGATAACTTATCCATTCATGGTTTTAAAAATGTGTGAAAATAACTACTTAGTGTGATAATATTTCCTATTAGAATTAGTAAGGTTACATTGCCAACACCTATTCATCTCATGCCTCAAAAACTCTCATATAATCTTCTCCTAGGTAGAACTTGGATTAATTTAATGAATGTGGTTCATTCTATGTTACATCATCTAGTGAAGTACACTTACAAAAACAAGGTCTATACAATAAAAGTTGACCTCTAGTCAGAGAATTGTTTACAAAATGAAATAGGAATGAAAAATCCTCTTACAAGATTGACACCAACTACAAAAGTGGAACTGATACAAGAGGAAGATGAGAATTTTTCGTCATCAATCATGAAACTATTAGACGATGATTGGGGTCAATCATAATTTACACCTACATTCATAGGAGAATAGATGATTACATAGAAATCAGGAAAAGAGAAATAAGCTACCATATTATCAACACAAGCTGAGTCATCAAAAGCATGTGAGTCCAAAAATTTTAGCAAAGAAGAGGAAAACACAAATTATACATCCACTTATGATGAGTGTGATCATGAGAAACCACCAAATCTAAAAGAAATAGAAAAACTTTATGGAAGAGGTTATGAAATTTTGAAGCAATTTGGCTATAATGGAAAAGGATGTGGTATTAAAGAACAAGGTATTCATGTCCCTATAGCTCACCCAATATGTAAGAACAAACAAGAGTTCTTGGTTATTTTCCTTTGAAATAAATGCAAGCATCAAAGAAACCTTCGCTCAATATCAATGTCATAACACAAAACACTCCTAGGGAAAATATTGCTTCATCTTCAAACACATGTCTTAGTGATGATTGGGGTTGATTAGATTTTACACCCTCCTTTAAGGGAGAGTACAAAATCTCACAATCTAAAGAGTCTTTTGTATGTATGACACCTTTTAGTAAGCAAGAAATATATCTTTCACAAAACAAAGGAACATCTTCTACTATTTATCAAGAGACTATTTTGTCAAGGCTCCTCAAAGCTTGCTTGATATCTCTTCCTCCAAGAATATGAAAGAAATTCTACAAAAAAATCTCATTTTGTGCAACAAGTGCATGGTCATTCAACCAATGAGTGTAATGCTTTGAGTAATAAAATTTAACATCTTAAGGACTATGGTGCTCTTCCTTGTGTTGATGCACCTATGTCCTCTAATTGATAATGATTTTCATCCTATCATGTTTCACATCACTATGTGGCATTGATAGCTTTGTGTCTTGCTCATTTCCATTCATGGTGGTACAATCTTAGGTGCAACCATATTTCTCTTGGAAATAACATGATAGTCATTGGTGGTTTCCTTTGTCTCTATTCTTGGGGGTCAAGGATAACTAGTATTTCAAAGGTGTGTAATATTTTCAAGGATCCTCTCTTCCTCTCTTTCTACTTAAAATACCAACATAGCAAGCATGTTGAAATTTTAAGTGGGGGTCATATTGTCCCTCACTCATTGCTCATTGTTTGTATGTTCCCCTCTTAGTGATGATAGCATACATCTCCTAGGAAGTGTGACCCTTACATTGGAATTATTTCATTTTGGTATTAACATTTTGACATTTCTTTCTTCACTTTGTTCACAAAGGTTGAATTTAATGTAGCATTAGCATAACATATTGATCATGTTGTGGTGCCTTATCAAAGTTATCAGTGAGTATAAATTTTGGTGTGGTTGATGTATGGGAGCTTGTAGACCTGGCATGACTTTCCCATCACCACTTGTTTTGTGGGTTCACACCTTATATACCTAGTATGTGTTTCTCACTTCTTTAGGCTCACCTAATGTATATCGGACTACACTAGTGCTTGTGAGAATATTTTTCATGGCCACCAAGTATAACACAACTCACTTTCTTGTGGTTCCATGTGAGTGTATTTTTGGAAAAATAGCCTAGGCTTGATCCACCCCTCTTTCCCCTTTGCATTAAATTTTTACATTATATGTTTATGTATCTTGTCTTGCTACTTCATATCATACATTCATGTGTGTCCCTTTGTGCTTATGTTGATTTTCCATCAGATCTTGGATCCTGGGGGCTTGCACCACCCCCTTGATCATCCTATCCCATAGAAATTTTGGCACTTAGATCCCTCTTGACATATATTCATCTACTTTAGTGTGAGTCTAAGCATAATTTCATGCTCTCACTAAAGTGGGGGCTAAATATAGTGTAGAAAAATGTACTTTACATTTTCACATTATGTTTGGGTCCCGTAATTAATTGAACTTAATTAAGCTTCTAATTATGTAAGTTATGCATTCCAAAGCCTTATTATTCTCATTTTTTGAATGGGAAACTTATATTAAACAATTTCCATAATTGATTTAAACATCTTGTATTATGTGTGTCTTGGACTTAGGGTCCAAGACCCATTCACCCAAGGGAAAATGGGTCATCCTTAAGTGCCAAGGCTTATTTTTAAATATTTTTTTAGTGGCATTTTAATGATTCAAATTCAAGTTTCAAATATCAACTTATGGAATCTAATTTTCAAGAAATTAGATAAACACCTATAAATGCATAGTTATTTTATCAATTCAAATAATCTAGCTTTAAGGAAACTTTCACAAGAGAAAATATTATTGTCAAGAGCATTCAAGAGTAGATTTATCCATTATCTATAGCAGCAATCAAGATCATACCATCATGTCAATTTTTATGCATATTCATGTCATGTTTTGGAGCTAGCATTGTGATGTAGGTTTCAAGCATTTAAGCATCAAATTTAGTGTCAAATCAAGCATCCAATCAAGCCAATTCATGCAAGATCAAGCTCCTTAGAGATATGTGTTAGACTCTAGTCCTCTAAGTGAAGCCATTAAGCGTTTAGTGAGTTGTGACATAACATTGTTCATTCATCAAATTCTTTCCATTTTTTCATTATTTCATTATCAAAGATAAATTACCATCATGGGGTTTGACTAAGGATAACCCCTATTCACCCAAAAACAAACATATTTTTATTCTCTCTTTATATGTGCAGATTTGTAGGTGAAGAAGCATTGAAATTGGATTAAAAGAGAAATTTTGCAAAGTTTTAAAAGTTGTCATCAAATTTTTCAAGCCAAGGAAACTCACCTACAAAATTTATTTCTCTTTTCGACAATGGAATCTAGAGAAATCAAGAGATAAGATCCAAGATCAGAGGATTATGAAATCAGATTTTGAACCCCTATATAGAGACCCATTTTCCCTAGGGAAAATCTATCCTTCAATATAGTTCAAAACCCATTTTTGGAGCCTGGTAGATATCACTCTACCCTTCTTATATTTTCCTAAAATTTAGTGTTTCTATTTTTTTATCCTTATATTCTACATTTCAAGTTTTACATCACATAATTGAGTTCATTAGGTTTTTTTTATCTCCCCAAAGTGCATTTCAATCATTTTTTGTCATAAGAAAATAACAGATCCCCATCCCCACAGAGTTGACTCACCTCAAGGTTGAAAGTAAGTTCTACCCTTGGGAGATCTATTTTTCTAATGAAATTAGGGAAAAATGAGGGTGTCCTAGATCAAAATTTCATTTTGGTGATCCCTATCTATCCTCCACCATATTTTTCTATGTTTCATATAGATATAGAAGTTCAACAAGGGGAAAGAGAATTAGAATCTCTAATAGAGGCCAAATTAAAATATTATAACCAACTGATCAAACTAAAAGAAGAAAACATTGATAAGGAAGGATATACTAAACTGACTAAGACAACTGACTATTGGGATGACACACTAGTGGCACATGTGGCAGAGATGTTATATGAATTTGAATAACTCTTTCCTAGAAAATTTATATACCTAAAAGACGTAAAGGAGAAAACAAGAGTCATGAAAGTGTAATTGAAAGAAGGAGCTAAAATGGTATTCAAAATACCCTACCAACTAAACCTGAATATGAAGAAGAAAGTTATAGTAGAACTAGACAAAATGTTGGAAGCTAGGATAATCAAACCAGTAGAAGATATAGAGTGGATTATCCCTATGGTAATTCAAAACAAGAAAACAAGTGAAAAAATGATTTTTTTTAATTTTAGAGAACTAAAAAAAGCCTACATTTGTGATCCTTTCCCTACACCATTCATTGAAGAAATTATGGAATCAATAGTAGGAAGAGAAATATACTCCTTCACTAATGGATTGTTTTTGGTATTAATAATATAATAATGAGTCGTAGATACATGTTAAGCATTATTAGCTTTCTTTATATTTTTCAAAACTTTTAATTCTGATCAACACCTAACTTATGTCAGATATATCCAAAAAATGAGTAATACAGAGTTTAGTTAAGAGTGACTGTTATATTATAAGATCATATATACCTAGCTATTAAGGAAACAACTCAATCAACTAGTTATTGCAGCCCTTGTTGTATTCTTCTTAATCCCCATAATCTACCTCATTGGAAGTAGGTTGTGCCATAGAAATGTCTTTAGACACTAGGAGGGTAGCAACATTATAGATTTCTCTTGTCCTATTAGGATTTCCAACAACATCATTCCCCATAGTAGCATTGTTAAACACTCTTTGGAATTCCCTTAGCACTTTGAGGAAGGTCTCTGAGTCCTCCTAGTTATGGTGCCAATTGTGCCCATAGTTCAATTTTGATTTGTTTACCAACATGACCCCATCTGTGATCAGCTTCATAAATTTTTCCATAGAAATTTCCATTGTCACTATCACCTGTAGCACAATAGAGAGGAAAGTGAGTCTTTTATTAGACTTAGTAAGCCCCCTTCTACTCCCTTGAAACTTTTCCTCATTCCTTTCCCTCTAGATATGCCAAATAATTTTAGTAGTAAGACAATCCCCAAAAAAATGATATTCTTTATTTAATTTCCTAGAAGTAAACATGACCTCATACCAATTAATCTTTCCATTTTCATTCTAGATTGAAATTTCATTACAAAAGATATTCCAAACCTCTTTAGCATAAAGATAGTCAAATAAAATGTGCATTATTGTTTCCAAGGTCCTACAAATTTTGTATAAATCCATATCAGTATGATTAATCTTAAAAGGAATTTTATGTAACAAGAGTTTCCATCTCAAGTAAGCTTTCTTAGGCTCTTTAACATTATGCCACATAGAAGAGAAAATATTTTTCCATTTGTTATCAGAGAAGTTCATGTGACAACAATTGTTGACATGATCCTTGATAGAAGTATCTTTGGTTATTTCTTTGTAAACAACATTAGCTTTAATTTCAATGAGTGGAGTGTCATCACTCCAGATTGGATCTTTAGCAATATTTATATTTTCAGCATAATTCTAGGGAAATTTAGCATCTTTACAAGCTTCAAAAATAGTGTTGAAAATTTTAATGTTACCAATGTTTAAATTAAATTCAACAACCAAGTTTTCCCAAGTTTTTATTTTCCCATTTTCTAGGATATTATGGAAGGTTTGGATGCCACAATGGTTCCACTTCTTGGAAAAACACCCTTGCAACAAGGCAAGAGGCTTAAAGTTATGTTTCAAATTCCACCATAGAGAATAGTAGGATTGGCATTTCAAATTATTCTTAATATGGAAATTGCAATTCTTGAATTCAACTTTATGCTTCACCAGCTCCCAAGCCTTCCATAAAATTTTAAAAACAAGTGAAACAACTAAAGACATTGGGAATTATCTTATGAAAATATCACAAAGGGGAAATTTTTTCCATGCTTTTTCTTGCTTAGGAGAAGCAAGATGACTATTATTCCTATTAATACTTTCCATAGTTCCTTACCATCCATGGCCTTGGCTATCCATTTGGCATCAACAGCAATCCCTTGGATCCTTAGATCCTTCAAACTGATTCCACCAATCATCTTTTCTAGACAACACCATAGCCACTTTGTTGAGTGTTTTTTCCTCTCACCCTTCCCATCAGACCATAGAAAGTTCCTAATTATTTTTTGAATTTCATTTACTTGATAACTACAAAAGAACCACACAGAGGAAAAATAAATGTTGTATGATGAAAGGATCTTTTGAAAAACTTGAATTCTACCAGTGAGAGACAAATACTGCTTGTTCCAACTTTCTAACTTCTTTTCAACTTTGGAGCTTATCCAAAGCCACATTTCCTTTAGGTTAATGTTGATATAAATTGGTATTCCAAGATATCTTACTTTTTTGTTAGGTCCACCCCACTAAAAAATCATACTTATGAAGCCAATTTGGAGGGGATTCAATCCACCCTAGAAACATTGATTTGGAAATGGAGACTCTTGATCTAGAGGTCTAACAAAATAGATTAAGTTTTCCCATTAGGATTTCTAGATTACTTTCTTCTAGCTCAATGAAGATAATCATATCATCTACAAATTGAATGTGGATTAGTTCATTCTAATATGGGAGTGTAATTCCTTTAACCTTGGGGGAGATGGACTAGTCCCTTAGCAGATAGTATAGGGCATCTGAATAAATCACAAAGAGGGAAGGGGCTAGAGGGCACCCTTTTCTGATGGATTGACCAAGGATAATTTCATTAGATAATGAGCCACTAACATCCACCTGAGTTATGTTAGAAACCAAGATCTGATTGCAAACTAGAAAAATCACCTTCCATAGAAGAGAAAAATGAAAAAGCAGAGATTTGCAAAAGATGTGCAAATTGATATATTCGAAGTACAAAATATTACAAGAGATAATTTTATTTATAAAAGCAAAGATGCATAAACCTAATCTTATCTTGAGCAAAAAAATAGCTCAATAAGATAAGGATAAAACCTATAACTTAGGAATTAAAATAAAGCCTAAGTAAACTTATGCAAAGTGTAATTAATAATTAATTACACCAACACCCCCCCATAAGTGCAACTTAGGGAGAACTAGATTATTATGAAAATATGAGTCCTGACAACAAGGCCTAATCAGGTACTCATGTAAAAATGCAAAGAGAGAGAAAACCCAGTGGGAAAAAGGTTATGAGCCTTATCTTGAGCAACAAGATAGCTCAATAAGATAAGGATAAAACCTATAACTTAAGAATTAAAATAAAGCCTAAGTAAACTTATGCAAAGTGTAATTAATAATTAATTACACCAACAAGTTACTGTATCTTTCAGTAGTGCATCAACTGCATTATAGAACTCAATAGGGAAGCCAAAGGCTTCCATAGTTGTTCTTAAGACTGTCCACTCCACTCTATCATACACTTTTTTCAAAATCTAGTAAGAGCATAGCAGAATTCTTATTAGATTGTTTTGACCATTCCATGACTTCCTAACTTGTGATAAAATTCTCTAGTATGTATCTCCCTTTAATCAATCCTATTTGGGTGTTGTTTATGAACTTAGAGAGGATGTATACAAACCTCAGTTCTAGGACCTTCAGTTGTGTTATAGGCCTCCAATTTTTTTATTAGGGTCTTGTCCCCCCCTTTGGCAACAACTTGATGATACCCTTGTTTATGTTTTTTACCAAAGTGCCCTTATCCAGGGCCTCCTTGTAAACCTGCAAGAGATCATCACTTATCCAATCACTAAATGTCTTGTATAATTCAATTGATAGACCATCATAGCTAGGGGATTTGTTGTTGCTCACGGATTGTATGGCTCTCATTATTTCCTCTTTGGTTATGCTTGTAGATAGCTTGGAGGCATCATTGTGGCCAATTTTCTTTAGAATGATTCCTTTTATGCATTCTCTATCTTTCCTATTTCCCTCCTCATTCCCCTTAGAGGTGAATATTTTTCTATAGAAGGCATGAAATTTCCCTAGGATGTATTCTTGGGAGGTAAATTGATTTTCTTCCTCCCAAATTTTCCCAATCTGCTCCTTACAACACTTTTTCTTTGATGTAATTAATGAAGAATTTTGACCCCTTATCACAATATCTTAACTAATTAGCCATTACTCTGAGGAATTTGGTCTTATGTGCTTGAAGCCTTCTAAGATCATTATTGGCCTGAGCTAGGTCCTCACTTAGTCTTACATTGTTAGGCTTAGCCTACACCATAGTTTCATCCTTCACCAGGTTTTCTTGTAACATATTTTCCTCTCTTCTAGAATTTAAATCCTTCTTCTTACCATTGGTTTGGATAAGCTTCTTCCAAGATTCCAAATTTTGGACCCACCTCTCAATGGAACTATCTTCTTTAAGGAGCCACTTATTAATCCTAACTTGTGATAAAATTCTCTAGTATGTATCTCCCTTTAATCAATCCTATTTGGGTGTTGTTTATGAAATTAGGGAGGATGTATACAAACCTCAGTTCTAGGACCTTCAGTTGTGTTATAGGCCTCCAATTTTTTATTAGGGTCTTGTCCCCCCCTTTGGCAACAACTTGATGATACCCTTGTTTATGTTTTTTACCAAAGTGCCCTTATCCAGGGCCTCCTTGTAAACCTGCAAGAGATCATCACTTATCCAATCACTAAATTTCTTGTATAATTCAATTTATAGACCATCATAGCTAGGGGATTTGTTGTTATTCACGGATTGTATGGCTCTCATTATTTCCTCTTTGGTTATGCTTGTAGATAGCTTGGAGGCATCATTGTGGCCAATTTTCTTTAGAATGATTCCTTTTATGCATTCTCTATCTTTCCTATTTCCCTCCTCATTCCCCTTAGAGGTGAATATTTTTCTATAGAAGGCATGAAATTTCCCTAGGATGTCTTCTTGGGAGGTAAATTGATTTTCTTCCTCCCAAATTTTCCCAATCTGCTCCTTACAACACTTTTTCTTTGATGTAATTAATGAAGAATTTTGACCCCTTATCACAATATCTTAACTAATTAGCCATTACTCTGAGGAATTTGGTCTTATGTGCTTGAAGCCTTCTAAGATCATTATTGGCCTGAGCTAGGTCCTCACTTAGTCTTACATTGTTAGGCTTAGCCTACACCATAGTTTCATCCTTCACTAGGTTTTCTTGTAACATATTTTCCTCTCTTCTAGAATTTAAATCCTTCTTCTTACCATTGGTTTGGATAAGCTTCTTCCAAGATTCCAAATTTTGGACCCACCTCTCAATGGAACTATCTTCTTTAAGGAGCCACTTATTAATCCTAACTTGTGATAAAATTCTCTAGTATGTATCTCCCTTTAATCAATCCTATTTGGGTGTTGTTTATGAACTTAGGGAGGATGTATACAAACCTCAGTTCTAGGACCTTCAGTTGTGTTATAGGCCTCCAATTTTTTATTAGGGTCTTGTCCCCCCCTTTGGCAACAACTTGATGATACCCTTGTTTATGTTTTTTACCAAAGTGCCCTTATCCAGGGCCTCCTTGTAAACCTGCAAGAGATCATCACTTATCCAATCACTAAATGTCTTGTATAATTCAATTGATAGACCATCATAGCTAGGGGATTTGTTGTTGCTCACGGATTGTATGGCTCTCATTATTTCCTCTTTGGTTATGCTTGTAGATAGCTTGGAGGCATCATTGTGGCCAATTTTCTTTAGAATGATTCCTTTTATGCATTCTCTATCTTTCCTATTTCCCTCCTCATTCCCCTTAGAGGTGAATATTTTTCTATAGAAGGCATGAAATTTCCCTAGGATGTCTTCTTGGGAGGTAAATTGATTTTCTTCCTCCCAAATTTTCCCAATCTGCTCCTTACAACACTTTTTCTTTGATGTAATTAATGAAGAATTTTGACCCCTTATCACAATATCTTAACTAATTAGTCATTACTCTGAGGAATTTGGTCTTATGTGCTTGAAGCCTTCTAAGATCATTATTGGCCTGAGCTAGGTCCTCACTTAGTCTTACATTGTTAGGCTTAGCCTACACCATAGTTTCATCCTTCACCAGGTTTTCTTGTAACATATTTTCCTCTCTTCTAGAATTTAAATCCTTCTTCTTACCATTGGTTTGGATAAGATTCTTCCAAGATTCCAAATTTTGGACCCACCTCTCAATGGAACTATCTTCTTTAAGGAGCCACTTATTAATTTCCCTTATGGAGGTGATGTTGTCTCTACAATCACTATCTTGTAGAAAATGTGTGTTGAGAATAAAAAAATTTTCTTTGGGAGTGTCCTTTGGTCTACCCTGATTGGTGGTCACCCTTGCTTTGATGGGGTGGTGATCAAATAGTGTGTAGGGATATACACAAACTTGTTTCCCTGAGTCATCAAAGAGAAAACTAAAAATGTTTTTATTTGCATAAAACTTGTCTAGTCAGTAGTAGATCCTTATCCCACCTTTTTGTGCTTTGCACCAATTGTACCATACCCCTTGGCAATCCTTCTTACCTTTTTCCAAAGGGTCATATAGATTCAAATTTTTTTAACCTTTTCCAAAAATTCCTCTCAATCCCTTTCTAGGCCATATCCATGCCCCCCCAGTTGTGTTCTAGTTGTTCCATCATATTGAAGTACCCCTAGCAACCAAGGGACTTTCGATAAGGAGGCCAGACATTTCCACAGGAGGGATATTTCACAATGGTCATTGGGGGCATACACTGAGTAGACCCTAAAGCTAACCCCATCCTTATGAAGAGTATCCCACACCACCCTATTATAGGGGGAAGTGCCTTGGTTGGTTACAATCAATTTCCATTTGTTGGAGAGTAGGATGATATCCCCCATCTTCCCTCTCATGGTTAGTAGAGAAATAACAAGACTCTTTCCATCTGAACCTCAAATTGAAATCTAGTGTAAATCTTGTTGCCTTGGTTTCTTTAAGGAAGAAAATGTCTTTTAGGTTCAAGGTTCAAGAAGCTTCTAACAATGTAATTTATATCTGGTGATTCTAGCCCTCAGACATTCCAAGAGATGATGTTAAGATTCATATTCAATGTTCATGGGGGTATCATCTTGGCTACTCTTGAATTATCCAAAGTATTTAGGAAATTTTTCCTCCACTTCTCTCCTTTTAGCAAGAAGAGACTGAATGATAAGGCTGGTCTTTTTCCTTTTGTTCTTTACCAATTGCATGCCTTTTTTTATGGATAGGGAGTTCCCATATTTCCTAGGCCCAACTAGCCTAGACCAAGGTTTGGTCATTTTCTCTAACCAATCCTTTGTGATATTCTTATTAGTTTCATCCCCAATCCCTTCAACTAACTCCATGTTGTTGCTTAATATATGGGAGTTGGGGGTTTCCTTAGAGGTAGGATCCAATTCACTTTGATTTGGAATCACATTATCCTCCACTTTGGGGGTGTGGTGTTTAGGATCACTATGGATTTTCTTATCATTATTGGTTTGATAATTGTTATTTTGGGAGTCCTCTTTACAGCTTATGAAGTCAGAGTAGCACCCAATATTTCCAATGCTTACTTGGTTGAGGCCATGAGGGGGTTCATTTTTCCTTGAATCTACTACTAGAAATGGGTCATCTGAACCAGCATTGATAGCAACCTTTAATTGATGTTCTACAACATCAAAGAGTCCTTGTTTGATAGCCCCTTATGGATGTTTTTCTTTAATAGCAGAGGTAAGGTCATTGAGTAGGCCCTCGACCCTATGGCCCTCAGTCAAATCAAAATCACCAACTTGGGAATCCCTTAGAGACCTCTTTTCAAGGGTGAGTTTCCCATTAACCTTTTTTATTTGCAGTCACATCCTTAGAATTTCTATTATTGGAAAGATTTCTCATTAGGTGATTTCCTCGATCCTCTTTCTAATTTTTTGCATAGCAATTTGTTGTGCATTCAATTTTTTAAACTGTTCTTTACTCTAGATGAGTGGGGAGGTAGGTGGGGTTGGGAACACTTTTGATGTGGATTTTCCTATGGATTCAATCTCTGCATTATCACTCTACACACTTATGGTATTCTTAGCTTTTCCTAGAGCATTTAATGCATTCTTGGTGGGAAGACCTTCAAAGGGATTTTAACTCCTGCATTGGAAATATTTTCCTTAGATTTCTTCTCTAAGGCCTGTGTGGGAGAATCTCCATTTTCAATTGAACTCACAACATGGTCAACCACATTTGTATTGTTTGGCTCACCACTGGTGTTTTCCACACCAACATTACGGATTTTTCTAGAATTTTCTTTGGGTTTACCCCTATCCTTACCAAAATTTTTCTTAGTTAGAGGACAATTCTTCTAGATGTGTCCTTTTTGGCATAGGTAGAGAGAATTAATGCTACCCATCACTTCAATAGGGCATTGAATGACCCTTTCATCATTTGTAATGGCAATCCTGGGTGGGATTTTGACCCCAGGATTCAATGACACCAAGGCTCAAGCATCAAGGTGTGGGAGTGAGGCTTTTTCCTCATCCACCTGAACCACCTTTCCAAAAGGAGATAACAAAGCAGGAACTAGTTTCCAAAAACATCGAGTTAGATTTTCAACCACTACCCATCTTGGGTAGGAGAGTGCAAGGAATTCCTCCGCAATGGTCATTGGGGACCATGCTAGGTCCCTAATGGATTTTAGGGTATCATAAACTAGGAATAAGTGAGGAATGGTCTATGTTTTTCTTTTCTTTTTGTTATTCCTTGTGTTGTATGTCTAAGAAATAGTATGATAACTTAGTTGCTTTGACACTTAATTACTAGTGAGTTGTTTTGTGAAGTTTATGATATGGTCATGAGGTTTAGGAGGTCCAATAATTAGAGAAATTTTAGGAGGTCCAATAATTAGAGGAATTTTAGGAGGTATAATAATTTGAGGAATTTTAGGAGGTCCAATAATGAAAGGATTTCTAATAGCCAATTGTGTCTTCATAACCTCAATAGAGTTAACTATTTGTTGATTGTCATGCCCTAAAATTTTTTAACCCAAAACAAACACAACTATAAATTTTCTCACTATTACCCTATTGCTACTAAGATGTGATTTCCTCTTCATACATAAACATACAAAACACATAGCCCTTTTTTCCATTCTTCTTCTCCCATGATTTCTTTTTCTCCATCAAGAATTCTCCTCCCAAATGAGAAAGCAACCAAAACACAAGAATGAATCCAAAAAGTAAAGAGAGAGAAGCCCCTTCTCCACTCAAGGAGAAGAAATAAATAGAAGGGAAAAGGAAACCACCTTCCCATAAATTACAAACCACCCAACCAAATCAATTTTTTTCTTTTCACAAGTAGGAAATTAGAGTGGGATCTAAGCTTTATTAAAAGGGTTTTATGAGATATAAATACCCCTAACCCATAAACCTACCACATAGGAAACTTTTTAGAAAATAAGGACCATATAAGGACTTAATAAAACATAAAATAAGTAATATTAAAAAGTTAACTCAAGGGACTAATAAAAAAACTCTCACATACACATAACCCTTACCACACAAACAAGGTTAAACCACATGACCTAAACAAAACCAAAAAATCCCAAGGATACAATTGAGGAAGTAGCCAATTGAAACCAACCTTAAAATATATACTACTATCAATAAGCTACTCAATACATCAAATATTGAGAGGGGGGTGAATCAATATTCTGCTAACAAAATTAATTATTAACCATCCAATTATTAATCCACATCTAGCAGCAATAGTGAACCAAAACATAAAAGATATCATAACAAATTGACACTATATTTTTTATGTGGAAACCCCAAGTGGGAAAAACCACAATGAGGATTAGCTCACAATATATTATAACTAGTCATAAGATATTATAGGTCTTACTACTAGGATGCACTATCCTTGAAAAGGATCATAGCCTAAATACAAAAGATGACTTATATCCAAGATACAAAAAGGTGTGACTCACTGCCAAAAATGAACTAGAGAAGTGCACCTACAAAGTGCAAAAATAAGTTTCAGTTAAGATCTAAAAGATACTAAAAATTCTTTAGTCACTTTGCACTATTTCATTTGTCACATCGCTCGCATACCAAGATACTATGTCTATATCTATCTCTTTGTTTCCATCATATACACACATATATACATAGCCATGTCTTCCTTCATCAATTAGGTTAGCCTAATTCAGTGTGAAAACACAAAATTCAAAATGACTTGTTGGCCTAATTCAAAAGTCCTTTTGGGGCATAGAAGAAAACATGTCATCCATACATTAGGTTGGACCGAACCTAATAAGGAATACATAAAGTACAAAAAATTCTCAACTATGTCGACCAAAAGAGTGCCAAAATTTTGTTACTTGGATTACACATCTAGAACAACAAAGATAGCTACAAACTCATTTATACCTATAACTGGCACTTCTTACCAACATATCAAAAGCTCGTATAATTCCCTTATACTGAGAGGATTTCTAGACCAAAATACTAGATCAACATAGATGCATAGTTTACTTAGTCAATTACCAACCAATGTTCGCATCAATGACAACAAAGAGAGGTCACCTTTTTCATTCTTCCAATAATCTCCCCCTTTGTCATTGATGGCAACATGTGCCAAAAATAATTCCAAAAATGAGACAAGATTCTAAACAAAATATTGTGCTCAACTCCCCCTAACATATGTACAAAATACAACATACTTTATACATATTCTTCTCCTCTTCTCTTCTTCACCTCTTCTCCCCCTTTGACATCAAGGACAAAGGACTGAGAAAAGATAAAAAATTCAAATCAGGAATTGGGGGCACCCTATAACTCCTTGGGAATCGCTTCCCAAGCAAGATTTCCATCATCCCAGACTCTTTTTTCCTTGGAAAGAGTTTTATGAAGAGATTCTATTTCCACTAAGCATTATTCTCCTTCTTCCAAAGTGGATGGAGAAATGTTCATTTTCTCAACCTTTTTCTACTTCCATAAATGCATTTGATATAGAGACATGTCTCGACATGATCAAGTCTCCAAGTTGGGCATACCATCTCATGGCATATTTCTTTTTCCTTTGTAGGATGAAAAATTTACTTTGAAGATCTGCAATAAAGACCCACCTAACATAGTTTCTATGATCTGCAATCTTATAATCTCTGGAAGCATCTGTAAGTTGAGACTCAATTGAGTTCATTAAGTCATTGATACCTCAAGTGGCTTATAGCCACTTCATGTAGCAAAAAAATAGCAATTGGGATTCCTCATCACATTCTTTTACCTCTTTCAAAGTTTGCAAAGCCTTGTCATGCACAATTGTACACTTGTCTTCTAGAAACAACAATATTTTCTCCAACAAATTCAACTCCACTTCTTTTGTAGTCTGTACCTTGAGGTTAGACATGTACTCTTTGAATGAATCAACTACAAGCGTAAATTTTTCAATTGGGGCTAAAGAATTATCTGACGTAACACTAGGGGTTGTCTCCTATAAATATTTTATGGCTTCATTTATAAACTCATTTCCCTTTTGATATTACTTTGTAACCTCTTGTGTGATAGAGCTAAGAAAAGTGTCACTTAGTTTTATTCTTTCACTAGGTACAATCTTTGTCAAGTCCACATAACCTAGGTGTGATGGCAGTTTGACTAGTTATAGTGGAAGCATAGGTTGAAATACAATTTTCCTTGAAATAATACCTCTAAGGGTACTTCTAAATGATTCTCTGGATGACTTTGATGGTTTAAGGCCTTTGGAAATTTCTCCTTTGCTCTTCTCAACCAAAATGGCTTCCATATCTTCCTCTCTCTTCTTTTCTTCTTCCTTTTCTTCTTCTTCTTCTTTTTCCTTATCTTTTTCTTCTTCTTCTTCTCTGGATGACTTTTCAGAGGAATTATCTATGCTTTCTTTCTCCCTTCTCTCTTCATCATCCTTGTCATTATTCTTCTTTTTTTCCTTGCTCCATTCACTTTCATCTTTGTTTTTCTCTTCCCTGTTCCTTGTAGATTCTTGATGTTCTTCTCTCTTATCACCAGAATGATATTTATGATGATCATCAGACCTTTTGTTGGTAATTTATTCTATGTTAGTCAGAGGGGAAGGGGTCTCTGAAGCATCAAGTGCCTCATCAACAGTATTCAAGACTGGATTGTCCATTACTTCTGCAATAGTAACATGTTCTTGTGCCTAAGCAATGTGAGATGAAGAACTAGTTCTTGTCCCATAGCTCATTGTTAGTTTCTTGATTATATCATGAGTTTCTTTCCTCACTTTTTCCATATAATCATCTTCCTTAGTCATTCACATGTTAAGTCTCTACTTGACTCTAAATAATGTAGAGCATTCTTTTAGTACATTTGTAGCTTCTATCTCCAAAAAGGTGGAATTGATGGATTTTAAGGCTTTACTTCTCATCTTTTCTTCAACACTTAAGGCCTCTTTCCTTCTAAGTACTAACTCCTTCCATACATTTTTTAGTGAATTTTGGCTGAATTGTATCCATATTTATATTACAAATAACTATGTACTAAATAAAATCATTTATGATTGTTTATTTCCCTTCATCATTGACCTTATCATATAGCTCAATAGTTGGCATAAGGTCATTTTCAATCATATTGTTTACTAAGGCTCCAAGAATTAAGGGTGGATTATCACTTACTAGAGGAGATCCAAGCATTTCCTCCATAGGATTAGATGAACCTTCTTCATTCTTCTTTCTATGTACATGGATTTGGTAAGCATCTTTCTCTTCCTCTGACTCATCATCTATAGATATCTCTACTCTAGTTTTGGCTTCCTCACTGAAGGTACTACCCCTTCTATTTTTTTTTCATTTGTTGCTCTTCTTTTAAGCCAATTTCAATTTCTTCATCAATAGCATCACTCAAGTTTCTTTTCTTGTCAGCCTTTTGTTTCACTCGTCTTCTTCTTGAAGCAATAGATGGTGCAACAACATGTATTTCCTTCTTCTTGGATGTTTTGGTATAGGGACTAGTGGGGGTAGAAATATTAACAGATGTAGGATAAATTTGTTCTTTCCTTTTCCCTTTCCCAACATTAGTAGCACTGGGGATGGAAGGATTAGAGATAGGTACTAGTGTAGCATTGGAAGATAGTCTTCTTGATTTTTTGGGTCTAGAGGGTTGTTCAATAGATTTGGCTTTCCTTTCATCAATCACCTCCTTCAATTGCTCTATATCATTCTTAGTGTATGTTACACCTTGGAAGAAATATTCAACCTTCTTTCATCTTTTAGATGAAGTATACTCCAAATGGATTTTAGTAGATTTCTCCTCATATGTACCATGTCTAGGCAGAGAAGGGTCCTCATGACTATCCAATAGAATCTCAATGTATCTCTCCTCCATTTTTTCTTCAATCTCATATCCCATAGGTTCAATCCATAAAATTCTAGGTTCTACAACCTTAATGATGCATTAATCTATAGGCACGAGAAAGGTTATCTCCTTTTCATACTTATTCACCAAAATTCTTGGAATCCATTCTCTTTCATGCATTTCATTCTGAAATACAACAAAGAAAGTAGTTAGAGCATTGTTTTGTGCCCTAAAATCTCCTAGACTTTGTAGATGGTCTAAAATATGATGAACAATCAGATAGGTGTTATCCCATATTATTCCTTTTCTTCCCTGTAACTCCCTTAAGAAATAGAAT
This sequence comes from Sequoia sempervirens, assembly GCA_007258455.2. NCBI lineage: Eukaryota > Viridiplantae > Streptophyta > Pinopsida > Cupressales > Cupressaceae > Sequoia > Sequoia sempervirens. Next base: position 418,160,362 of record VDFB02047230.1, on the reverse strand, counting down.
AATAAACAAACAACTAGAGTGCCAAATTTAAAAAACATGCTTCTTATCCTTTTTCATGCTTAGGTTTTCCATAAGTTGCAACATAAGCAACTCATAGAGATCAAAATCTTTTCCATTCACCACCATTTCATAAGTAGTGTGGATTGTCATAGTAGACATTAAATTCGATCGGTTAGTAAAATAGATTTTCTACCCAATCATGATGGTAGCATACTTGATGGCATGGTTTACAATAGGCTTTGAGGTTAAAGCTCTTCCTTCAAACTTAGTGCCAATCAACCTAGTGACTTCATCATTTTTCACTACCTTTAGAACTAGAATGGGTCTAGTAACACAAAGACCAGTTACAACTCGAATTTACTCCTTGTTGATAAGTCTTGATTCATTTTTCCACAAAAAATTGTTATGAACCCTACTAAGGGCCATTCTGACAAATTTTGCCTCACTCTCATTGGAAAATTTTGAAAACCAGTTCCAAACATTCCACTTTATTCAAACTATGTTTTCATATTTTGCTTTAAGTAGTAGATTATCTCTAGTCAACTCATTGTCCCACAAATCCTTCAGCTCTTGGTTATTGAATTCTTCTAACTTCCCATGAATGTATGTTCTTGGATCTTCAGTGGGTAGCTCACATGACTTGGAATGTGTGAGAATGCACCCACAAGGTCATTTTCATATACTTTCCATGAATATATTCTAAATCTAGGTTGGGGCCTCTTAGGAATTTCCACAATAGTAGGAGTGGCCATATTCCCCAAACAATCTTGAATAAGCTTAACAAAGAGTTTATTCAACTTTAAAATCCACAGAATTCAGTTAATAAAAAATACCTTTTCTGCTTGTCGAGAACTAGGGTTTTGTGTACGATGCACTAATCTCCTTTAATCTTACTTCAACTCACACTACTTCTTTCAAATTGCACAAATGTTGATGCAGAGCTTGGTGTCTTTTTTCTGAATCAACACAATTCAAGTTATTGCAATCAACAAATAGGTTCTCAAAACCCCTTCAAAGCACTTAGCCAATCTAACTTTATGCATGCTCTAGTAGGTCTGCAGACCCAATTTGCTCAACTTTTCTCATCAAGAAGCTTCACAACCATCAGAACCTTAACATTTTCAAATACCCTATAGTGCATACTCAAACATATCCAAAGAACTCCATGAGTCACCTTGAACCATCTCCTTCAAATTCATGAAACTGCACTGACCTAGTAGACCAATTAGGTCACCTTTTCAAAGGAATTGTTCCAAAATCTCACAAACAGTCTTGAATAACCTCTTAGACCTTACTAATAGGTGAAAAAAGGCCTTTTTCAATAGTTTTTAAAAACACCAACCCTCATCTAGTCACTATTCTAGAAAACCATCATTTTCCACCTATTTGGGGTAGGGTTTATTGAAACTTAAGGTTCCCAACCTCATACAATCCTGCCACCACCTCTAACACTCTTTAATATGTATTTCCACACTCAAAAAACCATTTGGTAGCCTCTACTCACAATAATTCATCAAACTCACTCACACACCCATCATTTTCATGCCTAATTAAACAATTTTCCTTAGGACAGTCCTCATAATTTTCCTTGAAACTTGCACACAGACCAAACCTCTTACCATACTCTCCTAAACCTAACATTTTGAACCCATTCAACTTAGAAACAATGAATATAGATGGTGAAATGGGCTTTATTTCATGATTAAAGCCTCACAACAAAATAGATACCAAATGCTTCAAGAACAATTTCAAATGCTCAAACCAAACGAGGATTACAATTAACACACCCCACTATTGAATTCACAAACTTTTAGGAAGATATTATTTATTACAAAATCTTACAAGAGACTGGTAATGCAAAATTCACTATAAAAACACAAAAATTAAAGCAAAACATGGTCTTTCTTTATTGATTATCCTTCATAATTCTTCCAACAACATCTTGCATCAATGGAATAGAAATATTTAAAAAATTTCCCACTAAAACTACCCTCCAAACCAACCAACTACCTTTCAAATCCCAATTTACTGTTGGGCTTCCTCAAAATTGCACTTTTACATTTTTTTTCCTTATCAACAATGGACAATTTTGTCAAATTTTGCAAACTAAACCCCCAAACCTCCTAATTACCATTACAATGACTCATTACCACATTAAATGGTCCAACAAGACCTTATTCCACAAAGTCTAAGACTCAAGACACCAAATTCTACCTAAGACTCTCAATTACAATTTCTTACATTTTTTAGCATCATTTGACAGCATTGCACATCTTAACAAAGATGAACTCCTAGTACATACTAATGGTAAATTTAGAACTTATTAACACACCACAAGACCTCAAACCCCTAAGACAACCTATCACCAAACAAACTTGATCAAATCCATGTGAAATAGATTGGTTCTCCTGCACCATACAACTGCCCTTGAAGCTTTTCCAAGTCTCTTGGAAATGAAATCTTAGGCTGCCCAAACCTATCTTCTCTACCACCTTGATCTTCATCTACTCTTTTCCTCTTCCTCTGGATCATATGTGTTGGCTTGCAACACAATCTTTGTTATCAGACTCCTTACCTCCTAACTTTTGTCTCTTTAGCATAGACTGCCCTGATAACCATCTCATGACTATCCCTTCACTTGTGACTAATCTTGTACTTTCCTTAACATCTGTAAACACCTTTCCTAGTCTTTTGTTAATCTAGCTCTACCTTACCTCTGGTTTCACACTTGAAACTACTCACTTGTCCTTGCATCACCCTTTCTTTTCCATGCATCTTTGTGTTCAAAATTTCCTTCTCAATAACCTTTGTTTTGTTAGACTTACTTACCTTTGCATCATCAGTTCTTGATTTCCCTTCAACTTCCTTAGTAGCTATTGGACAAAACATAGTCCCAACCTCAATTCCTTCTTTCTTTTTTAACTCATTTTTAGTCCTTGCAAGGATTTCATCCTTGATCTTCTTTGGCTTAGTATTGGTCACATTTATTTCACCTTCTTTGTTGCTTTTTATGACTATATCATCCTTCAAATTCATTTTCCTCTCATCTCCTAACCTTGAAGTGGATGAAAATGTCTTTTTCTCTTCTTTTTTATCTCCCATCGACTTCTCAACCTCTTTCTTACCAAAAGTGATAACTTTGGCTCCCTTGTTTTTCTCCTTTCCACCTTCTTGTAATGGGTTCAATATAAAAGTGATAGCATCTTTCACAATCTGATATGTGTTAGCCCTCCCATCATATATTGAGTTCCTATCAAATTTCCATAGTCTTCCAAGGAGTAAATGGCAACAACTCATTGGCAGGATATCACAAATCACTTTGTCCCTATATTCACCAATCTAAAACTCAACTAGTGCTTGCTCTTTAACAAGAATGGATTGATCATCACTCACCCAAGAAGCTTTGTATGGTTTTTCAAGAGGGTTCCTTTCTAACTTAAATTTATCAACCATTTCACAAGAGACTATGTTATCAGTAGATCCTGAATCTATCACTATTTTACACACCTTACCTTTACACCTGCAAGTTGTCTTGAAAAATTGTCTTCTTTGGGCCATCTCCTTCTCCTTGGATGCTTGAAATAAGGTTCTTCTCACCATAAAACTTTCTCCAACTTTAGGAGCAACATGTATACTATTTGAATTTGAACTCTCACCTTCATCTTCTTGGAAAATTTGAGCTCTCTTTTCATTCTTCCTTTCTCCACCACTTGATGAAAAACCAAATTTTTAAGGCCACTTGTAGGTTGGATGTCCAAACCCATTACAATTGTAGTACCTTTCTAAGAATATATTTGCATTCCTACCACCTCCAAATCTGCCTCTTGATCCCCTAAATCCACCTCTAAAATCTACAACTAGTTCTTTTCCTTTATGTGTATCACCTTGAATTTCATTGGTTTGTCTTGAAGAAGAAAATGTACCTCTACCCCTTGAAGTGCTGCCCCTACCTCTTGTTGTCTTTTCTTGTCTCCTTTTCACTTTTTCTTCTGCCCTTACAACCATCTAATAGAATTATTCAATTTTCTTTGGATTATGCAAAATTATTTCATCCTGGATGTTAAATCTTAGTCCACTAAGATACTTGGCCACTTTCTCAACATCATCAAGAATATGTCTTTCCCTTATGCTCAGTTTATAGAACTCATTAGTAAAGTTTTTCACATCTATTTCTCTTTGCTTTAAATCTTGAAATTTTTTTTACATTTGAATAGCATAATCATTTGGAAAAAAATTACCCTTTAATTTGGCTACCATGCTATCCCATGAAACAATTTTAGACTTACCTCTTCTTCTCATCTCTACTTGTTCATAATCCCACCAAACTAATGCATGCCCCTTCAATTTAGTCTTGGCTATCTTCACCTTTTCCTCACATTCAAAGATGTCTAAAGTTGCAATCTAATCTAACAATGATTCCTCTTCTAAAGTACCATGTGATTGTTTCCTTTTAGTACTTTCAGTAGCTTTTCCATTCTTTCGTCTTCAAGATACAACTCTTCATCTACATCTTCATATTCTTCATCTTCTTCCTCTTCAGTCTCACGTTCGTCTCCCACAATCAATCCTCTTTTTTTCCTATTTCCACACTCTCCAACCTTTATGTCAATCTATTTTGTAGTTCTCTCAATTTCTTGATCTCCCTCTTAGTCTTCTCTTCCATCTCTTGCATTTTCCTTACCACATTATATCTTTTTAGAGGCATCTTGACACTTTGACTGTTCAACTTCCAAATTTCCTCTCTTCAATCAACAACCTTCAACTTTCAAAAGATCTATTCCCTGTGCTTTGATACCAGTTGATGTAGAGCTCAGTGTCTTTGTTCTAAATCAACACAATTCAATTTATTGCAATCATCAAATAGGTTATCAAAACCCCTTCAAAGAACTTAGCCAATCTAACTCTATGCTTGCTCTAGTAGGTTTGCAGACCCAATTTTCTCAACTTTTCTCACCAAGAAACCTCAAAAAATTCAAACCCTTAACATTTTCAAATACCCTTTAGTTCATACTCAAACATATCCAAAGAAATCCATGAGTCACCTTGAACCATCTCCTTCAAATTCATGAAACTACACTGACCTAGTAGACAAATTAGGTCACTTTTTCAAAGGAAATGTTCCCAAATCTCATATATAGTCTTGAATAACCTCTTAGACCTTACTAACAGGTCAAAAAATTCCTTTTTCAACAATTTTTAGAAACACCAACCCTCATCTAGTCACTGTTCTAGAAAACCCTCATTTTCCACCTATTTGGGGTAGGGTTTACTAAAACTTATGGTTCCCAACCTCATACAATCCTACCACTTCCTCCAACACTCTTTAATATGTCTTCCCACACTCACAAAACCATTTTTTAGCCTCTACTCACAATAATTTATCAAACTCACTCACACACCCATCATTTTCATGCCTAATTAAACAATTTTCCTCAAGACAATCCTCATAAATTTCCCCAAAAATTGAACACAGACCAAAACTTTTACCCTACTATCCTAAACCTAACATATTGAGCCCATTCCACTTATAAAAAATGAATACTAAAGGTCGAATGGGATTTATTTCATGATTAAATCCTCAAAAACCTTGAAAATGGTATGCCCAAGCAGTCACAACAAAATAGATACCAAATGCTTCAAGAACAATTTCAAATGCTCAAACCAAATTTTGATTACAATTAACACACCCCACTATTGAATACAAAAACTTTTAGGAATATATGATTTAGTATGGAATTGTACAAGTGACTGGTAATGCAAGATTCACTGTAAAAACACAAAAAATAAAGCAAAATAGGGGCTTTCTTTATTGATTCTCTGTCACAATTCTTCCAACCTCTTGTATCAATGGAATAGACATATTTAAAAATTTTCCCATTAAAACTACCCTCCAAGTTGACCAACTGCCTTTCAAATCCCAACTGATCGTTGGGCTTCCTCAAAATTGTACTTTTACATTTTTTTTGCCTTGTCAACATTTGACAATTTTGTCAATTTTTGCAAACTAAACCCCCAAACCTCCTAATGACAATTAAAATGACTCATTACCACATTAACTAGTACAATAAGACCTTATTCCACAAAATATAAGACTCAAAACACCAAGTTCTACCGAAGACTCTCAATTACAATTTCTTGCATTTTTTAGCATCATTTGACAACATTGTGCATCTTAACAAAGATGAAATCCTAGTACATACTGTAACTGAGGATTTCTTTTAGATTTAGATTAGAAGTATTAGCAGTAAATCAATAAAGACAATGAAACCCAAAGATCTATCGAGTACAAAGGAAATCAAATAATAAAATAGTTATACCTGTTTCTCGAAACTTCCATGATTGCCTCCATAGTACCTTCTTACTTGCTGGATAATGCTTTCCTCTCAGATTCGCCATGCGAGCAATCTGCAAATATATGCCTATGTCCTACACCAAGCTTTGAAGGATTTGCACAAATGTCCAATGCCTATGCCTAAATGACTATGATAAAAATGACTATGCCTAAACAATGCTAAGACTTGATTAAATAAAAATAATAAATGCTATGGAAAGCCTAAGAGTGCAAGTGCAAAATTGTATAAAGTGAATGCGTGTAATTGAAAAGTGAGAGGAAAATGGCATTTTATAGAAAATGTCATTTTGAATGGATGGGTGAGATTGATTTCTGACTAAGACCTAAAATGAGAGGCCCAGATTTAATTTAACAATCCCTAATCAGGGTTAGGGAAAAATCCTTAAGTGAGCGGTCAAGATGTCATCTGAGAGAATCAAATCAGTGGTGGAGAATAAATGAGATAAATTAATTAGAAAATAAAGATTTTTCAAAAATCAAGAAGATAAAGACTGCCTGATTTGTGAGATTCAAAAAATCAAGAAGATAAGAGTTGAACTAAAGATCAGATTTGGAAAATTAAGTATTTTCCCGATTACTTGATTTTCGGAAGATTAGTTACGATTTTGAATTAAATTAATTCAAACTAATGATTTTGTGAGACAATAAATAATCTTTTTCAGATTATTTACCAAAATGGACTGACAGTTAAGAAAGTGATGACATTTTAAATAATTTCATTTATTTAAAATGAGAGGAATATTAATTTTGACAATTAAATAATTAAATTTAATTATTTAATTTAGAAGATAAGATTAATTAATTAAATAAATTAATCAATTTATTTAATTAAGACAATTAGTGACATATTAAATAAATAAATAAAACTTATTTATCTAATAATCAGGAAGAATAAAAGGACATGAATTAATTAAATAATTATGAATTATTTGATCAATAGTCAAATGTGGACCAAGGACATAATTAAATGTCATAATTATGCTAGGGAAAAAGTGGTAAAAAATAAAGCTTGCAGGCCTAGGTCATTTTTAAGTGTCTACATTTTGCCCCTCTTTGTCATAATGTAGCATGTCACATTGTGACAAAGACAATAAGTCAAAAATATGCCCTAGTGCAAAATAAGATGAGGAAGAATGATGAGGAGGGTTACGGTATGCCCCCTCGAGAGGACAGACGGGTTCCAAGAACAAGGGTGTGCTCTCAAAATTAATGAGAAGACTAGAATATGAAGAGACAAAGAAATGTTAGTGCAAAAGATATGGATGATAATATGGATGCAATGCCTATATGAGACGAGCGAGAGAAGATGACAAGACTAAAAGATATGCATGTTAGTTCCTAGACGAAATCCTTCAAAACATTGCCATAGGACTAATATTTATTGCTCTTAATCATCATTGGGTAGTAAAAATGACACAAATGGACAACAAACACCATGATATGACGTAGACCAAGGTGTGCAAGGTCATCCACTTGAAAAACATATAGTTACAGACAAGGAATGTCCTAACTCATACTAAGGGAAAAGTTGCCCCAGTCTTTTTGTCAAGACAATTCATAGAAATCATTCAAAGAAAATAAAATAGGTCAGGAGACGTCATCGAACCTCTAAATCCTTCATGGGACATCCTCGAGGTAGATAGTAACATGACCACAAAGAAAAGACAGTAAAAGGATAAGACAAAATAGCCAAAATAGTCAAAATATAAGACAAGATAGACTAGAAAAATTAACAACCATTTAATTTTGTTTACCAATGTTTGTTTGCCAAAGATTGAATTTTTGCCAGTTTGACAGTTTTGACAGTTTAAGAGTTTTTCCAATTTGATGGTGTTGATAGTTTGACGGAGCCTATTGTCAGGAAGGACACATCCTAAAAAGGAAAAAGACATTTTGATGAGGTCTAACTCCAAGAAGGACACATCTTGAAGAGGACCAAAGAGTGATGAGACTGACATTGTTTTGACTAATATGTTTTGGCAAGTTGATTGATGTTGACTATATGATTGATTAGACTATGTTGTCTAATTTTGACCAATTTTTACATTGATGTTTCAAATGACTGTCTTGTGTTTGAGTTTGACTACGTCTGACTTATTTGACCGATGTGAAAATTGTGACAAATGCCATGATTTTATTTGGACCAACCTAAAAGGACTGACCTAATGTCTCGGGGACTGATGCCCTTGCCTACGTAGCAAATGCGCAGAGACAACGTAGTTCGACGATGACATGGACTGACTGACATGACTAACTTTGACTCCTTTTTTAGGATTTTGACATTGATTTGGATGTTTTTGTGTTTTCTTCAAGACGTTTTGTGATTTTTAGGTCTTTCTTCAAGACATTTTATTATGTTTTTGGTCTTTTTTCAAGACATTTTATGATGTTTTTATCTTTTTTCAGGACTTTTATGATGTTTTTGTCTTTTTTCAGGACATTTTATGATGTTTTTGTCTTTTTTCAGGACATTTTATGATGTTTTTGGTCTTTTTTCCATTTTAGAGGATCATAAAAAATGCATATGACTGATGCCTACACATGATAATCTAAGGAAAAACATGATTGTGCCCCTAGTCAAGTTGAATACCAATTGACAAGTGATGACAACATTGTTTGGTGTGGGAAGGATGCATCCTGAAACAACGTGAGGACAATGATGATAATGTGATGAAAGTATGGAGGTCTCCAACCGGGCCAGGAATGCAGTCAAGTAAAATTTTGGATAATGTGCTTGTATGGATTAGACTTGTTGCATTTGGAATGACTTGGTTAGGACTAGATGGGATGATGATTATCCTTAGACCGTTTGACAAGGGAAAGCCAAGATAGGTGATAGACATGAAAGGATAGGGGTTGGTCTTGGTAAAGATGGGAGACATGACACTAAAGGAATTGTCATATGATTTGCAAGGACTATGTCATATAAAAACAATAAGACTATGATGGTCAATGACATGATGTTTTGCGAATTGTGTATGACTGAAGGATAAACATGTCAATATTTTTCCAAAGCATGATTTATGTGTGCTAGTTTTATGTCAAGACCGAGGTAAGTGGAAACTGTATGAAAATGATATGAATGAAATGGTCAGATGTCAATGTCAAGAAGAAGGCCTAGGAGATGAGACGACTTGCCCCCAAGTGTAAGAGTCCACATAGATGATTTATTTTACACATGATGCCTGTTTGCCAGGTTTTCATTATAGTACTTATTCAGGGCGCCTATTTATTAGGTTTTCACCATTGGATGAAATTTTTCTCTTTACTATTTTCTTGACTTTTTGATTTTTTTGGTGTCACCAAGACGCCTGTTTTCCAGGTTTTCATCAGGGTGACGATTTTATAATTTTTCAATTTTTTTTTATATTTTGTGGATAGCCTGGATGCTTTAGATGACCACTGACTATTCTGAATCCATTGATGGTGCTGATGTAGAGACTGGTGCCATGATATGCCAATAATGTCCTATCTGAAGTAGTTGTCTTGTCAGGATCGTAGCGCTTGTATACAACTGATCGATGTCATTGTGGTCCTTTCTGATACTATAGTTGGCCTTATCAAAATACACACATTGCAATAGAATGCCATGAGAATCCTTGTGGTAAAGAGTTACAACCATGATGTGATGGATTTGTGATGTGGTATTTTTGGACTTTAGACAAGATGTAGGATTATGACGAATTATGGTAGATGTGGAAAGATTGTTTGGACGTTTGGATGAATGAATTTTTATTTTCCAAACTTGGGATGGTGGATGATGGATTTTGGAGGGATGGTGTTTGAAACCAACACTTTTATATGTCTTGATTGATGACCATTTTGAAGGAGGTGGACATGTGTTATATGTGGGAGTCCTCTTGTCTTGTGGCTCCACATTGTGATTGACTTTTGTATTTGACTTGGTGTCTTTATTTGATCCATCTTTTTTTGGGATCCATTTTAATTTCATTTGTCTACTTGTCCTTTTGTTTGATTCAATGGCTTTTGACATTTGATTTTAATCTTTTGACTTGTAAGACTTTTTTTTTTGTTGGTCCCAAAGGGGAGGTTGATTCATGATAGAATGACGGTTTATTGTGTGGGTGGAGGGGGTGTTGGCAGCAATCTTATGAAAATGATTTCTCATGGATTCCATTTTGACGTTTGTATCTGACAAGGTTGCCCCCAGTATTGAGGAGGTACCACTGACATCGTTTGATTTGCTGTCTGAAGAATAGCCAAGACCTTGATGTCTGTAATTTGCTTGAAGTTGTATTAGTTCTCTAATGCCTTGTTCATGTATGCCTAGTCCTTTGCCTTGATATTGCATGCTTTGACAGATTTTGTTAGTGATGGGGTATTTTTTGTTTTGAAAGCAAGATGCTAACCCATCATGATGTCTATGGACACTATCACTTGTAATATTTTCATCTACAAAAAAGCCTACTCTGACAAAGATAGATGACCCTAGTTGATAAAGTGTCTTAGCTTCATTGTCATGCTGGACATATTCCTGACTGATATCTTTGGTCTGATCATGTGACATGTTAGGTTCAGATGATTCTATTAATGCTTCCAAGGCAATGTCGAAGCCATCATTATGTTTAGTGTCATAGAGTCCAATTATTTTAGCTATAACTTGATCATATGCAAATATGTCCATAGTGGAAGACTCTTTTTTTGAAGGAATATTGTCTATGTGTCCCATGGAGGCAAGTGTTTCATCGTGGGAAGTGTCAATAGTCGAGGCATTTATAAGGTCAGCAAGTGTTTGATCATAAATGGTGTAAAGGTCAAGAAGTGGATTGTTTTGGACTTCTTGGTCAATGGTAGGGTCTGGGTCGAAGATGGGGTTGTCATGGATTTGGAATTCTTGGTTAATGGTATGTGTACTTTGGATGTCATGATTGTCTTAAAGGAATCCTTGAATGGAGTTTAAGATAGGGTCATGGGATGGACTATCTTGTTCTTAACATGAGTGTGACATTATAAGGTCATGCTTTGGGCTTTCGTCTTGACATGTATTCTCAGGTTTACACAATAGGATTTGAATTTGAGTAATGATAGAACTTTCATGACTAGATGTGGCTTGTGAGTGGATGACTTGAAAAGGATTAATGAATGACAGACTAGGATAGGACTTGGGGACTTGGACTAGACTAGTATGTGAAGGACAAGGATAGGACATGGGTACTTGCATTGGACTAGTATGTGAAGGACAAGGGTATGACATGGAGACTTGGAACGGATATGACATGGAGTCTTGGACTGGATTAAGATGTGATGGCATAGGATGTGACATGGGGACTTCGACCAAATATGCCATGGAGTCTTGGGTTGGATTGATATGGTATGATGTGGGGACTTGACATGAGTCGATAGATGGTTGATAGGGCATGTAAAGGTTGACATGATTGATAAGTGAAGGACTAGCATATGATGTGGAGACTTGGAATGGACTAGTGGATAGTTGGTTTCCCTTGTCAAAGTTAGGATAAGGGTGATAACTGGACATGTGTTGTGAATTACTAGTAGGATTTATGTCAAGCAACTGTTGATGGTGACGGTAGACAGATGGAGGTGGCAAAGTATTTATGTCAAAGCCTTGTGGTAACTTAGCCCCTTCGTCCAAAAGCATGGCTAGATACCTTTGAGGGTCACATAAGATTGATTTTTCTACAAAGGAGACTATATCAGGATTTTGCGCTGCAACTTCTAAGTCTTTTGCATATACTCGTCCATTTTGGTCTCCTTGTATGAATGGTTTGGAAGGATTTTGTGATGAAGATGGCATGTTCATGGAAGATTGAATGTTCATGTTGTGAAATGGGTTGGAAAAATTCCAATGTTGGTTTGTGTCATAAGTGTTATTATTGATGTTGGGATTGAAATCTTTTCCAAAGTTTTCCATTTGTCGTTGTTGTCTTTGAAGCCTAGTCTCAACTGTAAAAGGGATTTCCTCAGATAAGGATGACGCCAATGACAACTAAATGCAAGGATGACACTATCCTATGTTTTTTTTGGATTTTTTGGATAAAGGATGATAATGCAAGACTATGTTTTTGGATTTTTGACAATAAGAGATGCAATATGACAATGTTGTCTAAAGAAAATGACTAATGCCAAAGGACAATGAAGACTAAGATGACAAGTTATGTCACTAATATTTTTTTGTATTTTTGGAATAAAGGATGACAATGCAAGATGATGATGATGTTTTCCTAAGGAAATGATTAATAAAAGATGACAAGGTTGTCAAGGACAATATGAGGACTAAGATGATGATGTTTGACTAAGGACTTAATGTTATAAATGCCAAGTCTAGGTTCAAAATGATGACTAAGATGAACAACGCAAAGTATAAGTTCAAAATGGGGACTGAGATTGTTTTTTTTGACATTTTGTTGAAAAGTTTGAGGTGTGTAAGGTCAATTGTTTGTGTCCAGATTTGTGAATATTGTGTACATTGTTTGAAAATCTAGAAAACACTTGACAAGCATGATGTTTTGGTGTAAGCAAGCACACATGAGACAAGTACAATCCTAAAAGGCCAATAGGCCAAGGGTTTGTATACTTGGTATAGCCCACCGATATACCCTAAATTGGTGATAAACACCTTTCCTTCTCAAGAGTGGATAGCTTAGAGTTTTGGTGGCATTGGCTCCCCTCCACAGCTCATTAACGTCATTCGAGCACACCAAATTCAAATTCTTGGGTAGTGACTTCCCCAGAACTACTATCTCTACTCAAGGGGATCAGTAGTGAGTGTCTTCGGGCATGATACTGTACCCTGCACTATACCAAGCAACGGCCAAAGAATGGTTGGACACTAAAACAAGGGGTATTTAATTCAGGCATTTCGTTCATCGAGCATGATCCATACGGCGAGAGTCCCCTTTTGGATCCATCTTATTGGAACCACACTTGTGATTCTTGGAATTTCCCCAAGAACCCACTTTTATATAACGGATGGAAGTCCCTCAGTGTCAGGGTGCTACTGGTCTAAGTCATCCTAGGGTGAGTACTTTTTCCCACAAGAATAGGCCCAAGTTCTAGAGTTAGTAACCATTTCTCTTACACCCAAGATTGCCGAAGAGTGCAAGAGGAGAGGATACTCCGATATACCAAATCGTGAGGGTAATAAAAAAAAGAATGGGTCTGGTTTTTTGATCATCGAGTTTTCACAAGGTGAGAGCATACTCGCCTACCATTTTGCAAACACAGTCATGCAAAGAAGACATTGTTCTTTTTAAATGCACTAAAATTAAGTGTGTACTAATCTAAGAAAAAGATAAGCACAATGTTTTAGTGTTTATTATTTGACATTCAAACCTGCAAGACCACAAGTTAGAAGTTTGAATTTTTGTCTTTGACCCACGAAAAACTCCAATGCCACATGCTGCCAACAAAAATTAGTAATAAAAATAAAATTTAATGACAGCAACAAATTAAAACAGTGATAACTTGCTCAAAACATAACAAAAATTTAAAGCATAGATATCTATGGAAAGTTAAATGATAGACCTTCAAAACCCAGAAAACGTTTTACAAAATCATGCAAAACAAAAGTGTTATAAACAAAAGAAGATTCGGGTTTTAACAGTTAAAACTTAAAAAACTATGATCACTAAAATAACCATAACTTTCTCAAATTTTAATAAAATTTCAAACCATTTGAAGTTATGGAAAGATGAGACTAAGATCTACAAAACCCAAAAAAAAATTTAAACGATTTTATTTTCCCATTTTTCTATACTCAAAAGATGGTGACGAGATTTCATATGACTTCTTGGCTGTAACCTGCTAAACAGTGAAAACAAACAAGAAAACACAATTTTTTCTACAAAATGTCGGGTTCACTAATGTAACTAAGGATTTCTTTTATATTTATATTAGAAGTATTAGCAGTAAATCAATAAAGACAATGAAACCCAAAGATCTATTTAGTACAAAGGAAATCAAATGATAAAACGGTTATACCTGTTTCTCGAAACTTCCATGATTACCTCCATAGTACCTTCTTACTTGCTGGATAATGCTTTGCCCTCAGATTCATCATGTGAGAAATCTACAAATATATGCCTATGTACTACACCAAGCTTTGAAGGATTTGCACAAATGTCCAATGCCTATGCCTAAATGACTATGATAAAAATGACTGCTTAAACAATGCTAAGACTTGATTAAATAAAAATAATAAATGTTATGGAAAGCCTAAGAGTGCAAGTGTGAAATTGTATAAAGTGAATGCGTGTAATTGAAAAGTGAGAGGAAAATGACATTTTATAGAAAATGTCATTTTGAATGGACAGGTGAGATTGATTTCTGACTAAGACCTAAAATGAGAGGCCCAGATTTAATTTAACAATCCCTAATCAGGGTTAGGGGAAAATCATTAAGTGAGTGGTCAAGATGTCATCTGAGAGAATCAAATCAGTGGTGGAGAATAAATGAGATAAATTATTTAGTAAATAAAGATTTTCAAAAATCAAGAAGATAAAGACTGCCTGATTTGTGAGATTCAAAAAAATTAAGAAGATAAGAGTTGGACTAAAGATTGGATTTGGAAAATCAAGAATCTACCCGATTACTTGATTTTTGGAAGATTAGTTACCATTTTGAATTAAATTAATTCAAACTAATGATTTTGTGAGACAATAAATAATCTTTTTCAGATTATTTACCAAAATGGATTTACAGTTAAGAAAGTGATAACATTTTAAATAATTTCATTTATTTAAAATGAGAGGAATATTAATTTTGACAATTAAATAATTAGATTTAATTATTTAATTTAGAAGATAAGATTAATTAATTAAATAAATTAATCAATTTATTTAATTAAGTCAATTAGTGACATATTAAATAAATAAATAAAACTTATTTATTTAATAATCAGGAAGAATAAAAGGACATGAATTAATTAAATAATTATGAATTATTTGATCAATAGTCGAATGTGGACCAAGGACATAATTAAATGTCATAATTATGCTAGGGCGAAAGTGGTAAAAAATGAAGCTTGTAGGCCTAGGTCATTTTTAAGTGTCCACACATACTAATGGTCAATTTAGACCTTATTGACACACCACAAGACCTCAAACCCAAAATACAACCTATCACCAAAAAAATTTGATCAAATCCAAATGAAATAGATTGGTGCTCCTGCACCATACAACCGCCCTTGAAGCTTTTCCAAGTCTCTTGGAAATGAAATCACAGTTTCCTAAACTTATCTTCTGTACCACCTTGATCCTTATTTTCTCTTTTCCTCTTCCTCTGGACCATATATTGTTGGCTTGTAACACCATCTCTATGATTAGACTGCTTACCTCCTAACTTTTGTCTCTTTAACATAGACTACCTTGATAAAAATTTCCTGACTATCCCTTCACTTGTGACTAGTCTTGTACTTGCCTTCACATCTGCAAACACACCTTTCCCCATCTTGTGTTTATCTACCTCTTCCTTACCTCTGGTTTCACACTTGAAACTACTCACTTGTCCTTGCATCACCCTTTTTTTCCATGCATCTTTATGTTTAGACTTTCCTTCTCAATAATCTCTTTTTTTTCAGACTTACCTTTGTATCATCAATTCTTGATTTCCCTTCAACTTCCTTAGTAGATACTAGACAAAACACAATCCCAACCTCAATTCCTTCTTGATTTTTCAACTCATTTTTAGTCTTTGCAAGGATTTCATCCTTGATCTTCTATGACTTAGTCTTGGTCACCTTTCTTTCAGCTTCTTTGTTGCTTTTTATGACTGTATTAGCCTTCAAATTCACTACCCTCTCATCTCCTAACCTTGAAGTGGCTGAAAATGTCTTTTTCTCTTCTTGTTTATCTCCTATAGATTTCCCATCCCCTTTCTTACCAAAAGGGATAATTTGGCTTCCTTTTTTTGCTCCTTTCCACCTTCCTGCAATGGGGTCAATATAAAAGTGATACCATCTTTCACAATCTGATGTGTTAGCTCTCCCATCATAGATTGAGTTCTTATCAAATTGACATGGTCTTCCAAGGAGTAAATGGAAACAACCCATTGGAAAGATATCACAAAGCACTTTGTCCCTATACTCACTTGTGCTTTCACTTTAACAAGAATAGATTGATCATCACTCACCCAAGAAGCTTTGTATGGTGTTTCAAGAGGGATCCTTTGTAATCTTAACTTATCAACCATTTTACAAGACACTATGTTATCAATAGATCCTGAATCTATCACTATTTTACACACCTTACCTTTACACCTACAAGTTGTCTTGAAAAATTGTCATCTTTGAGCCATCTCCTTCTCCTTGGATGCTTGAAATAAGGTTCTTCACACCATCAAACTTTCTCCAAATTTAGGAGCAACATGTATACTATTGGAATTTGAACTCTCACCTTCATCTTCTTGGAAAATTTGAGCTCTCCTTTCATTCTTCCTTTCTTCACCACTTGATGAAGCACCAATTTTTTTAGGGCATTTGTAGGCTGGATGTCTAAACTCATTATAGTTGTATCACCTTCCTGAGAATATATTTTCATTCCTACCACCTCCAAATTTTCCTCTTGATCCCCTGAATACACCTCTAAACTCTGCAACTAGTTGTCTTCCTTTATGTGCATCACCTTGACTTTCATTGGTTTTTCTTGAAGAAGAAAATGTACCTCTACCCCTTGAAGTCCTACCCCTACCTCTTGTTGTCTTTTCTTGTCTCCTTTTCACTTTTTCTTCTATCCTTACATCCCTCTGATAACATTCTTCAATTGTCTTTGGATTATGCAAACTTATTTCATCCTGGATGTTAAATCTTAGTCCACTAAGACACTTGGCCACTTTCTCAACATCATCAACCATATGTCCTACTCTTATGCTTAGTTTATAGAACTCATTAGTATAGGTTTTCACATCCATTTCTCTTTTCTTTAAATCTTGAAGTTTTTTTGACAATTGAATAGCATAATCATTTGGCAAAAAATTACCTTTTAAGTTGGCTACCATCCTATCCCATGGAACAATTTTACACTTACCTCTTCTTCTCCTCTCTTCTTGTTCATAATCCCACCAAACTAATGCATGCCCCTTCAATTTAGTCTTGGGTATCTTCACCTTTTCCTCATCAAATACATCCTCACATTCAAAGAAGTTGTCTAAAGTTACAATCCAATCTAACAATGCTTCCTCATCTAAAGCACAATCATACATTGGCAAATCATCTTTTACCTTGTGCTTTTTTCTTTTACTACTTTCAGTAGCTTGGACATTATTTGGTCTTCAAGATCCAACTCTTCATCTACATCTTCATATTCTTCATCTTCTTCCTCTCCAATCTCACTTTCATCTCCCACAATCATTCCTATTTTTTGCCCTGTTTCCACACTCTCCAACCTTGTTTCCAATATATTCTATAGTACTCTCAATTTTTTGATCTCCCTCTCATTCTTCTCTTCCATCTCTTGCATTTTACTTGCCACATTATCTCTTTTTGGAGGCATATTGACACTTTGACTATTCAACTTCTAAATTTCCTCTCTTCAATCAACAACCTTCAACTTTCAAAAGACCTATTCCATGTGCTTTGGTACCAGTTGATATAGAGCTTGGTTTCTTTGTTCTAAATCAACACAATTCAAGTTATTTCAATCAACAAATAGGTTCTCAAAACCCCTTCAAAGCACTTAGCCAATCTAACTCTATGCTTGCTCTAGTAGGTTTGTAGACCCAATTTGCTCAACTTTTCTCACCAATAAACCTCACAACAATCAGACCCTTAACATTTTCAAATATGCTTTAGTGCATACTCAAACATATCAAAAGAACTCCATGAGTCACCTTGAACCATCTCCTTCAAATTCATGAAACTGCGTTGACCTAGTAAACCAATTAGGTCACTTTTTCAAAAGAAGTGTTCCCAAATCTCACAACCAGTCTTGAAAAACCTCTTAGACCTTACTAATAGGTGAAAAAAGGCCTTTTTTAATAGTTTTTAGAAACACCAAGCCTCATCTAGTCACTATTCTAGAAAACCCTCATTTTCCACCTATTTGGGGTAGGGTTTACTAAAATTTATGGTTCCCAACCTCATAAAATCCTTCCATTGCCTCCAAAACTCTTTAATATATCTTCTCACACTCAAAAAATCATTTGTTAGCCTCTACTCATAATAATCCATCAAACTCACTCACACACCCATCATTTTTATGCCTAATTCAACAATTTTCCTGAAAACTTGCACACAGACCAAACCTCTTACCCCACTATCCTAAACCTAACATATTTATCCCATTCCACTTAGAAACAATGAATACATAAGGTGGAATGGGCTTTATTTAATGATTAAAGCCTCAAAACCCTTGAACAAGGTATGCCTAGGTAGTGACAACAAAATAGATACCAAATGCTTCAAGAACAATTTCAAATTCTCAAACTAAATGTGGATTAAAATTAACACACCCCAATATTGAATGCACAAACTTTCAAGAAGATATGATTTAGTATGGAATTGTACAAGTGATTGGTAATGCAAAATTCACTATAAAAGCACAAAAATTATAGAAAATCAGGGGCTTTCTTTATTGATTCTCCATCAAAATTATTCCAAAAACCTCTTGCATCAATGGAATATACATATTTAAACATTTTCCCACTAAAAATACCCTCCAAATTTACCAACTACCTTTCAAATCCCAATTGACCATTGGGCTTCCTCAAAATTACACTTTTACATTTTTTGTCTTGTCAACATTTGACAATTTTGTCAATTTTTGCAAACTAAACTCCCAAACCTCCTAATGACCATTACAATGAATCATTACCACATTAAATGTTCCAATAAGACCTTATTCCATAAATTCTAAGACTCAAGACACCAAATTATACCTAAGAATCTCAATTACAATTTCTTGGATTTTTAGCATCATTTGACAACATTACACATCTTAACAAAGATGAACTCCTAGTACATACTAATGGTCAATTTAGACCTTATTAACACACCACAAGAACTCAAAATCCTAAGAAAACCTATCGCCAAAAAAACTTGATCAAATCCAGATGAAATTGATTGATGCTCCTGCACCAAATGTGATTTTCTTTAACTTAGTCTCTTGCTTTGTTACTTATTATTTTTTCCCTAATTTTCATTTATTTCTTTTCAACTTTAAAGCTTCCAACCACTTTATGAAACACATTTTAAACCAAGAAGAGCTCTACAATTCTTTGGATCTACCTATTTTCTATCAAGAATTTCTTCAATTCCTTCAAAATGATGACTCACCTCACATATCCTTGTGTCATTGCTTGAAACCTCATTTATCAGGGGATTTTTATATATTTTTATAACTAATCCCTCTAAAATCATTACTGGGTTCAATTCTTGGAAGAGGTATCTGCACCAAATGCAGATACATGAGTGTTTGATTCATCCTTTTTCTTAGGTTCTTCCTTCTTCCTCTAAATTTTTTTCATTTCCTTTTTTACTTCTTCAGGATCTACTTTGTTCATAGGCTTGTTCTTCTATTCTAGATTAGGTTTCTTCCCAATTTTGCTCCTACAAAATTTTGAGATGTGTCTTGGTTTGTTGTAGGTGTAGCACACAACATATCCCTAATCAAACTAATTTGCATTCATCCTTGACCTACACTGATTGTCCTTGCATCGAAATATATTGTATGTGTAACAATAACCATGAAAAGACTACATCCTTCCACTAGCACTAAACCTATTCATCATCATCTAGTTTCTATATTCAATAGTTCTATGTCCAAACTTGTTGCAAACATAGCTTTATCCAGTAAAGAATCTAACATTCTAACTCATTCTATTCTTGTTCATCCTACTACATTTTGTAGCTCTATGTCTAAATTTATTGCATGAGAAAAAAAGCCATTAAAAGATGGGTACCTTTGAGCATTACACTGTCAAATAGGAATCCTTCTTATATTTCTCCTTTTATTATTGATTTGATGAGTATTGCCTTGAAGATTCTTTTGATTGTCCACTTTTCCGGAAGTAGGTTTTGTCTTTGATCTTTTTCCTTCTTCAAGTCCTAGACCGCCTTTATCCTTAGAAGGTTTCTGAGATGTGATCAACTCATCAAGCATTGTAGAGCTTGTTTTGAATCTTTCATCATGAGCTTTCAATTTTTCTAGATCACTTCTTAAGGTTACTACTTCTTGTTCAAGCTTTGTACATTCATTAATTCTATTCTAGATCTTATCTTTCTAACATTCCTCAATTCATTTATTTTCTTCTACTTGCACCTTCAGTTTGGTAATATCCTTATTAGCCCTTTTCAACTGATCACTAACTTCTCTATTCCTTTCCTTGAAATTTTTGATCTGCTCTCTTAACTTCTTGATGCAATCATTTGCTTCCTTCATATTTCCTTTCATATTTTCCTTCTCATCCTCACTTTTGTCCAATTCTTCAAGAGTAGCATTGATTTCTTGAGATATAGAGTTTTCTTTCAGAGGAACAAGATAGCTTTTGTTAACCATGTATTCAAATTCTAAGGCCTTCCTCAAGTTGTAAGATTTTTCCAGAGGAACTTGGCTTTGATACCAATTGTTGAATACACTGAATACTGAGAGGGGGGGTGAATCAGTATTCTTCTAACAAAATTAATTATTAACCATCCAATTATCAATCCACATCTAGTAGCAATAGTGAACCAAAACATAAAAGATATCATAACACATTGACACCAGATTTTTAACATTTAAAACCTAAGGTGGGAAGAACCATGATGAGGGTTAGATCACAATATATTATAATTGATCATGAGATATTATAGGGATCACTGCTAGGATGCACTGTCCTTGAAAATTCTCACAAACTTAATACAAAATATGGCTTATAGCCAAGATACAAAAAGGTGTGGCTCATTGCCAAAAATGAACTAAAGAAGTGCACCTACAAAGTGTAGAAATCAGTTTTGGTTAAGGTCTAAAAGATATGAAAAATTATTCAATCACTTTGCACTATTTCATTTGTCGCATCACTTGCATACCAAGATACTATGTCTATATCTATCTCTTTATTTCCATCATATACACACATATATACACAACTATGTCTTCCTTCATCAATTAGGTCAGCCTAATTGAGTGTGAACAAACAAAATTCAAAATGAGTTGTCAGCCTAACTCAAAATTCCTTTTGGGGCACCAAAAAAAATGTTTCATCCATACATTAGGTTGGTTTGGACCTAATAAGGAATACACAAAGTACAAATATTCTAAACCATGTCAGCCAAAAGAGTGCCAAACTTTTGTCAATTGGATTACATAGCTAAAACAACAAAGATAGTTGAAAGCTCGTTTATACCTGTAATTGACACTTCTAAGAAACATATCAAAAACTCATAGAATTCCCTTATACTAAGATTATTTCCAGACCAAAATATCGGATTAGCATGGATGCATAGTTTACTTAGTCAATTACCAACCAATGTTGGAATCAATGAAAACAAACCCATAGGTCACCTTCTTCATTATTCCAACATAACCTTTAACTATAAATAATTATCTCCATATTAACTCCTACTCACACCCATAATATGAAATCTAACATAATATAATCCATCTAATGTACATAATGATACTACCAAAAATTTAACATCTCAATTGATGCATACTTACATAGACAAGGAATGAAACCCATTTGGATACCACAAGAAAACAAAACAACCATTATTTAGATAGGATTAATAAATTCACCATATATGTTAATAATCAAAATATGGACATCTTTGATGTATAGGTACAACTATCACTTATGCATAATATCTAACATAAAAGATCATAAGATGTTGGACATAAACCATCATTAACACATAGGATCAACAAGACCACAAGAGATAGGGTCTTACACTCTCCTCCCTAGGAAAGGGCTTCCTCCAGGAAGTCCCCAAAAAGTAAAGGTAAACATAAGCACTTAACAATGATCCTTTATATAAAAATTTCCAAGTATGGCAACAACAAGTTTTATTGGGGCAAGCTTTATAATTAACTATCAACACATCCCAAAAGATGATTTATTCATGTTACACAAATTTCAAGTTCACATTACTTCATTTATCACTTAAATGATTGTTAAGGACTACATTACACACATATATTCACTTTAACCATCACTACTAAGACAAATAGTTCAATAATTTCACAACAACATAATCAAATGAATTTATATCTTAAGTAATCACTCATTTTCTTTTATTACAACAATTCCTATCATTAATCCATAAGTATCACAAAATTTTGGTTTACAATGCACACACTATCAAAAAAACTTTGACATATCACAAAGTTCAAGGAATGGGATTTATGAGGAAGAATGGTGCCAAATGCCATATCACTATGATCTGAAGTAGCTGGAATTTCTTTATGACATCACTAAGTAATGATAATATTAGGAAAGATGGTCTTCAGACCCTCTCTAGGACCCCTTCATACATTTCCCAGTACCTTCCCCTTGTTTGTGTAATGGAATTAGCCTCCAAGAAGGAAGCTACATAATTAATCACACAAGAACTAGGGGAGAATGGATTATGACTGTCTCATACAGGTCCCATTTACATCCCCATCCTCACAATTTAAATTTACTAGCACATTTGCATCCCCATACAACCTTCCAAGGATCCCTCCTGGATATAGCAATTTATAGAGTTCACATCACAACACATGCTAGTAGTACAAAAATAATTAAAGAAGCCTCAAACTTAAGAAGATAAAAATAAGATCTCAAATTTTATAATAAAATATCCAGAAAGAAGAGTAAATCAAGTTAAAAAGGAAATTTCTCAAATCCAATTAAAAAATGTTTAAATTGAATTAAGTCCTTGAGGTGAAAAGGACCACATAAATTAAATATCCCAACAATATGACACTACTGGCAACAATAATAGAGAGAGCATAAAGAATCATCAATCGATAAAATAATACACATTTCACAAAAAAATTCACATTACATGCACTATGTGACTTTCCTATGCCACTCAAGGGGTGGAGGGGAATGATGGTTCTCAAACCATATAGTTGACAAAAAAATAATGGTCTCGAACGACTTATGAATATAATAACATGGTGGTCTCAAACCAAAAAATATCTACATAGTAACCAAGCATAGTCCCACACAACTCGAGACATGCCAACCAAATATCCATAATCATCTATATATCTAAAGTATCCTATAATAGAAATTATATGTACATTGAATCTTACCCAAGAGAACATCATTTATCAATATATAATTTTGTCATAATCTCTATAATTTATGTAGCCCAATATATATCGTAATGCTCTATTGACACAAGCCTTGATTTTTTTGTTACTTTATGCTCTTTCAAATAATACTTGATAATAAAATTAAACAATTTCATTCTTCTCCCTTTTTTTCCAACAATTCTTGTGGCCTATTATTGTTAAACCCTTACCTTTATGTGAAGTATAACAATAATGATATCATAAGAACACTATATCCAATACCCATTCCTTTGAATATACAATATATGTAGCCTAAGTAGAAGCTTATCCAAATTTTAGAACACAAGATCCATCCACAACCCATGAGATACAAATAAAGGAAAAAGGTATTGCACTATGGACCAACAAATGTGGTCCTCAAAGGGGG
Source organism: Sequoia sempervirens (assembly GCA_007258455.2). Classification (NCBI taxonomy): domain Eukaryota; kingdom Viridiplantae; phylum Streptophyta; class Pinopsida; order Cupressales; family Cupressaceae; genus Sequoia; species Sequoia sempervirens. Next base: position 418,136,406 of record VDFB02047230.1, on the reverse strand, counting down.
AACATAATCTTTCAACATTCGTCCTTTCAAGGAAAAAGGTCTTGCACTATGGACCAAAAAATGTGGTCCTCAAAGGGGGAGTAGATCCATCTCAATGTTCCAAGGGGGAACATAATATTTTGACATTCGTCCTTTGGCTAGCACAGGGACCACATCAAGGAAGAATCACAATTTTCCAATGAACAAAGGACTCCCTCAACCGCTAATACACTAGCAAAGCCTTTCTCCAAATGGAATGGTTGTCACTAGGGGAATTCCAACACATGAAAACAAACACACAATATTAACATCACACATATATTAACACAAGGGTATACACAAGTAGATCATCCTAGATGTCTACCACACCCTTATCCCAAGTTGGATATCTAGTATCTCAAACTTGAGTCATGAACATAACATTCACTAGTTTCTCGCAACACAATATAGTGCACTTTCTTAGCCTTCAACAACACTTATTAAAAATATAAACAACCTTAATTATATTGCAAACACTTATCTACCTTGGAACACTTAAAGATTACTTAGCACCAACAATGCATAAATTGATTTATACTTCATATAGTTATCAACACCCAAGCACATAACTATCACATTGGATTTCCAAGAAGGAATTCCACATAGGTTGAGTAGGGGCTCTTCCTATTAGGGGGAATATATATATATATATATATATATATATATCACATTCACCCAAAATCCAATCTCACATCAACACCTCCATACTCCACAATGTACCATCCAAACACCCTTATCCCTCCAAACAAGGCCAATATACACATAGATATGAGATACTCCTATCCTAAATAAGAATGGGTACTCATACACTGATAATAAAGATGCCACTATTTGTGTGAGCCATGACCATTCAAACCCCTTGGGCATGGAGGACCCATAATCTATCTCTTCACAAGAGGGAATCAACTCCCCTATAAAACACATAAGAAATGACACAACTCAAGAAATCACATATTCACAAACCCTAACAAGACCCTTAGAACAAGCACATACATCATTTGCATAGAAATCAATAAGGACTTACACCATACCTTAAACGTAATATTCCACTAATGGTACCATCCTTGTTTACAAAACTAATATGCATGATAAATCTTAAAGTTCCATTGCACTAAATTTAAGTATCACTATTGAATATAAAAAGGCTTTTTTTATATCTGAATCTAAGTTTTTTCACACAAAACAGTTGTATTTTCAATTTCTAATTGAAATCATATATATCATAGATATTATATTATCTCCATTTTAAAACATCTAATATTTAAATTGGAAAACTCTTTAACTTCAAGTTACTATCAAGGATACTAAAATCAACAAGTAAAAATAGGAGTTTCAACCATAACTGAAATTTTCATTTTCAAACAATCAAACAATTATAGATTACCAATATTTCTGAATTTTCAAGCATGCAATCAAACATGTGAATAACTTTGAATTCGATTCATAACAAAGGGTTCACTTGAATAAAAATACCAATAACTCAGCTAGATAGTTTTCACAATTAATTTGACAATAATCAAATACTATCAAATATCTAGAGAATACAATACCCTTAATAATTAGCCCATCTGACATTATGGTGGATTTACTAGATTGTATTAAGTTTGTAGTTCCCAACCAAGAAAAAGACTAATTATCATGACCCTCTTTACTGCAAATAATTGTTGAATAATTGCTCAAGGAAATTACTCTACAAACTTTCATCCATATTCTATAATGAGCATCTATCTCCATTATAAAGCAAGGTAGTTAAATTTGATGAACATGGGTAACTTATGATTTGGTTAACTAATCCAAGAATGGAATTTCTCACGAACAAGACTAATATACTTAAAACCCAAGATTAAGTTCATATAAATTATTTTATAATTTTATTACTTTTTTGATTAATATTTCACACATTCAAGAATATTTCCACCTATAAACTATATTCAACCAAGAATCCAAATAAAGAGAGACATTGGAAGTGAACATTTAGAGTTAACAATAAAGATTCTTCAAATGACTCCTATGACATAAATATTTCATAAAATTAAATTATTCAAAGAACCCTAAGACAAAAACAACTTTCTCATAGCAAGGACAGAGATGACAATCACAATTAACCTTGTTAAGAATCTAAAAAATTTAATATTTGGATAAAGGGATATAGCTCTAGGCGTTTTAAAAAAGATATAATTAACATACTAATTTTAACTTATTTTTCAAAATTGAGGATGAAACCCCTTAATTAATCTTGTTTTTAATCTTCAGAGCAAAATACTAATAAATCAATCTTTACTTCAATAATTAAGATATTGTAAACACAATATTACCCCTTTTATTTTCCCACAATGACTTATAATACTTAATCCAATAGTGCAAAATAAGATAATTAACACAACCCCAAAATTCATATTGTTGTAACTTGACTCTAATACCAAATATCATGCCCTAAAAATTTTCAACCCAAAACAAATACAACTATAATTTTTTCCATTATTACCCTATTGATACTAAGATGATATTTCCTCTTCATACATAAGCATACACAACACATAGCCCTTTGTTTCCATTCTTCTTCTCCCATCCTTTCCTTTTCTCCATCAAGAATTCTCCTCCCAAATGAGAAAGCAACCAAAAGACAAGAATGAAGCCAAAAAGTAAAGAGACAAAAGCCCCTTCTCCACTCAAGGAGAAGGAATAAATAGGAGGGAAAAGACAACCACCTTCCCATAACTTCCAAACCACCCAACCAACTCCAATTTTCGCCACTTATTAGAAGTGGAAAATTAGAGTGGGATCTAAACTTTATTAAAGAAGCTTTATGAGATAGAAGACCCCTAACCCATAAACCTACCACATAGGAAACTTTTTGGATGCTAAGGACCACATGAGGACTTCATAAAACATAAAATAAGTAGTAATATTAAAAAGTTAACTCAAGGGACTAATAAAACAAACTCTCACATACACATAACCCTTACCACACAAACAAGGTTAAACAACATGGCCTAAACAAAACCAAAAATTCACAAGAATACAATAAAGGAAGTAGCCTATTGAAGCCTACCTTAAAATCAATACTACTATCTATAACCATTAACTATAAATAATCTTCTCCATATTAAATCCTACTCACACTCATAGTATGAAATCACCTAACATAATATAATCCATTTGATGTACATAATAATACTACCAATAAATATGTTAGACACATAAGAAAACTAAGAGGGGGTGAATTAGTTGTATATTAAAAACTTCAAACCCTCATTAATCTTCAAACCCTTATTAAGCATCAGGATGAGTGTAAACAAATGAAACATCAAAACATCAACAACCATACAAAATAGAAAACTAGATTTATGCAAAAAATCCTAATTAGGGAAAAATTATAGTGAGGATTAACTCACATATATATGAATATCAACACCAAAAAAAAAAAGGCTCACTACCCAAAGGACTCACTATCAAGGAAGATCACTTCTTCCAGAATACAAGAGAATAGAAAGAAACTATTACAAGGAGGTTCACTAGGTACCTCAAAGTAATAGGAGAACCCACCACAACCATCCACAACCTTTGGCTCACTACCTCCAACAACTTCAAGCACACTGAAATGTAGACACTTTCTGCTCACTACTTTCAGTAGTCTTAGGCATTCATGCTTGCACTTAGATCACCACACTTGATCTTACTTACATCATTTCACATCATACTTTACACCACACACTTCTCCAATAATTACCTTGCATATATAATCTCCTCAACCTTAAACAATCTTCTCCATGTTAGCTTCAATAAAATGTATGTACCTAAAACATGCAACCACCAAATAGGTCAGAACCAAACACCTCCATGGTGGAAAGAAGTGAAGGTGAACCACATCAAGGGTTAACCAGGACCCAAATCTACATTGACATGCTATGCCATGCTTCCACCAACAATAAAGCACATCGCAAAACAATGCTAACATGCTAGGTCATCCAAACCAACTTTAATGCTAATAAGAAACCAAATACACACTTCACTAGGTCTAAACTCATCTTGTGGACCACTTAGCAACATTACACAACATACTAGAATATTCCAACACCAAAAAAAACTAAAACACACTAGTGCAACACATGCAACTAAGAATACTATCATCATATGCAACCAGTCAAATTTCCATTGAAACACAACATATGAACCAAGCTTGTAGAATAGATAAACACCAAACCTTCCAAGGGAAGATAGATACAAGCATCATTAGCATATTCCCAAATCTACAAGACAAGAAACTTCAATGTAGAGAAATGTGGAGCAATTCCATTTCTCCCAAACAACTTTCTGCACATGCCAAACATTTTCAAACACATCTTCTATTATCGCATGATCTAGAACCCAAAACTCTACATATAACACCTCTAAGCACTTTTGAACATTACATCCAAAATGCACAAGCACATCTTCAAGCATGAAGAAATGTGGAGCAAAATACAGATCACACCCCTATCACCTTGCACACTCTTTATACAAATTTTCTCAAAAGCACTTGGAAACCAAGTGACCTTGTTGCATCTGCAACACCTTCTCAACACCACAAACATCTTCTCATCATAACCACACTAGATTTTGGCATATGTCAACATCAATGACAACATACTGCAACAATCTCCCCCTTTGTTGTTGATGGAAACACCTGCTGAAAACCCATCAACAACAAAAGCAACTCTACTCTCCAAGTCTCAAGTAGCTCTCCTCCTTACTTCATCTCTCCACTTCTTCCTCCACTAATCCCTCCCCTTTTCTCTTATTTTTTCAGACATCACTCTCTCCTCCTTTGATATTAATGGAGAAGCACAATACCTACACACTTAACTTTTTGTCTCACTTTTAGGCATAAAATATGCTCCCATAACTGCACCAACCAAAAAATACCACTACATCCTCCCCCTAAGAGGTATCCTTCATCATTCTAGGACAATGAATTCATATTGAATTTCACTATTAGAAAAATGCACCATCTTATGCATCTAGTTGAAAGGAGGGGCAATAACCCCTAGCTTGTTTCTGAGATACTTGAATGTATCTTTTGGAAGAGCCTTTGTGAAAATGTCTGCTATTTGATCCTTTGTAGGTACATACTCCAACTTTACTTAATTCTCATCAAATTTATCTCTTACAAAGTGATATCAAACAAAGATATGCTTTGCTATTGAATGCATTACTAGATTTTTTAAAATGTTGATAGCACTTGTATTATCACACAAGATAGAGATAGGTAGATGTTGCAAGAATATATTCTACCTTTGCAGTTGATAATGATATTGAATAGTGCTTCTTACTCAACCTAGAAACCAATCTATTTCCAATAAATAAAGTACCTCCACTTGTACTTATTTTTTATCTACATAGCCTACCCAATCTACATCTGTGTAAGCACTCAAGGAAAATTTGGTATCCTTATAATACCATAGACCATATTCTAGAGTGATCTTCAAGTATCTAAATATACTTTTCACTACTACCACATGTGATTCTCTAGGATCTTCTTGAAATCTTACCATATGATATACTGCATGCATGATATCTGACCTAGTTACAGTTAGATATAGTAATCCACCAATCATTGATCTATACCTACTCTAATCTATCTTTGGAGATTTATCATTTTTTATCAATTTACAATTAGTAGCCATAGGAGTACATACTAGTTTAGATTGTATCATTCCAAATTTATTTAGCATTTCCTTAACATATTTTGATTATGTGATGAATATAATTTTTATCTGATTGACTGATTTGTATCCCAAGGAAGAAAATCATATCCCCAAACATTGAAATTTTAAACTCATTTTGTGTCTCCTTTAAAAACCTTTTACATATTACCTCATTTCCTCCAAAGGGTATGTCATCAACATACAAAAATACAATCAAAATTTTATCTTCCTCAACTTTTAAGTAAAGGTTGTTATTTTCAATATCCTTTTTTAATCCTTTCTACAATAAGTACATTCCAATCTTGCGTACCAAGTGCTAGGAGCTTGTTTGAGTCCATATAATTCTTTCTTCATGGTGCAAGAGTACCCACAATTCTTTCATGCCTCCAAGGGTCAAGAAGTTGATATTTTTGTTTTGTTTTGTGTTTTATTTATGTAATAAGGTATTCTTAGACCATTTCATGTGTGTTGGAGTCTAGGTTGAGTTCTTAGGGGTAAGTTAGTGTGCAAATACAAAAGTTGTCAAAAGTTGCATAATGTTGTCAAGCAATTTTTTGCATTTTTGTCAAAAATGAACATAATGATGTTTGTGTTAGTCCATAATTTGAAAAGTGGTTGATTACAATTGGAATGTGGTTTTACATGTTTAAACATCCTTGTATGGTCAAAGAGAGAGTTGGTTGTTGGAATTTTTGAAGTTGAATCAATAACAATTATGTTTTTCTACAAATTCTAACGTTTCTTTGATGCTCTTCTATGTTGTACAGATTTGTACAATCCTATAATGATATAAAACCAATTTTGGATGATTATGCATTGAATCTACTTTCTATTTCCATTGGTTTCATGTAATTTCATTGAGTTTTAAGGGAGTTGTGTCAATTTTTCTTCAGACTAGTCTAAACCCTAGGTAGGGTAACTAGTGAGTGAATAAAATGTATAAATCTCCATTCCACTAGTAGAAATCTCTAAAACTTGGTGGAAAGGATTGTATTTATGTTTATTTTTATGTTTCAAATTTTCAAAGGTAGGAGAGGGAATCTTTCATGAGTGGAGATGCTTGAAGATCTAATATCTCCATATATCAGACCTAGAAGCCCTAGTGATTTGGGGAAATTTGTTGTATGTTATTAGAGAATGATCCTTGTGGTTGGAGTTGTTGATTTAGACCATATGTGATGTGTTTGAATTGTTGGAGTAGGAGTTGAGACCCATTTAAGCCCTAAACCCAATCATATCATGCCTACTTGCCCAATTAGGCCTAGTTAAAAGGAGGATATTAGTTTTTGGGCCTTTCCATACAAAGTAACCCTACCTCATTTTGAGATATGTGTATAAAGAGCCAAATGGGTATCTAAAATGGGTCACCTTTTCTATAGAAGGAGATCTAATCCAGAAGTTACACCTAAAAGGCCTTTTTGAAAGGCTATAAGCAACAATGGAAGTTTATGAAGGAAACCCCATCAATTGATGACTAAGGGTTTGGAAGAGTGGTTGTTTGAGTGAGTTGAACATTTTACACCCTTGATCTACATCACTTCAACCTGAAAACCATATTAGGATCTTTTGATAATTGAAAACCTTATGATTTTTCAATTTATACCTCTTCTTCTAAATCACCATTTTAAAATGCATAATTTACATCTATCTGATATACCTTGAAGTCTTTATGTGCTAAAAAATCCAAAAACATCCTAATAGCTTCCATTCTTTCTATTGGATAAAAAGTCTCTTCAAAATCTATTCCTTTCAATTGTCAGTAGACTTTACACACAAGCCTAGCCTTGTTCCGGACAACTTCTCCATTCTCATTCAACTTGTTCCTAAAAACCCATTTAGTTCCTATCACATTCTTATTTGTTGATATTGGTACCAATTCCCATGTCTGGTTCTCCATCTACCTTAGTTCTTCCATAGCTTTGATCCAATTTTCATCCCTACATGCCTCAATTACTATTTTAGGTTTTATCTCATAAAGTAAGCAAAAGCTTACCTATTCCTCTACCATAACAAATTTTCTTCTTGTCAACACACCTTTTCTTTTGTTTCCAATTATTTGATCCTCATAATGATTCCTCTGTACATAATTAGGAGTCCTAGGATTTTTTTTTGAAGCTTCTACCTTATCCACTGTCATGTCTTTTCCTTTCTCTTCTTATTTTTTTTCTTCTCTACAAGGGGGTTCATTAGATTCATATCCTTCTATCAATACTAAGCATTGATTTGATTCCTCGCCCACTTTGAAACTTTCCCTTTCAAATATCTTCTTTAGCCTTTTATTGTAGCACCTATTGCAAGAATGGAAAGATTGAAGGTGTTATCATTGATCTCAACTAGTCAATTGGTTATCAACTAGTTGCTATTGGATGTATATGTTGAGGATATTGAGAAAATTGTAATGAAGATATGTTGTAGGTGTTCAATGTTGCTTCAATTTTTGGTCCATATTTTCTCCTATGATTATGCAGTTTAAACATGTTGTTCATGGTTGTTGGAAGATGATTTATCTAGATTTTTGGTTGTTGATGTTTCTGGTTGAGGTCCAGGAGAAATGTTGTTGGTCTAGATTTCTATTTGATGAAGTATTATGACTTGTGGTTCTAAAGATGAGTTGCTTTGATTCTATTGAAGATAGTTTTGGAATTTAGAAAATCCATGCTTAATGGTTCTATGCATTTTACACTGGTTTGGCCAACCTTGTGTGAAATACTACTTTCAAGGTTGATGAAGCATTTGTTTGGATCACCCTCATTCTAATTCCACCCTAGGATGTTTTGGCACATACCTAATTTGAATTTGAATTGGATGGCCAACTTTGGATTTGTTTCAAAATTGAAGATCATATAAATACAAGATGAGTTAGAGGTGAAAAAAATACGAGCAAAGAAGAAGAGTAATATGAGAAAAGAGAAAGTATAAATAGATGTGACATTGATTCTATTTAGTGAGTGTGTGTGATGTGAGTGTGGCATATCAGTGCAAAGCTTGATGATGAGTTTTTGGATGTAGTGAGCAGAAGGTGTAATCTATAATTCATGCATGTTTGTGAGTGATTGTGGTGGAATCCTTTGTTGTATTTGGATTGTAGTCTCTCTATAACAAGTATTCTTTGTATCTTTGTGGCAACGAGCCCTCTAGGTTGTTAGCCCTATTGGAGAGTTAGTCCTGTTTCAGATAGTGAGCCCTTGTTTAGGCAGTGAACCTCTTGTAATTGGTTTGGTTATTCTCTATAGTGTGAGTTAATCCTCACTGTGGTTTTTCCCTTATTAGGTTTTCCATGTAAATCTAGTGTTATTGTGTTTGTGTGTTGGATTTAAGTTTCTACATTGGCATTTGATGATTAATCATTTAAACAGTATTAAGAATTAGTTCCAATGATTGGATTAAAAGTTTAATTTTGTGACAACTGATTCACCCCCCCTCTCAGTTTTCCTATTCAATAATTGGTATCAGAGCTTGGTTCCTTGGTGAAGAGCTTAACCACTTGAGGAAGGTCTAGGATGGTTGGAAAAATCATTTATGATTATCTAAGGTTTAGTGGAACTAATTATGGTATCTAGAAAGTATTGATGGAAGAATATCTGGAGTATTGTAGATATGATGTGGAGAAAGCTTAGAAGAATCCTTACACTCCTCCAGCTAATGGTCAGAGTATGCCTGATGAGATCAAAGTACATCTTGAAGAATAGTCTGGTACATTCTAAGTTGATTAAGGTTTAGAATTTAAAGATGACCAAGGAAGTCTAGGATGCTTTGGAAAAATCACATGATGGTGATGAAAGAGTTAAAAAGCTGAAATTATAGAATTTGGAGACACAATGTTTTCTTCTACATATGTCTGAAGATGAGAATGTTAAAGCTTATGTACAAAGATTGGATGAGATAGTGGGAAGAATGCGAGGACTTGGTGCTACTATAGATGAAACTAGGATTGCAAAGAAGATTCTCAGAACTCTTCCTAATGCTTATAGTGAGAAGGTGAGTGCTATTGAGTAGACTATAGATTATAAGACATATACTAAGGATCTACTGTTAGGATTTTTGACATCTTATGAGATGAGGAAGTTGATTCTAAGGAATGGATTAAAATAAGAGTTTTCTTTTAAAGATACAAAATCTAAAGATCTAGATGAAGAAAACTTTGATGAAATAGAAGCTAATTTTGTAAGGATGAGGAAAGGCTTCGGAAAGTATGAAGGTAAGTTTCCCTTTAAATGTTTTAGTTGTGAATAAATATGTAATTGTGTTGCAAAGTTTCTGGAAAGAGCTAAAAGGAATAAACAAAGATATGAGAAAGAAAATAAAGGATAAAAGATTAACAAAGCTTACTATGTGAATGAGAATGCTAGTATATCTGATGAGGATTCAAAATATGAAGATCCTGATGAGAATGAATACTTGTTCTTGGTGATTAAGGATGAACCTAATTCTACTAATTCTAAAAAATAGGTAAAGGAAAGCCTTTTGGATAAGGAGAAAAATGAAGGTACGATTTGTTGGAAATATGTGCCTCAATCTCACAAGCTGAAACCTCTGATAGAGCCATGTCGGTGTGACATCTTTATTGTCTAGCCAACTAATAGTTGAAACCTTGTTGAATAGTTCAGGTCGCTGTGACCTTGCTTCTATCTTGATGACTAGTGTTATCATTGTGACTTGTGGCATTCATTGTAACCTTCTATCAAATGGAGGTCTCTGAATGATAGGCCACTTTTATCATATATCGAAGAGACTTTGGGTGACAAGTGATGACAGGGAGATTCTTGGACGTTTGGTATGTCTCATACTAACAAGAGAATTCTTGCTGATAGTTATACACCTACGGTCATCAGAGTAACTCATGTGTTTTGGAATGAAGTCTTAGCAATGGAGAGAAGTCTTGCCAACTGTTCTTTGGTGCTCGGTATGACTTAAGACTTTAGAGTAACATCTCAGCAATAGCGATATGTCTTGGTGATAGATGAGTACTTTGGTGTAACTTTGAACCTTGGTATGACCTCTTGGCAAGCACTAAGTCTTGTTGATGGCAATGTTGAGGTCGGTGTGACTTGTGAACAGTGGTATGAGTCTTGCCAATGGGGAAACTCTTGCCAATAGGAATGAAATGAATGTCAATGGATTCGATATGACTTGTGGTGTTTGCTATAGCATCTTGTCGACTATTGGAACCTACGTTGATATCAACAATGAAGCCTTTTGGCATCGGGGAGACACTTTTTGTGTCTCACCGACATGCCAACATAGGTTGATCGCTTTGACAGAGGGAAGACCATCCTACATGGTGAGTCATCGACCAATCAAAGAAGCCGAATGGGAACCATTGGGAGACAGTTTGTTGTGGTAGTTATGTGAGGAAGTTCAATAGATAGGAATGACATGAATATAGTTTGGAATAGCAGATGATGTCTAGTTAGATGGATCGACGAATTGGTGTGTGATTGTATGATCAGTGGATGGATTCTATTCTGTGAAGACTGTAACATGAATATTTTGTAACAAGGTTGTTCATGGTGAATGCTGCTATAAACTAACATCAAGAAGATAAGTCAAAACTCTATTTGTAATCTTTATTACTGTAATACAAAGTGACTTCTCTTGGTGTGGTGGGTTTTTCTCTCATAAGGGTTTTCCCACGTATATCTGGTGTTTATATGTGTTTTCCTATTTCTTTGTTTATGTAATCTCTTTCTAGTGCATCTTAATTGGACTATAATTGTAAAATTTTAAAGTGTCTCTACATTCTTCCCTGATGTTTTGACGTTAGGAGAGTTTCTTCCACATCTAATTTTCCTTACAAGTGGTATCAGAGCCTGGCTAGTTGTGTTATCCTTGTGGGTATGTTGGGATTTTTTGTGTCATTTCTATTTAGTGGGAGTCTTGTAGAAGTTTGTCAAATTTGAATTTCAGATTGAGATGGAAAGCACGTCAGGAAAGATTGAGATAGAGAAATTCAATAGCAGCAATTTTGAGTTGTGGAAACTTAAGATGGAAGATCTATTGGTTGATTGTGATCTTTGGATTGTTGTGTCTGGAGTGAAGCCTACAAGCATGAAGCAAGAAGATTGGGACCTTGCAAATAGAAAGTCTAAGGGGTTGATAAGGCTCTGTTTGGCAGACTTCATTCTTCTCAATGTGCATGAAGAGAAGACTACATCTTCCTTGTGGAAGAGACTAGCATCTATTTATCAGGGGAAGTCCTTGGTGAATAAATTATTCTAGAGGAAGAAGTTGTACACTTTGAGAATGCAGGAAGGAGGGTCTGTTGCTGATCATTTGAATGCATTCAACATGTTGATTGCATAGTTAACATCTGGTGGTGTAAAGATTGATGAAGAGGATCGTCGTATGCTGATATTGTGTTCTTTTCTAGATTCATGGGATCACCTGGTGATGGCTATTAGGAGTACAACATCTAGTTTCAAGATGGAAGATGTTTTTTTGTTATCAAAAGAAATGAGAAGGAAATCTTCTGAGATGGCGAAGGAGTCCCTTGTTGTTAGAGGAAGGTCGAAAGAGAAAGGCAAGAAGAAGGACAAGAAGTCCAAATCGAAATCAGAGGGGAGATCAAAGTCTCTTGGCAAGAAGTCCAAGGTGAAGTGTTGGAACTGTGGGCAACCTGGTCATGTCTGAAAGGATTGTAAAGAGGAGAAGAATAAGAAATATTCTTCTGACAATGATTCTTTTCAGAGTGATGCAAACGCCTTCATTGTAGCCTTGGCTACATAGGCTTCAGATGATGTCTAGTTGATTGATTCTGGAGCATCTTTCCACATGACATCTCATAGAGACTGGTTCACGAAGTATGAATAATACGAAGGTGGAAAGGTGTACTTGGCAAGTGATTCAACTTTGGAAATTGTTGGTTGTGGAAGATTCAAAATTCAATTCACTAATGGAAGAGAAGGGAATTAATAATGTAATGCATACACCAAGTCTGGCTCGAAACTTACTTTTTGTTAGTATGCTAAATGATATTGAAGTGCAAGTCACATTCTCTGGAAATGGTTGCAAGATGATTAGAGGCTCAATGGTGCTAGCAAGGGGTGCTCGTATTGGTACCTTGTACAAGCTAGATGCACATGTTGTTCAATGCAATAGTGTCTCTATAAAGTCACAAAAGGCTACTCATGGAGGAAAAGAGGGAAATGTTCCTAATTGTGTAAACTCTATGGAAATTAAACTTCTAGCCGAAAAGACTATGCTCTAGAATCATAGGCTAGGCCACATTGGTGAGAAAGGTTTTAAAACCTTGAAGAATAAAAACCTGGTTGAGGGGCTTGAAGATTGTAACCTTGAATTTGAATTCTATGAACATTGTATATATGGAAAACAACACCATGTTTTGTTTTATTCTAGTCCTCATAAATCTTCTGGTTTGCTAGATTATATTCATTCTAATGTATTTGGTCTAGTGAATGTTCCTTCTTTGTCTAAGTCAAGGTACTATGTATTGTTCATTGATGATTATTTGAGAAGAACATTTGTTTATTTTTTGAAAAGTAAATCAGAAGTGTTTAGTCGGTTTAAGGAATTTAAGAACCTTGTAGAAAATCAAACTAGAAGAAAAATAAAATTCTTAAGAATTGATAATGGTGGTGAATTTTATTTTGATGATTTCGAGAGGTATTGTAAAGACCATGGGATTAAAAGACACAAGACTACACCTTATACTCCATAGTAAAATGGAGTTGCAAAAAGGTTCAATAGGACAGTGATGGAGAGAGCACGAAGTATGCTGAGTAGTGTTGGCTTGGAGGAGAAGTTCTGGGCTGAGACTGTTGCTACTGCATGTTACTTGATTAATCATTCTCCAAATTATGCTCTTGTTGAGAAAACACCTTTGGAAGCGTGGTTTGGTAAGAAGCCCTCTCTAAGACATATTCATGTTTTCGGTTGTGAGGCATATGCATATGTGCCGTATGAGAAAAGATCTAAGTTGGAGAACAAGGCTGTCAAATGCATTTTTATTAGCTATAGTGCTAGCATAAAAGGATACAAGCTTTGGAATCCTGATATAGAGAAGGTTGTATACAACAAAAGTGTAATCTTTCATGAGTTGAAGCCTTCTACCTTGGATCTACAGCTAGAGACAAAGTCAAAAAACAATAAGGATGTAGTTGGAATTTCTCCTACACCAGATAAAGAGGAATTGAAAATTCAAAATGTACCTAAAACTGAGGAGAGCTCAAGCAGTTCTAAAAGTTCTAAAGAAGAAGAAGAACCTCAGCCTCAGCAAGTGAGGAGGTCAACTCATGAAAGAAAGAAACCTAATAGGTATGGGTTTTCTTTGATAGATTCTACTTGTGTCTATGCTTTAATTTCTAGCACTGATGAGCCTAAGACTGTGAAAGAGGCATTTAGAATGTCTGATTCAAACTCTTGGTTGGAAGCAATGAATGAAGAAATGGCATCATTAGAAAAGAATGATACTTGGAGTTTGGCGCCATTGCCTAAAGGCATAAAAGTTGTGGGCTGCAAATGGGTATTTAAAAATAAGATTGGTTTGGATGGTAGTGTGGAAAAATATAAGGTGAGGTTGGTTGTGAAGGGTTATTCCTAGGTAGAGGGAATTGATTATGGGGAAATTTTTTCTCCTGTAGCTAAGCTGACATCTATCAAATTTCTATTGTCACTTGCAACAACATATGAAATAGAGGTCGAACAGATGGATGTGAAGACAACATTTCTTCATGGTGATCTTGAAGAAGAGATTTACATGTCCCGACCTGAGCACTTTGTGGAGGAAGGTAAAGAGAAACTGGTTTGCAAGTTAAAGAAGTCTCTGTATGGGTTAAAGCAGTCACCTAGAATGTGGTATCAGAAATTTGACACTTTGGTATTATCTTTGTGATTTGTAAGATCAAAATCTGATCATTGTGTGTATTATAAAGCTAAAAGTGATCGAGTGCTTATTATTGCTCTCTATGTTGATGATATGTTGTTCATAGGCAATAGTAAGCTAATGATTTCTAATCTTAAGTCTCAGTTGTCTGCTAAGTTTGAAATGAAAGATCTTGGTGCAACAAGGTATATTCTAGGGATGGAGATAACCAGGGACAAGAATAGCAAAAAAATTTGGCTCAGTCAGAGTAAGTATATCAAGACTATTCTAGAGAGATTTTGCATGAATGATTGCAAGTAGCTAGTTGTTCCAGTCTTGTAGGGAACTAAGCTATTTATTGAAGATTGTCCAAAATATCCTACTAAGATGAAGGACATGACCAGTGTACCCTATGCTGGTGCGGTTGGTAGTTTCATGTATGCAATGGTCTGTACAAGGCCAGACATTGCCCAAGCAGTGGGAGTTCTTAGTTGGTTTATGGCTAATCCTGGAAGAACACATTGGGATGCTGTGAAGAGAGTGTTTAGATATTTGAAGGGGACTTTAGAATATGCTTTGTGTTACCATGGGAACTTGGTTGAATCATAGAGGACTCTCAGTATTTGAGGCTATGTGGATTCTAACTAGGTAGGGGACATTGATATCAGGAGGTCCACCAGTGGATATACTTTCATGTTGAATGGTGGTGCAATGAGTTGGATGAGTAAGCGGTAGGATGTAGTCACTTTGTGCACTATAGAGGCTAAATACATTGTAGCTACACATGCTTGTAAAGAAGCAGTTTGGTTAAAACATTTTTTTTCTAACATTAGTTTTGATGTAGGGCAAATAACTATTTTCTATGACAGTTTGAGTGCAATCTATCTAGCAAAGAATCCTACTTTCCATGTTAGGATGAAACATATAGATGTACAGTACCACTTTGTATGAGATATGGTGGAGGATGGAAAGGTCAGTTTGGAAAAAGTTGATACTTTGGAGAATGTTGAAGATGCATTGATGAAGCCAGTGAGCACAAACAAGTTTAGGTGGTGTGCCAGTTCAATGGGCCTTAGTGCCCATGATTTTCAGTAGTTTCGTTGTGCTCTAGAGGTGCATGTGTGATCTTCATCAAGTGGGATATTTTTGGAAATATGTGCCTCAATCTCACAGGCTGAAACCTCTGATAGAGCCATGTTGGTGTGACATCTTTATTATCTAGCCGACTAATAGTTGAAACCTTGTTGAATAGTTTAGGTCGCTATGACCTTGCTTCTATCTTGCCAACTAGTGTTATCATTGTGACCTGTGGCATTCATTGTAACCTTCAACCAAATGGAGATCTTTGGCCAATAGGCCACTTTTATCATATATCGAAGAGACTCTGGGTGACAAGCGGTGTCAGGGAGAGTCTTGGATGTTCGGTATGTCTCATACTGACAAGAGAAGTCTTGCCGATAGTTATACACCTGTGGTCATCAGAATAACTCATGTGTTTTGGAATGAAGTCTTAGTGATGGAGAGAAGTCTTTTGGACTATTTTTTGGTGCTCATTATGAATTAAGACTTTGGAGTAATGTCTCAGCGATAGCGATAAGTCTTGGCGATAGATGAGCACTTCAGTGTAACTTTAAACCTCGGTATGACCTCTTGGGGAGTGGTAAGTCTTGCCGATGGCAATGTTGAGGTCGATGTGACTTGTGAACAGTGGTATGAGTCTTGATGATGAGGAAACTCTTGTTGATAGGAATGAAATGAATGTCAATGGATTCGATATGACTCATGGCATTCTCTATATCATCTTGCTGATTGTTGGAACCTACGCCGATATCAACAATGAAGCCTTTGGGCATTGGGGAGACACTTCTTGTGTCTCACCGACATGCCAACACATGTTGATCACTTTGACTAAGAGAAGACCATCCTACATGGTGAGTCATCAACCAATCAAAGAAGCCAAATGGGAACTATTGGGAGACAGTTCGTTGTGGCAGTTCTGTGAGGAAGTTTGATAGATAGGAATGACATGAATATAGTCTAGAATAGCAGATGATGTCTAGTTAGATGGATCAATGGATTTTTTTGTGATTGTATGATCAGTGGATGAATTCTATTCTGTGAAGACTGTAACGTGAATGTTTTGTAACAAGGTTGTTCATGGTGAATGCTGTTGTAAACTGACATTAGGAAGATAAGTCAGAAATCTATTTGTAATCTTTATTATTGTAATACAAAGTGACTTCTCTTGGTGTGGTGGGTTTTTCTCCTATAAGGGTTTTCCCACATATATCTGGTGTTCATATGTGTTTGTCTATTTCTCTATTTTTGTAATCTCTTTCTAGTGCATCTTAATTGGACTGTAATTGTAAAATTTTAAAGTGTCTCTGCATTCTTCCCTAATGTTTTGATGTTAGGAGATTTGCTTCCGCATCTAGCTTTCCTTACACAATTATCTCTGCCCTACATGCTATACAAGAGAAAAATTATTGGGTATTTGATAGTGGTTGTTCACATCACATGACTAGTAATAAATTTAAGTTTGTTATTGGTGCTAAAAATTTTGGGATAGGTTTAGTAAGTTTTGATGGTAAGCATCATACTGATGATTTCTACTATGTTAAGGGTTTAAGGCATAATCTGTTGAGCATTGGATAGATGTGCAGAAAATAATATGATCTTGCGTTTAAGGATGAGAGATGTGAGATCCAGAAAGGATCCAAAACATTGATTGCTATAATAAATAAATCTGAAAGAAATATCTATCAACTTAAGGGTGTTGATGGATGATGCTTTATGATTCAAATTAATGATAGTTGGTTATGGCATAGGAGAATTTGTCACATAAATTTTGGTAACTTGGAAAGGATTAGTGTTGTTCAGGCCATGAGAGATTTATCAAGAATTACAAAGCCTGTTAATGTTATTTGCAAGAATTGTCAATTTGGAAAGCAAGCAAGAAATCATTACAAATCAAAGGAACATTCTACTATCAGACTACTAGATTTAGTTCATACAAATCTTTGTGGTCCTACAAGACTGAGAAGTGTACTTGGTGAAAGGTACTTTATGCTTTTAATTGATGATTATTCTAGATATACATGGGTTACATTTCTTATAGAGAAATTAGATGCATTAGATAGATTCAAGGAATTCAAAGTGTTGGTTGAAAATGAAGTAAACTTGAAGATAAAATGCTTAAGGTCTACCACACATGGAGAATTTCACCTCCCATGAGTTTAATATGTTTTTTGAAGTGCATGGAATAAAGAGACATTTATCTGCTCAAAGAACTCCTTAACAGAATGGAGCTGTTGAAAGGAAAAATAGAATAGTTCAAGAGGCTGCTAGATCAATGATTATTAAGGTTGGTTTACCGGAACTCTACTAGAAGGAAGCTGTTCATAATATTGTTTATGTATTTAATCAAGTTAAAGAAAGAGAAAATAGTACAAAGACTCCCTCTGAACTATGGCATGGAATAATTCCTACTGTTAAATATTTCAAGGTATTCAAAAGCAAATATTATATCAAAAGAGATGAAGAAACTTTGGGAAAGTTTGATGCAAGAAGTGATGAAGGAATTTTTCTTGGATATTCTACTAAAAGCAACGCATACAGATGCTAAAATAGAATACTGAGAAAGATTGTAGAGAGTTCAAATGTCAAGGTTGATGAGACAATGAAGAATTCTATTGACATTGTTGGATATGTATATAATGAACATGATTGTGCAAGAATAGAAGAAATTATGGAAGAACGGAAAAAAGATGAGAAAGTTAATTAGGATGAACAAAATGAAAGAGAAGAAGATGCTCCAGTGATGTCCCCTAAGACACCTAGATATATATAGAAGAATCATTCAAAAAGTTAGATTATTGGAGATAAAATAAAAGGTGTATTAACTAGAAGTAGAGTTGTTGTTGAAGTGAATCTATGTTTACTTTTTGAGATTGAAATAAAGACTATAAGTGAAGCTTGTAAAGATGAACATTGGAAGGAAGCAATGAAATAAGAACTTATGCAAATTGAGAAGAATCAAACTTGGGAATTAGTCCCAAGATCGACAAGAAAAAACATCATTGGATTGAAATGGGTAATCATAAATAAGTTGAATGAGAATGGAGAAGTGGTTAGAAATAAAGTAAGGCTTGTGTGTAAGGGTTACTCACAAGTAGAAGGTATAGATTTTTAGGAAAAAATTTCTCTGATAGCAAGAACGAAATCTATAAGGATGTTACTTTAAGGTTTATCAGATGGATGTCAAGTCAAAAATTTTGAAAGGTGAGCTAGAAGAAGAAGTCTATATGGAACAACTGGAAGGATTTCAGTTGAAAAATCAACTGGATATGGTGTGTAGATTGAAGAAAGATTTATATGGATTGAAGCAAGCTCCTAGAGCTTGGTATGTGAGTTTGGACATGTATTTGATTCAACAATATTTTAGCAAAGGTATGACAGATAGTAATTTGTACTTTAATATTGAAAATGACAAAATATTGATTGTAGTTGTGTATGTTGATGACATTATATTTCAAGGAAATGAAAATATGTGCAAGATTTTTGTGGAAGGGATGCATAAATAATTTGAAATGTCTATGTTTGTGGAGATGAATTTCTTTCTTGGCCTATAGATTAATCAAATAGAGAAAGGAATTTTTATTTCACAGTATAAGTATGTGTGAAAGATGTTGAATAATTTTGGGATGGATGGTTCCAAACTAGCAAGTAATCCTATGGTGACTGGTTGAAAATTGGATAAAGATGATAATTCACCTAAGGTTGATTAGAGCAAGTATAGATCTATGATTGGTGGACTATTGTATTTAACTACTACTAGACCAGACATCATGCATGTTGTCTGTCTTGTGGCTAGATTTTAAGATCCTAAGGAAACACATTTTGCTACTATTAAAAGGATTTTTAGATATTTGAATGGCACTCCAAATTATGGACTATGGTATCCTAAAGATACCGATTTTACACTTAGTGCCTATATAGATGTAGATTGGGCTTGATGTGTAGATGACAAAAAAAGTACAAGTGGTGGTGCATTCTTTCTTGGATGTAGATTGGTGGCATGGTCAAGTAAAATGTAAGATTCAATCTCCTTGTCTATTGCTAAAGTTGAGTATATTACTGCTACATCTTGTTGTACACAAGTTCTATGGATGAAACATACATTGAAAGACATCACAATGGTATATGATGATCTCATTTCTATTTTCTATGATAATACAAGTGCAATTAACATTTCAAAGAATCTAATGATGCACTCAAGGACGAAGCATATATGCATCAAGTATCATTTCTTGAGAGAGAAGGTCATGGAGAATGAAGTAAATCTTGAGTTTCTGACAAAGGATCAGATTGCTTATATTTTCACGAAGGCTCTTCCTATAGATACTTTTGAGTATCTATGGGAGAAGGTTAGGGGTTATTCCCCCTCCTTTCTTGAACTAGATGCATATGGATATGCATTAGTATAGTGGATCTATGGATCTATCTTTCTTCTAGACTATTGTTTTGGTGGCTACCTCATAGGGGGAGCAGGTAGTATCATGTGTTGTTATTGTGAGTATTTTTTTTCATGTCAAAGGAGAAATCAAAGAAAATATTATTTTTCCTTTTCCATTGATGTCAAAGGGGGAGAAGAAGCATGTGAAAAGGGAGAGGAAGAATGGGAGAAGAAGCATGTGAAAAGGGAAAGGAAGCATGCAAGAAATTATCTACTAAGGGGGAGAAACAAAAAAAGTGTATTCATAGATAGTATGTTGTCTTTGATGGTTTTTCACATCATGTGTTGCCATCAATGACAATGGGGGAGATTGTTACAAGAATGGAAAGATTGAAGTTGTTGTCATTGATGTCAACTAGTCAACTGGTTATCATCTAGTTGTTGCTGGTTGTACATGTTGAGCATATTGAGAAAATTGTAATGAAGATATGTTGTAGGTGTTCAGTGGCTACTCTAGGTTTTGGTCCATATTTTCTCCTATGATTGTGTAGTTTAGACATGTTGTTCATGGTTGTTGGAAAATGCTTCATCCATATTTTTGGTTGTTTATTTATTGTATAGTGAAATTTGTTTTCACCAATTGTGAACTGTGGTTTTCTATGTCTCTGGTTGAGGTCCAAGAGAAATGTTGTTGGTCTAGATTTCTGTTTGTTGAATTCTTATAACTTGTAGTTCTAAAGATGAGTTTCTTTGATTCTATTGAAGATAGTTTTGGCATCTAGAAGATTCATGCTTAATGGTTCTATGTGTTTTATATTGGTTTGGCTGACCTTGTATGAAATAATACTTTCGAGGTTGATGAAGCATGTGTTTGGGTCTCCTCAATTCTAATTCCACCCTAAGATGTTTTAGAACTGATCTAATTTAAATTTCAATTGGATGGCCGACTTTGGATATGTTTCAAAGTTGAAGATGGTATAAATACAAGATGAGTTAGTGGTGAAGAAATATACAAGAGTGAAGAAGAGTAATAAGAGAAAAGAGAAAGTGTAGATAGATGTGACATTGATTCTATTCAATGAGTGTGTGTGATGTGAGCATGGTAGATCAGTGTGAAGCTTAATGTTGAGTTTCTAAATGTAGTAAGCAGAAGGTGGACTCTATCATTCATGCATGTTTGTGAGTGATTGTGGTGGAATCCTTTGTTGCATTGGGATTGTGTCCTCTCTGTAACAAGTCTTCTTTGTATTCTTTGTATCTTTTTGGTAGTGAGCCCTCTAGGTTTTTAGCCCTATTGGAGAGTGAGTCCTATTCTAGATAGTGAGTCTTGTTCTAGATAGTGAGTCCTTGTATAGGAAGTGAGCCTTATTTTAGGTAGTGAGCCTCTTGTAATCAGTTTAGATATTCTCTATAGTTTGAGTTAATCCTCACCATGGTTTTTCTCTTATTGGGTTTTCCACATAAATCTGGTGTTATTGTGTTGGATTTAAGTTTCTACATTGGCATTTGATGATTAATCATTTAAATAGTATTAAGAATTAGTTCTGGTGATTGGATTAAATGTTTAATTCTATGACAACTGATTGACCCCTCACCTTTCAATTGTCCTATTCAATAGCACCTTTATGCCTTGCTCTTTGTAGTGTTGATGGTGTTTTCTGCACAGCAACAACTCATACATAATATGATATTCTATCTCTCTTGAAAGGTAAATCTCTATCAGCAAGCCTCAAGAGATAACCCCAAGGTCTCTAATGCCAGGTCTTGACAATGCATAAACAACTCAGTGATAAATGTGAAAATGCTAGTAATCACAAGGGGCCTTATAAATGAACAATGTTGGAAGTGTACTTTCATTAGATGCAACAATATGGTGATGCTTTTAATCCTAAAACTAACCTAGATTCAAAATAAATATCAAAAGAGATAAGGGTTAAGAGAGATGCAACTCTAAACTAGCTCCTAAGATCAATCACAATAATGATGAATTTTGCAAATGGGCAGATCTCCAATAAAACCAATCTTTGCTTGATCAAGGACAAGCCCACAACTCTACATAAATGGTGCAATCTTCTAAGGAAATTGAAGATTTTTAGACTATGAATATTCATCTACATACCCAATAACTGGCGCAATGTAAAAAAAGCATCCACAATTGAACTTAGCACAAAATAAGGCCCAGACTAACTCTACACAACAAATTACAATCAACAAATTTCTAAAAGTATGGACCAGAGATCGATCAACATCATTAACATTTTACCATTATTGCAAAAGAACTGAAATCTAACATCTAACATTGAGAATTGAGAACAAGAAACCATAAACTATCAAAGTGTAACACAAAGCTTGCCAAATCAACAATCCAATTGCATTAACTTCTCCAGCATTACATGACAATTTTTAGCCTCTCTCCTCTCTCCTATAGCTACTGACTTCTCTAACTTAGCCAATTATGGCTTCTACAACCTCTAATCGGCTATTTTAACCCCTAAATCTAACCCCTACAAATGAGAAGGCACTAGAATTTTATAGAAAATTACATTTTGAATCAAAGGCCAGGATTTAATTCATCCAATGACTACAATTGCACTTCTAGAAGCACCAAGCTGTTACATTTAATTTGGGAGCTCATGGTACATCATCACCTAATTGCATAAAAGCAGTTACATCATGGAACAATGAGAAAACAATATTATGTCAGCTTGTCATTAATGAAAATTCTGATTGGATGATGAAATCAGCTTCACATGTCTTCCAAGAACTCCTTCCAGCTGTAGATAGCTTGGGCACAGATTCATATGCAACCCCACTTCTAAAATTTGAATTGAACTCTTCCATATTTCCCTTTTGGCACGAATCCATATGCAAGTTCCCCTTTTAATATTTATTTAATCTTGAAAAACATATATCATCAATAGTAGCTCACATGTTAAAAATCCAATCCAAATTAAACTTGAATAAAATTTTGGCCTTGAAAAAAAAACTTACATTTTTTAATGGGAACTTTCCATTTTCGAAATTTTTTATTTTCAAATTTTTTTCTTCATCTCAAGAATTTCATTTTAGGAACATTTTAAAATTTCAATGAAAAAATTTCCATCTTGGGAAAAAATCATTTTTTGAAAAAAATTCCATTTTTGGAAAATTTTGGGTTTTCGAGTTGTCTCAAAAATTTCTAAAAATGGAAATTTCAGGATTTTGAGGGGTCATGGAAATTTCGGGATAATCCTGAGGGAATGGAAATTCTTGAATTCCCTACAGGGTCAAAATCCCCAAAACCTCATAACTTTTTTTCTAGTAGGAATTTTCAAAAAGTTCAAAAAGCAACCCGACCTAATTTTTTGTCCTCTATCCATGGGTGCAAAAAGGATTTACATATAACATTAAAAATTTACTTCAAAATCCCCATTTTCAAATTCCAAGATAGGGGAATTTCCCCTAGAGCTGCAAAATATTGTCCTCATCAAACCCAGTCTAGACTTAATCCCAAAATAACCTCCCAAGAAGAGCAAAATGAAAATTTGACCAAGCCAAGAGGCAAAGATGCAAAAGAAAAAAGAGGGTCCCCGCCTCTGGTGGGGCGTGTGTGCAAAAATTTCACATGTATAATATCCAAGGAAAATTCCTTCATCTAATCTTGCATCAAACTTTCCTAAGTTCTCTTCATCTCTCTTGATATAACATTTACTTCCAAACACTCTAAAATATTTCACAATAAGAGTTTTTGCATATCATAGCTTGTAGGGGATCTTTGAACTATTCACTCTTGCTTTTCCTCTATTGAGAATGTAGACCATGATATGAATTACATATCTCCAATAGACATCCAGTAGATTGCCTTCCTTCAACATGGTTCTTACAACCTCCTGAACTATCATATTCTTCATTTCCACAACTCCATTTTGTTATGGGATCCTAGGAGCTAACAACTATCTTTTTATCCCATGATCTTCATAAAAACTATTAAACTCATTGGAGGTGAAATCACCACCTATGCTAGACTTTAAACAATTAATTTTCAAATCCGTTTCATTCTCAACCATAGATCTAAATGCTTTGAACTTATCTAGAGCTTTTGATTTTTCTTTGAGAAAGGTCACCCAATTCATTCTTGAGTAATCATCTATTAACAATATAAAATACATATCACCTTGATAGCTTCTTGTTTTGGTAGGTCCACATAGGTATGTATGCACCAACTCCAGAGGTCCTACAATAGAGTATTCTTTAGTTTTAAACCTCTTCTTTGTCTATTTTCCAACCTAACACTCTTTTCACATTGCATTGCTAAGCTTTGCAATTATTGGCATGTCTCTCACAACATGAGTAGAGATGATCTTCAATAGGCTACCAAAATTGATAAGACACATTCTTTTATGCCATAGCCAACTTTCATTTATTTGAGTCATAAATCACTTACAACCAACACCTTTGAGCTAATAAACATTCCCTTTTGTCCTTATTCATACAATGACTAGAGTTTTGAAGCTTCCTTTTCTGATTTCACAACTATCATCTTGAAACACTAGATTTTATCCTCTACTACACATTTTTCCTACACTAAGAATATTATGCTGGAGACCCTTGACATAAAGAACATCATTTGTCTTATGTTTTTTATTAAAACTAACTAAACGTTTTCCATAGATCTTAACAGATGTGTCATCACCAAACTTAACAAGACCACCATCATACTTTTCTAACTTAACAAACTTACTCTTATCACTTGTCATATGACTTGAACATTCACTATCAATTATCTAGTAGTTTCTCTCGTCTCTTGCATGAAAGGTAGTCAACATAGTTCCTTCAATACTATGACCTATTTTTCAGAGAAATTTCCTTCACACATCTTTTAGGGTTAGTAGAATTAGTTCCAACCTTAAAAGCCATGAAAAAGCATTCATAACTTTCATCATCTAGATAATCTAATTCCTCATCATCAAATATACCATTGTCTTCTTTAACATTATAAATCTTCTTGAAATTTTACCTTTATGATCTTTATGTTTATCATCTGAAACTTTGCATGGACATTTTGAAGCATAATGATCTATCTTTTCATAATTGAAACATTTAAAGGGTAATTTACCTTTGTATTTCCTAGTGCCCTTTTTAAATCTCCTTACAAAATTTTCTTCCACTTCATTGAGATCATCTAGATCAAATTCATCATTCCTCTCTTTCTTGCTAACTTTAAAAGAAGTTTCTTTCCTTGAAGCATCTTTTTCAAACTGTCTTAACTAAAAATTAGTTAAAGCACCAAACATTTGATCTCTAGTATATTGATCCAAATTCTAAGCTTCCTCAATAGTAGAAACTTTAGAACTATAAAATTTTAGGAAGAGTTCTTAATACCTTTTTCACAACTTTAATTTCCTCTTGTTTCCCACCA
Source organism: Sequoia sempervirens (assembly GCA_007258455.2). Classification (NCBI taxonomy): domain Eukaryota; kingdom Viridiplantae; phylum Streptophyta; class Pinopsida; order Cupressales; family Cupressaceae; genus Sequoia; species Sequoia sempervirens. The sequence continues at coordinate 418,111,027 of VDFB02047230.1, read as the reverse complement.
AGACTAGTGATGGCACTAACAATTTCATCCACACTTAGCATGTATCCTACAATATCTTCATCTTCTGACATTCTCAAGGTTTCAAATTTGGATTTGAGATTATACATATTTTCTTGCTTGACCTTAGCATATCCTTCATAAATACTTTGAAACTTTACCCAAAACTCTTTAGTATGTTTGTAGCTTATCACCTTCACAAGTTCTAAATTATAAAGCCCACACATGATAGATTTCCTTGCTTTTCCATTATTCTCATAATCTGTGATATCATCTTCACTTGTTAGAGCAGTAGTAGGTATAGTATAATCATCTTCAAATGACTTTCATACACCAAAACCTAATGAGACAAGAAAGGCTTCCATCTTATCTTTCCAGAAGGCATAATTTGTTTCATTGAATATAGGAGCTTTGACACCATTCTTTTGTGCCATCTGGATCTACCTCAAGTGGTTAAGCTTCTTCAAACTCTTATTAAGAATTAACATGAATTTAAACGAATGAAACATAAACACATCATACATAATAGAATGCTAGATTTACATGGAAAACCCTAATCAAGGAAAAACCATGATGAGTATTAACTCACATATATATGAATATCAACATTAAATACAAAAAGGCTCACTACCCAAAGGAATCACTGCCAAGGGCTCATTTCCCAAGAAGATCAGTTCTTTTGGAATACAATGGAATAGAAAGAAACTATTACAAGGAGGTTCACTACCTCAAAGCAGTAGGAGAATCCACCATGACCATCCACAACCTTTGGCTCACTGCCTCCAACAACTTCAAGCATGATAAAATGTAGACACCTTTTTCTCATTACTTCCATTAGTCTAAGGTTTTCATGCTCACACTCAGATCACCACACTTGATCTCACTTACAAAATTTCACATCACACTTTAGACCACACACTTCTCCAATAAAAGACCTTGCATACATAACCTCCACAACCTCAAACAATCTTCTCCAAGTTGGCTTCAACTTCAAACATGCAACCACCAAATAGGTCAACACCAAACACCTTTGCGGTGGAAAGAAATGAAGGAAGACCACACTGAGGGTTAACCAAGACCTAAATCTACACTAACACGCTGCACCATGGTTCCATAAAAAATGAAGCACATACACAAACATCACTAACACACTAGGTCTTCCAAACCAACATTAACACTAACAAGAAACCATATACACACTTCACCAAGTTTGAAAACATCCTACAAACCACTTAGAAACATTACACAACATCATGGAATATTCCAACACCAAAAGAATACTCAAACACACTGGTGCAAACACATGCAATTGATAATACTATCATGTAAAACCAGTCAAACTACCACTAAGAAACAACACTGTGGAACAACTTAACACAAAAACTTCTAAGGGAAGATAGATATAAGCATCATTATCATATTCTCAAATCCACAAGAAAATAAACTTCAACACGAAGAAATGTAGAGAAATTCCATTTCTCCCAAAAAAAATTTTGAATAGGCCAAACACTATCGAACACATCTTCTACTATCACATGATCCAAAACCTAAAAATCTTGATATAACACCTTTGAACACTTTTAAACATCACATCCAAACCACACAAGAAAATATTCAAGCATGAAGAAATATGAAGCATAATACAGAACACACCCCTATCACCTTGCACACTCTTTATACAAATTTTCTCAAAAGCATTTGGAAACCAAGTGACCTTCCTACATCTACCACACCTGCTCAACACCACAAACAATTTCTCATCATAACCACACTATATAGGTTGACATAGGTTGACATAAATGACAACACTAATGACAACATAGTTCAAAAAACTAAACATCTCAATTGATGCATACTTACATAGACAAGGAATGGAACCCAATTGGCTACGACAAGAAAACACAACAACCATTAGTTAAATAGGATTAGTCAGTTCACCATACTCATTAATAATCAAAATATGAACATATTTGATGTATATGTACACCCATCACCTATGTATAATATATAACATGAATTATCATAATATTTTGGACATAAACCATCATTGACACATTGGATCAACAATAATACAAGAGATGAGGTCTTACATTGATGATCTTCTATTGATGGGGGATCTAATGTCACCTTAGAATCTTCATCTATGTAAAAAATCTTACTATCTTTTGAAATAAATGTATCAATGATGTCACCCTCTTGTCCAACAATATCTTCCTAAGTAGGAGATGTATTGAGAGAGAGAAAAAAAGATTCTCATGGCATTAGATGATTGTATTTTCTAACACCAAGATACCTTCTTCATAAGTAGGTGAGGTAGTGGGAGAAGAAAAAATATGATTTTCAATGATTTCATTCTCTTACACCAAGCTAACCTCACACATAGGAGTGATAATGGGAGAGGGATCAATAAAAAATAACAAAAGAGGAGAAATAAACCCATTTTACATGCTTGTAATAGAAATTATTTGAAATACCTAACAAAATCTCACAACAGAACATGAATTATGACAACACAATACTTTTGCAATGAGAACATAATGTTAGGTCTTATGGATCAAGATAGCAATATTGTTAGCAAAATAGACAGTTGTGGGGCTGATCTTCAAAGACTAATGCCATATTTGGGTGGAAACTAGAGACCAAATTCTACACATAAAATTTGGGCCTAATTTGGTTGGACAAGGTCACCCAAGGCAATGGATATTTAAATTTAAAGAATAAAATTCTACCTATGATATATTAAATTTTGGAGGAAAAATAGAGGGACGTAGTCACCCTAGGGGACTAGGTCCCATCCCTATTTTGAAAGATCTAAGGTGTTGGGGAAAAAATATTAAATGAATGATTTGGTTTTCTACATGCAATTTGTTAGTAAATATTAAAATGGGCCACTAAATGCATAATTTAGGAATTTAGGTATACAATTAGGTCCATGTACTTGTGGGGAGAAAAAATATAGTGCGAAATTGTCATGGGTGACAATTGATAATGCTATAGTATCATGTTTTCCTTTTGTATTATGCATGTTTTCTTCATGTATTCCATGTGTTTTCCTTGTGTATTATGAATTTTTTCTTCATGTATCTAGTTTATTTTCTTTGTGTATTCCTTGTATGCATCATGTTTTCCTTATGTGTGCTTTTTGTATAATTTTATGTGTACTCTATTGATTGTTCATTGAATTCCTAAATTTTTCCTTTGATTGTGTGTGATATATTTGCTTCATTTTTGTCTTAACATTGTGGATTGATGGGATCCTAAGTTGATGGATAGTGCACCTCTCAACTTGGTTTCATCATGTCTCTTCATTGTTTTGATAAAAAAAAATCTTCTCCATTCATTCAGTGTAAGTATTAACATAAGATCATACTCTCACTAAAGTGGGGGCTAAATGTAGCATTGTAAATTGTCACCCATGACAATTTCACATTGTATTGATACCCTATTTTTTCTATGGAATCAACTATATTAATAATTTATTCATTTTGGGCTAGATTGGGAAAATATATTAAAATACCCAACATCTCAAGAAATTTGGGTAACAATACTTGAAAAAGGGTGAGGACACCCTTGACCTAAAGGTTCCCTATTTCAATAAATATTATTTTAATGTTACATTTGAGAATTTTAAAGTAACCTCAAGTTATCCTAAAACTAAAAAGATTAATTTGGATGCATATATAAAGAACTTTTCTTCTCATTTGAACATTAAGCATTATGAACAAAGCATTATTATGATCAATCATGCTCTTATTATGATGTATGTGAGTTATCCTCTACATATTAGTTATACCAATCTATTGTGTTATGTCAACTAACCTTTTGCAGGTGTTTAAAGTAATTCAATCATCCATTATCAATTCTTTGTGGAAACTTATGGTGTAAACATCACTTCAGCAGATTTCATACATAAGGTAACATTATCAATTATCATTTTTTATTATAGTCAATTATTATTTATTTGACCTTTTTCTAACCTCGGCTAAGCCCTCTTTACCATAATCATTTGTTTTCTATGGAGGTGGAAACACCAAAATGGGTTTTGACTTAAGCAGGATCTTATATAGCACAATCTTTCCCCTTCTTCTCATGTGTGTAGGTCAGATCCAAAAGTTCCATCAATAGAAAGTTGTAGAAAAATGTAGAGAAAACCTATACCCTTAAGATTAGAGTCCAAGAATTCAAAAACCCTCAATTCTGGTTAAGGGTTCCCTCTCCCTTGTTCCTTGAATTCAAGTTGCACTTTTAGGTTTAGATCCCTCTTTCTCATTGATGTAGGAGCATCCCAAGTTTCAAGCAATCTTGCATCAACCAAAAATATTTGCATTCATGTTTTCTTGCATTTCAGTAGTTAGCTATTAGGACCTAATCTTAGTATTTCATACTATATTATACCACATGGTAACATTAGAGCTCACAGAGCAGGATATATTATATTCATTGCAACATACACATCATATCTAGAATTCAAGTGTTTTAGAGATCCCAGTACGAAGATATCACTAACATAATATTAGCTGTAATTGGACAAAGAGCGTTTGCCTACCAAACTTGGTTTTTCAAGTGTGCAGACCTATCCTATGGCTTGCGTAGCTCAAGAAATTTTTTCATAAGGATGCATATTCATCGAGGAACCTTCATTATGATCTGCATCATGTTTTTCCAAGGATCAAATGATAATCATATGTTTTTGCCAACCTTCACATGTTTCATCAACTTTGGGGTTTGAGACCTCTTGAGGCCAACATGGACCTTTTTTAGAGCTGGGAATTGATATATCTAAGCATTGTGTATTTTCATTAAAGTATGCTATTAGTAATAGTGATAGAGAATATTTTGATCTGCATTGTATTTCTAGGCTTAGCACTATATCATTATGTAATCTGTAAGCCAAAAGGCAGGGCATGTTTCTTGTCAATAATTGATCAATATTTATATATCCATGTGGGATTGTTATTCCAATTCTTTGAGTTTCTGTTGTGTTTACTCTTACTACAAGGTTGGATAGTCCTATTCCTAGACCCTCCTTCCTTGACTGCACCAAGTGGTATCAGAGTGAGTTGTGGACCTTGGGAGAGGAGAGAAAAGTTGAGTAGGGCATTCCATAAGATCTTTGTGTGGACAAATTTCTGACTTGAGGCAACCTACTTGTGTTGGTCAACATATCACCTATTGTGAGGTAGTTACAATCCTGTAGCCAAATCATCGACTTGAGGCAGTTGTACCAAATCCTAGGAAGAGATGCTGCCAAGGATAATTCATACTACTATTAATGTTGTTGAGAGATGGATGAGATGATGGAAATGATGCAAACAATGAAAGTGAGATTGGATGATGTTGAAGAAGGCAGAAGAAAATGCTTAAACCCTAGACCTAATGATGAAAGTGATGATGAAAAAGTTCAAGTTGTAGACCTAACTAAAGAAACCATATAAGAGGAAGAATTAGATCAAATGAAGATGTTGAAAGCTATTTCAGAAATAGGAAAGTGACCTAGAATGGAGATTTCAAACTATACCAGTAACCTAAACCCTGAGGAGTTGATTGACTAGATAGATGACATTGAAGAATACTTTGAATATGAAGAAATTGAAGATCCAAAGAGAGTGAGATTTGTGAAGACTAAACTAAAAGGACATGCTATAATATGGTGGAAGGAAGTTCAATTGGAGAGAAATATAAAAGGTAAAGAAAAGATTGTGAAATGGGATAGAATGGTGAAAAAATTGAAGAACTAGTTTATACCTACAAACTATGAGTTGGAGTTGCTGAAGAGATTGAAAAACCTGAGATAGAAGGAAAATACAGTGAAAGAATACACTGAGGAATTTCATAAGATCATCATCAGGATTGGAAATAGTGAAGCAAGATATATCAATGGGCTGAGGATGAACATTCAGGAAGAGTTGTGTTTGGTAAGGATGAATTCGGTAAAGGAAGAATATAAGTTTGCATTAAAGGTGGAGGACAAGCTAAACAAAATACATGAACAGAGGCAGAGAGGAAGAGGAGGTAGATTTTAGAAAGGAAGGTCACATTCTGGAGTAGAAAAACCATATGTGGAGCAAAACAAGGAAAAATATTCATACCACAAGGAAGAGAGGTATTCCAATTCATACCATAAAGGGAGAGATGAAAAAAATTCTTACCGACACAATAGAGGAGGCTACAATTCTTACCACAATGATGGATACCATAGAGATGAGAAAGGATATGACAAAAGAACTTTTAGAGGAACTTATTTTAATTGAGGAGGAGGACATAGAGCACTTGAGTGTTGCTAAGAAAGTAAGAAGATTGAAAATCATGCAAGAACCTGATATGTAGAGGAAGAACCAGTGGAATCACTAAGTTCCAAAGGAATTCCTGAGAAAGGGGAATCATTATTCATGAGGAGATCATTGATCTAGGAGAAAGAAGTTCCTAAGGAAGCTATGTGATATTATGTCAATGGATGTATGTCATATGTTGTTGGGTAGACCTTGGTAGTATGATAAGAAAGCTATACATGATGGGAGAAAGAATACCTATACCATAACGTCCAATGGAAAGAGAATCTCCTTAACACTTTTGGAAGATGAACCTAAAAGTGAAGTATGTAGAACAACTAGAATTAATTTGGTAGATGGAAGGAAATTTCTAGATGGATTGAGACATGAAAACTTGTGTTTTTCTTTAATTCTAAGGAATTTTAGATCCCTAGATGCAAAGAGAATCATAAGAGAAGAAGAATCACTGGAGAAGGAAGTCACTAAACTATTGATAGAGTACCAAGATCTTGTATCATAGAATGTTCTTGATGGATTACCACCAATTGGGAGTATCAGTCATCAAATGGATCTTATTCCAGGAGCTATTTTTCCAAATAAAGTTGCAAATCAGATGACACCAATAGAGAATGTGGAGCTAAATAGACAGATACAGGAACTATTGAAGAAAGGATTGATCAAAGAAAGTATGAGCCCATGTGTGATACTGGTTGTACTTGCACCTAAGAAAGATAGAGAATGGAGGATGTGTATAGATTAAAGAGCTATCAATAAAATCACCAATAAGTATAGATTCCCATTGCCTAGGATGGATGACATCATGGATAGTCTGAGTGGAGCAAATTATTTCACCAAGATAGACCTAAAGAGTGGATACTATCATATCAGGATCAAAGAGGGAGATGAATGGAAGACTACTTTCAAGAAAAATGAGGTATTTTGTGAGTGGTTGATCATGCCATTTGGACTAACTAATGAACCTAGTACATTTATGAGGCTAATGAATGAATTCTTGAAGAAATTCTTGGGAAAGTTTTTCATTGTTTATTTGGGTGATATTTTGATTTTCAGTAAAACTAAGGAAGAACATTTTTAGCACATCAAACAAGTATTTCAAAGGCTAAGGGAAGATAAGTTGTTGATAAACATCAAGAAGTTTATTTTCATGAAGGAAGAACTAGTATATTTGGGGTTTGTGATATCTACTGAAGGATTGAAGATGGTCTTTGAAAAGGTTAGAGAAATAGTTGAATGGCCCACACCTATGAACGTTGGAGAGGTAAGATCATTTCATGGACTATCAAATTTTTACCAGAAGTTCATTAGGAATTTTAGTAGTATTTGTACACCTATGACAAGGACAATGAGGGGTGACCAAAGGGAATTCAAGTGGACATTAGGAGCACAAAATATTTTTGAGTTGTTCAAGAAAAATGTGATAAAACAACCTATGTTATCACTACCAAACTTTGATAAGGTATTCCAAGTAGATTGTGATGCTAGTGGAAGTGCAATAGGTGTTGTGTTAAGTCAAGAAGGGAGACTAGTAGCCTACTTTAGTGAGAAATTGAATGATGCTAGGAGAAGATATTCAGTTTATGATCAAGAATTCTATGCAATCATACAAGCCTTGAAGAAGAGGAGACATTACTTGTTACCTAAGGAATTTGTGTTGTATAAGGATTATCAAGCTTACAATATTTGAATAGTCAAGGAAAGTTGAACCAAAGACATATGAGATGGGTAGAGCTCTTGCAGAGTTACACATTTGTGTTGAAGCACTAGAGTGGAAAGTCAAACAAGGTTACAGATGCATTGAGCAGGAGAAGGAATTTGTTGACAGAGATGAGAATTTAAGTATTAGGTTTTGAAGAACTAAATCATATGTGTGAGGATGTCATTGATTTTATTGAGGCATGGAAGGCTTGCAAGGAACCTTTAGAGATAGATAGAAGCAAATGGTTGGATTATTTCATTCAGGAAAGTATGTTATTCAAGAAAAAATGGTTATATATCCACAAGAGTTCAATGAGAGAATTTGACCAAGGAAAAGCATTTTGGAGGATTAGTAGGACATTTTGGAATTGATAAGATCCTAGCATTTGTGAGTGAACTATTTTTGGCCATAGTTGTATAAGGATGTCAGGAAAAATGTTCAAAGTTATAGAATTTGTCAAGTTGCAAAAGGAAATAGTTAGAACAATGGAATGTATACACCATTGACAGTACCAAAGAGACCATGGGAAGACATTAGCATGGATTTTGTGTTGGGATTACCTAAGACACCGAGATGATTTGACTCTATATTTTTGGTTGTGGATAGATTTTATAAGATGGTGCATTTCATACCTTGTAAGAAAACCAATGATGCAGTACATCTTGTAGACCTATTTTTCAAGGAGATTGTGAGATTACATGGACTAAAAAAGAGTATAGTATTAGATAGAGACACTAGATTCATTGGATATTTTTGGAAAATATTGTGGAAGAAGATGAAGATAGATTTGAAGTATAGTTCAACATTTCACCCATAGATAGATGGACAAACATAAGTGATAAATAGGAGTTTGGGGAACTTGTTGAGGTGATTTACTGAAGGTAAAGTAGGAAATTGGGACTTAATACTACTGTTGTGCATTTTTTCGCACACATGCCCCACTGAAAGTAGGGACCCTCTTTCACTTCGGTTTTGGTTTGTTGGCCCTTTCTTCTTGAGGTTTTGTCTGATTTTGGGCATGTGCTTAAATTTTTATTTTTATTGCTTAAGTGTTTACCCTGGGTTATTTATTGAAAATCCTAAGTTCTGGACAAAGTTCGGGTTTTGACCCTGATTCTGGATTTTTCACCCTAGTCAGATTTTCCCAGATCCCACTTGGATTTCAGCCATGCATCATGGTTCAGGGATTCTTGGTCTTCGCAAATTTCCGCGTGGACCAGATTTTCCCAAATTCCACCCTATCATCAGCTTCCCTAGTTTTTTGACTGTCTTGTCAAATGCATTAATGGCTTCGTGCATTCCTTGAAGGATGTATTTAACTTGGTTTTTGGGATCTTTTGTGCCATCATGCTTATTATTTTCCATCATTTGAGCTGAGGAGTGCTTTCTTGCAATTGATTGACTTCATTTTGAGGCATTTGGGTTTGAATTGTTCGATTTGGTGGCAATTTCTTGTGCATCCTTGCCTCTATTCTTTGTGGACGCCATTGGGCTTCACATTTGCTAATTCTGAGATTGACTCCTGCTTTATAATGGTATGTGTCTAGTTGCTTTGCTTTGAATTGAATTATGAATGGTGTGTTGATATTATGGGAGCCTATGGGATTTGAATTCCTGTGTATTTGTTCATTTCATGCTAGGGTTCAGTATTGCATCATTTTTCATCTCCAAGGTGAGTTTTGAGCTCATTTGTCTATTTACATTTTGATGAATCTTGCCTGAGAGTAATTACTAAACCCTAGTGACGGCTTAGTAGTTAAAAAATTGAATTTTGAGCTTGCTTGTGTGCTAATGGCAGATGAATAAGGTTTCAAACCTAGGGAAATGTCATTTTAGGTTATTTCATCTTAAAATGGGCCTAAAATGCAAAGAAAATCCATGAGAGGTCCATCCCTAACTTGTCCTGAGTTAAACCTTTCAAAATTATGATTGGTTCGGTGTATGGGTAAAATTGTGACTCGGCGTCATAGTCTAGGATAATCCATCCCTTCCAAATTTTATTTGCTATGACCTTTCAAAGTTGAGGAGATGTCATATCGATCACCCTATATTTCACTGATAAACCTTCCTAAGTTCATATTGGATCGTTGTGACAGTATCGTTCCTCACACCAACAAAGTCTCCTATGTTAGTCGCTGAGACAAAGAGGATTCGCTGAGACCTCACCCCATAAGAAAATCTCTCATTGACATGCATTTTTTATGTGCCATCAGAAAAACAAGCCTTAGTCGAAAAGAGGTCATAGCATAATTCACTAGTTATACCGATACTCATTAGCTTCACTGAGACATCCATCCTTCAGTGGGACCTTTCACTGAGCTCATTCTGCTTTCGTCGAGCTTTGTTCATTTTAGTCATTGAGACCCTGCTAGGTCACCAGGACCTTATGGCGACCCCCCTTTCTTCCTTAGCTAGCCCAAATCTTCTTTCGCTAAGACCACATGTTGTCGGCAAGAGGTTATACCAACGAGACCTTTGCTCTCAGCAAAACACTATGCAGTCGGCGAGACCTCTAGTCGAATTCAAACCTATCGCTAGTCACCGATACATCGCAGCTTTGCTGAGACTTGATATCAAAGAACTTTAAGTCTGGCTAAAGTGTTTACTGGGACCCTGAAAGTCGGTGAGACACAAAAGATTCGCCAAGACCTTGCCCCAACTACCCTTTGGTCATATCGGTACATATACTATATCACATTTTCGCTAGGATGTTACATCGAAACCACCAGGTCTTGCCGAAACCTATTATGATGACATCCTTCGGCGTGACTTCTTGGAAGTCACCAAGACTTCTCAGCGAGATGATTGACTCTTGTTGAAGCCTTCGTTCAAGGAATATGCATTGGTTCAGAATTTTTCCTTATCCACGGATTTCCTTTGAGTTTGGATTTCTCTGAAATCTGCCATCTCCATGATTTCCCGAAATTCCTTTTTGGCTCATTCTTCATGGGAATCTGTCTCTGGCAGATTTTCCCAAAATCTGATGAAAAGTAAAGGAATATGGAATAGCATGATATGTTAGTTTATTTCAAATCATTTTATGGTTTATTCATGCTATCTTGTGATCTCTTGTGTGATTTGTTGATTGAAAATGATCAGGTTTAATGGTTAAGTAGGTGTTTCATGGTTATTCTATTGGAATCCGATTGGTCTATAATTTCTCAAAATTCCTCTCTGGCCCAAATTCTGCGGATGACCTTGAAACCCAAAATTTGTTGTGATCATTTCATATGAGATTTAATAACACCTTGAATATATGAGATGCATTGTAGTGGTGTTATGATGGATTAATGTCCTCTTTCCTATGGTTTTTATTATGTTTCCATGTTGGGTGCAAGTTGAATCAAGCAGGGCAGCTGCTGGGTCTTCATTGTCTGATGCAGAGAGGATTAAGCTGGACATTAAGAGCAAGGTCCCTGAGAGTAAAATCACTTATGTCTAGTCAGAGGTGACTGATACAAATGTTGGCCTCTCGAACTATGATGAGTTTAAAGAAAGAATGGTGGCTAAGGATCCTCCTTTGGTGACTAGAAGGATGATGGAATTAGGCTTGTCCCATGTAGCTGGTTTCCCTTCTACAGTGCAGTGTTATGAGCTAGTCCTAGAGTGTGCAAGGCACTATGATAGTGATACATAGAGGATAATTTTTCCTCAAGGGAGAATTATTACAAATCTCAACCTGGTCTCTAGTTCCCAAACCTTTGATATGCCAGACAAGTCTCATGTGGTGGGATTCACCATTGAGGTAGCTCATGAGTTCTACAATGATCAAACTATGAAATCACATTAGCTTATCAATTCTTGGCTGGAGAAGCCCAAGTATCACTATTCCAAGTTTCCCAAGCAGCTATTCTAAGGAAAATTCAAGGAATACTATGATGCCATCACGTTTCTTAGTAGGGTAGTGGGATTGAAGAGTGTTGGTACATTTGAGAATTAGATGTGCCATGTGATTGTGAGGATGGAGCAAGAAAAGATTAACTACCATTGGGAAAGAGTCATTAGCCAAGTAATTCACAAGCAGTTGACCAATGTATTATAAACGAAGACCTTCACAATGACCTCCTATTTGGTCTATGCATTTGCTAGATTCCATCCCAACAAGGGATTATATACAAAGGGAATTTTTAGACAAGATATTATCTATGAATTTTTCACTCAGTTGCACTTGGGAGGTTTGAACTATAGGAGGGAAAATGATGCATTTACCATGTATATCATTAGAATGCTTCAGGAGGCAGAGCATGTTAGGATTTTAGACCTGGCTAAAGAACTCATCAAGAAATATGGAGTATGGTTTATTTAGTTCCCAACCTTCTCCTACATTTGGATTGATGGTTGCCAAAGGGCTCCATATAGACTACCAAGATATCCCATTGATCACATTATCTTGTTGGAAGTAACTAGATAGATTTGTGACTTTGATGCTATTGTCAAGAAGGACAAGCACAAGACGGGATTTGGTGGAGATTTCCCCTAAGGATTGGCACTGGAGAGGTTTTTCCTTCCATTAGTTCCACCCAGGTTTCAGAGGAAGAATTGAGTGCCCTTGGTCTATCTTTTCATTCTAGGAAATCAAGGTTTGATATTACAAGAGAAGCTCAGAAGAAGGCCAGTAAAGAGTATTGCCATAAGGTGAATTTGGAGGACTACTGGGCCAACTACAGTGATTAATTTGAGGTCAAAAAGAAGAAATTATCCTGGCTCCCAGTTGAGTCAATTTAGTTGTATAATGTAAAGGTAGTTCTTGATCAATTGGAAGATGATGGAAACTTAATATAGGATCATGCCTATGAGGCCATAAAAGATAGATCAATTGGTGATGTGGACTAGCTAGAGGAGGAAAAGACAGAATTGAAACAACTAGTGGATCCAGTTCTCAAATTCACTAGGATGTGGCTAAAACATAAGTTATGGGAGTTGGAAAATAATGGTGTACAATGCACCTATGTGCTAATGGGAGATTTGGATCCCCACTACACCTCTAATGAATATACCGACTAGGATCCCAAGGGCAAGGGTAAGTTGGATTCTCCATCCAAGGTCAAGATTAAAGGTTTTCAAGGAATAGAGGCCCAAGAGACAGAAAAACAGAGGAAGCCAAAGGCTAAGAAGAGGAAAAGAACTAAGAAGTCTAAGCAGGAAGGGACTGAAAATCAGAATCCTAAAGTGGATGTGCCAGTGCCCAAGAGGAGAAGAGTTATAAAATTTTCAGAGAAGGCAAGCTCCAAAGTTGGGGAAGAAGTTGCCCTACCTATGATAAATGTTGAAATTTTGGAGGAGAAGGCCAAGGTGTATACAAGGAGGTCTAGGACTCCTTCTCCCAGGGACAATGTGCCTGAGATAGATCTCCCTCCGGTGGTTTCTCATGAGGAACAACTTGATGATGTTCCTTCTACTCATGGAGCTCAAGGCACGCCTGGTGAGTCATAGGAGGTTGAGGATCATCCTGATACTGAAGGGGAGGAGTTTCATGAGGGTGACCTCCATGGAGAAGAGGCAGAAATTGAAAAGATAATGCAATCCCCTATGGTTGTGCATGTAGATTCTCCTGTTAGAACTGAAGTAGTTGAATCTCCTCCAAGGGAAGTAGACACAGTGAAAGTTCCATCACCTGAGCAAGAGGAACATGTTGAGGAGGAAGAAAGTAAGAAAGGTGAAGCTTTTGATAAATAGAATTTGAATAAGGAGGCACCTAAGGGTCAACAAGAAGAGGAAAAATAGGCTGAAGTGCAATTGGAGTCCACTGTTCTAGAGTGGCTGTATAGGGAAATAAAGAAAAAACAAATTGTTGTGGAAGACAGCCCACCGAATTAGGATGCACTACTAGCCAAAATTGGAAAAGATAAAGGTAAGAAGAAGGCTAGGGTGATCTCGAGGATTGAAAGAGATGAAGCCCATGATAGAGTTGTTCACATTGCCACCCCTACCCTAGATAAAAATAGAGATGATGTGGTTGGAAAGGACTAAAATGTTTAGACTTTCAATCTAGGACCTACATCAGTTGAGTAGGACTTTGAGGATTATGAGGGTTCTAGTGCAGTTATTGTGGGTAGATTGAGAAAGGAAATGAAGACCAAGAAGGAGCTAAAGAAATAAAATGAAAATATTAGGAAATGCTTGGAGGACTTAATGAAAACATTGCAGTCCATTAACCCTTCTTCCTCTGCTACAAATCCTCTACCTTAAGAGACCATCACCAAGCTAGAAAAGATAGCTTCCACCCTTGCCACTACAGATTGGTTGTAGGGAGTGCAATTAAAGGGTGATGAAGCTATTAAGGAAATCCTATCAACAGGAAAGGATGCTATCATGGCAACTGAGTGGTTTAAGGAAGTGTTATCACAAGACAAGGAAGATATGGATCCCCTTTTGTAGAAAACCTGAACTATTATGGAGTACACCCAGGATAGGTTGGTGACTAATGGGATCCTTCTTCTAGAGCTGCTAAACCATGGGAGTGGTATGAGGCATTGCAGATCAAGCAGAAGGTGTTGAAGAAGATTTACAAACAAAGGAAGTAGATTGATGATTCTCTAGTTGGTGTCTACAATGGATCCATTGCCTTCTTTGAAATTATGATGGGAAGAAGGAAGATTGTGCCCAAGTACCTAAGTTTGGAATAGTTGAGCAAGTGGTGGCATGATGTTTACATGCCACTTGATGATAGTTCTATCTCTGAGCACCAGTTGGATGATGCGGCCACCTACCTCGTAGTTATTGACAAATACCTAGCATATAAGGTGGATTGGGGTAAGTTGGTCGAACGGTGAAGAGAAGATATTGCATCCATTGAGAATCAACTTAAGGTTCTGCCCCTACCACCAGTAGCCAACTTGGATGGGGTGTTCTTGAAAGTACATGAAGAGCCAGATCAGAATAGGGATAATAGGGAAGGGAGCTAATGATAGGATGCAGCGTGATTTGTGCTTCCCTATTATCTTCCTGTGCATTGGTCCGGGTTGCATTGTGGATCCTAGGCCAACTTAGATGGAACATACATTTAATGCTTATTTGACTGACCGTGGGTTTCTCTTGACCGAGTGGTTGTGCCATTGATGTCGCATGCTCTTGCTGAGCTGACGGTTTTTCTGGGGGGGATTCTATATATTGGGCATTCTGCCTCATTTGTAAAGGGTTAGAAAAGTTAGAGAAAACAATTAAGAAGTTAGAAGATAGAAGTAGAATAGAGAGAAATATTTAGAACTAGAGTAAGTTAGCAAGTAGTTGTTCTCAAGAAAATGTTGTAACAAAAGCTAGAATTGTTGCTACAGTGGACAATTTGAATACAAGAAATGACATTGTGATTTGGTGCCTTGTTTTCTTTTTTTTTTGCATGGTTCTTGTTATTCTATCTTTAAAATTACTTTGAGAAAGTTAATATTTAGATTAGATTTTATTTAATAATGTTTGTAATTCGATACTAGAATGTTGCAGCAATCCTACAGTCCATACTTTTTGCAACCAACTAATTGTTAGTTGCTTTGCAAAGTTACCCTGTACTTCATATTTCAGTGTGCTTAGTTTGATTGTGAGGATTTGTTCATTTCAACTACAATAGGGTTGTTGAATGAATGTTCATAATTTGAAAATCTTAACACCTCAGAAGATTGCACTATTTTATGTGAGATTGTAGATTTATCTGGGTCAAGTAGAGATCAGTTTTGAGGAATAGGTCCATTTCAAGTGTTTGTCATTTTCATTGTTAATCTTAGTTTTAGTATTGAGTTCAGAAATCTCTTTAAAACCCTTATCTTTTTTTATTTCTTTGATTGTTGGGTCGGATCTAGGATTGAAGTATCATTAGATTGTTAGATTTGGTAAAATTGATTCAGTATTTTGCTTGTAGTAAGGTCCCATTGTGATTACCATCTTTTTCACATATTATCACTGAGTTGTTTATGCATTATCAAGACCTGACATTAGAGACCTTGGGGTTATCTCTTGAGGCTTGCTGATAGAGATTTACCTTTCAAGAGAGATAGGATATTACATTTTGTCTGAGTTTTTGTTGTGCATAAAACACCATCAACAACTACCACAAGCATAATTTGCATAAAAAAAATTAGTAAACTAGAGCACAGGGAAGACACCACTTGAAATTGTGATAGGACAACCCAGAGGAGTAGTATAATTAAGAGATATCAGTATGAAGAATAAAAGGAGTTCAGAGGTAGAAGAATTTGGAGGATTAATGGAAACAATGCATACTAAAGTTAAGGAGCATCTGGAGAAGATGAACAATACCTAAAAGGAGTAAGTGGATGAGAAGAGAAGACATAAGGAGTTTGCAGTAGGGGAGGAAGTAATGGTATATCTAATAAAAGAGAGATTTCCAATTAGGGCATATAATAAGTTGAAGATGAAGAAGTTTGGACCTTGTAAGATCATCAGGAAGTTTAATTCTGGAAATTCATATGAAGTGGAACTACTAGAGGAATTTGGCATATCACCTATATTCAACATTGCAGACCTATACTAGTATCATGAAGGAGAGTCACCGAAGGATAGAGGATGGTTTGTCAAACCAAATAGCACATCATTTGGAGGAAATTGAGGAAATTTTGGACATTAGAGTTGGACATAGTAGTAGAGGAAGGCAATACAAGGAATATCTAGTTAGATGGAAAGGAAGATTAGAGGAAGACTCATCATGGATTTCTTAGGCTAGGGTGGACCACATTAGTTTTCCTCTAGCCCCAAGAAAGTGAGAGGCTTACTTTTCTTCAACCTCGATTGTCTAATGCAAGAGTATCCCAGGTTTCAAGCAATCTTACATCAACCAATAATATTTGCATTCATGTTTTCTTGCATTTCAGTGGTTAACTATCAGGACCCAGTCTCAATATTTCATACCACATTATATCACATGGTAACATCAAATCTCACAGAGCAATATATATGATCTTCATCACAACATCCACATCATATCCATAATTCAAGTGTTTTGGAGATCCTAGTACGAAGATATCACTAACAGAATATCAGTTGTAATTGGATAGAGAGCATTGACCAACCAATCTTGGATTTTCAATTGTGTAGACCTATCCTATGATTTGTGAAGCTCAGGAAACCATTTCATAAGGATTCATGTTCATTTAGGAACCCTTTTTCTAATCTGCATCATATTTTTCCAAGGATCAAAGGAATATCATATGTTTTGGTCGATCTTCACACATTTCATCAACTTTGGGGTTTGAGACCTCTTGAGGCTCACGTTGACCTTTTCTAAAGTTGGGAATCAATATATATAAGCATTGTGTAGTTGAATTAAAGTAGAATAGTAGTGAGAATGATAGAGAGGATATTGATCCACATTGTATTTTTGGGCTTAGCACCATATCCTTATGTAATCTATAAGTTGAAAGGTAGGACATGTTGCCTATGAATAATTGATCAATATTCATATATCCATGTGGGATTGTTATTCAAATTATTTTAGTTTTTGTTGTTTTTACTCTTGTTGAAGGTTGGATAGTCCTATTCCTAGACCCTCCATCCTTGACCTCACTAGTCATCATTTTTTTAGATCTATGTTTGTTTTGTAAATTTTAATTTTTGTGTATATGGATCTCATGTTTTTAGATTAGGTTTTATAATTAATTAGGTTAATATATTCACATTAAATTAATAATTTCTCTTGGCAACAAAGGAGCTAAAACCAAGGTAGATTGGATCTACTTCTAGGTAGTTATCCAATCTCAACACCCTTGTTAGTTTGAGTTTTAATGTTAAGGTGAAGAAAGATTGATTCAGGTGAATATACTAGTTAGATCTAGGATCTAATTTTCCCTTTTACACCATCATGTACCTCATGTAAGAAAATGTGCGTTTCATTTGAGTTGAGACACCTAAGAAAAGTACCATAGAGATTCCTTCAATAAAGCATATAATTAAGTATTACAAAGCGAGATGAGCATCGAATGAACATTTTTTGTTGATTAGATGATAAATCAGGTGGAAGGATGTTTTCATGGAGGTATGTGTAAAGGTCTTGATCCCAAGGGGAGTTAGGACCAATGATTTTGCACAAAAGTTTAGAATATAGGAAAACAAATGTGAGGATAAAGAGTTTTTCCATTAAGAACTCATAATGTTGAGTGTTGTGTGGCATGTCCAAAAGACACCCGATGGTTGCCATTGCATCAAATACTTTGTTATTTATCTTGGGGATCTTTTCAAATGATATTTGGTTGAAGTAGTCCTTGAAACTATCCACCATTTTTTATAGGGTTGTATTTTCTCATCCTTAGTCTAATAGTCATCATTCACCTATCCAATAACTAATTGGGAATAACCATAAACTTGTATTTCCTTAATTCACCATTGTATTGTCATTCATAGTCTAGTGAATAATGCTTCATACTAAAAAATATTATTTGTGCAAGGGAATTTTAACCAATATGATTTTGGGATACAATCATCTTGTGGGGTTATGAATATTATGCATGCTCTTGAACTATGGTGAGTATATGAACCATCAAATTATAATTTCTATAAGTGAGACGGGATTATAGTGAATATTCCCTCATCCAAAAAATTAGATATCAATCAGTGATATATAATTATAGGAGCATCCATTAACTATTCAACAATCACTTGTCCTTTGGTAATTTTTCAATCTATGTATTCGATATCAAATTTTCTTAAGACCATAACCCATTTTTCTAATCTTCCTATTAGTTTTGCTTTATTTAAAAAGTATTAAGTGGATAAATCTTAGCAATGATATTGGTTTGATTATTTAGCATGTAGCATCTTACGTTTTTAGAATTGAACACAACTATCAAGCATCCATGTTCATTAGGAGTATAGTTGAGCTCATAGCCTATTATGGTGCAACTAGTGTAATATACATCACTTTCTTTTATTGTAGAGTAATGTTGTGCAAGGAGAGCTCCCAATGACGATGTGGTAGTAGAAATGTATAAAATTAATGGTTTTATTTGAATAGGTGGAATTAGTACTAGAGGATAAGTGGGGTAATATTTCAATTTTTGAAAGGCGTGTTGATAGTTCCTACCCCAATTGAAGATGACACCTTTATGTAATAGATGTGTAAAGGGATGACACTTTTCAGCTAACTATGTAATTAATTTGTAGATGGATTTGTTGGCAAGAGATACTACACATATTTTTTGGTGTTTTCATTGATGGCAACCTTGGTCAGCTAGTAGATCCACATATTGTAATTTACTCATAGCGGAAGATAGATTAAAGATCAATGATTATCCATTAAGCTAGAACAGAGCATCCAATAGATTCATGTTCTTTGATTCATATGCAAAAAATTTGTTATTATTTTGTGTTGTGGATCTTAGGGAGTATTGTTTGATGCATAATCTATGTTATCTATAAATCTTGGTACCTCGTATCAATTTGAGTGAAAGTTAGAAGGTCTGGTTGACTGATTTTGTGTTCATCAGTGTATGAAGGTTAACTTGGTGAATATAGTGTGTTGCGGATAGTTGAAGAGTTATTGTTTAAGTATTTTTGTATTCAAGCATTTTGGTTTGGGTCCTCACTATGTTATGGCCGACTCTTGTGGATGCGCATTGAATATTATGGATGATTTAAGCTGATAGTTTGTGAATATTTCTTATTTTGTTGAGGTTGACATGAAGCAATTAAATCCTAAGAGGTGGATATATATATAAGTGATCGATTATATCATTTTAATGTATGTTTAGTGTGGATTGATGCATTTTGCAAATGTCAGAAGGTTAATAGAGTGATTATGCATAGTTTCACTTGTGCATTAATGATTTTTGGTGCAAATTGAAGCAAAATAGAGCAGAAGAGCAGAATCAATCAAAAGGTCCAAAATTCAATTGTTGATCCTAACTAGAACTATATTCAGGAATTTGTAAATGCTACTTTATCAGTTCAAATATTTAGATGTATTCCAAAATTTTGTAAGGTAGTGAGCCTTTCAGTTTTTGAGCAGTGTGCTCTAGGAAATGTGCCTAAATGTAAGTGCATTATCATCTTGTAATCTTTTCTTTTGAGTATACTCAGAACAATATTGTGGATTGACCTTCACCGTGGTTTTTCCCCTAATAGGGTTTCCACATTAAAAAAATCCTTGTGTTATGTTGTTGTGGTTATTTTTCTTATGTGCATGCATCTTTATTTTGGTTGAATGTTATCAACACTTTAAGGATTAGATTAATAAAGTTAAAAATTGCACAACATTGATTCACCCCTCCTCTTAGTATTGCTTGATTCCAACAATTGGTATCAGAGCCTAGTTCCTCAGAAGAAGTTCAAAAGCTTGGGGAAGATCTTGGAAAGTGTTTCAATGGATTGAAGTAATCTTCAAAAACAACTTATGGTGGCCCTAAATGATCTTGATTAGGAAAAATATGAAGTCCGAGAATTACAAGAAAATCTCATGAATGTTGAGAAATTCATTGAGTCATTGAAAGAAAAAATAAATAAGTCTAGGGAGAAGAGAAGGGAACTATGTGATCAGATCAAGTAGGAAGATAGTAAATGCATTGTAGATGAATAGCTGAGTCAAGCTCTGAAGGAAAAGATAGAAGAATGTGAAATTTTTTCTAGAGATAATGCAATCCTAAAGCATAAGACATAATCTATTATGATGAGGATGACCAAGGAGATTGAAGATAGGAAGAAGAATGAAGAAAAGTTTGCTCAATCCTTGAAAGAGAAATCTAAAGAATACAGCTGAATTACTAATGGATTCATTCAGTTAGAACTTGAGTTAGAGCTAACCAAACACAATGAGGGAGAGCTTGAAAATTAGATTGATGATATTCGAGATGAACTTGCTATAGCAAATGAATTCAAGGAGAAGTTCAAAATTATCTCAGCCAAGCTTGATGAACTAATTAAAAGTCAGAGGATTGATGGTGACAAGCAAGGTCTTGGAATGAGAAAGGAGAAAGTCCCAGATCTAGACATAGGAGATTTAGACAAGGAAATCAGATGAACAATGTTGGAAGGTATCCAGTAAGACAACCTAATGCTCAAATATTTAATGGTAACTATTATGTTTGTAATAAATTTGGTCATATGGCAACTCAATGTAGAAGTAGAATGAATTCAAGTGGTCCATCATTCTCTGTTCAATGCTTTAATTGTAACAAGTATGGTCATAAGTCAAATGAATGCAGAAATGTGATGACCAAATTTTATAGAGATGTTAGATGTTATACATGAAATAGATTTGGCCATATTGCTAATTAGTGCAGATCAAGAGAAAGTTAGTGGAACAACTGATCTAGACAAAGAAATGTGGTGTTCTACAATTGCAACAAAACTGGTCATATTGCTAGATTTTGTAGAAGAGGTCCAGTAAATCAAAGAAGAAACATGCATAAGGATGAAAAAGGAAAAGGGGAAGTCACTACATATCAGATCAGGAAGCATATGAAGAAGACATGGGTAAAGAAGAGTCCCTCTATTGCAAGAAATGAGCCAACACTAGAATTAGCTTCTCGTAATTCCTCTGGGAATTAGGTTAAGGCCTTTCGCCTAGGGGGAGCTATCAAGAAAATCCTTCAAACCCCATGTCGGTAATCAACTCCAAGATGTGGATGAGTTCAGTGATTGCATTGATGATCTATAGATGTTGTTGAATAGTTGGAGAGAGTATTCATGCAGAATTGAAGGTCCACAAGGGAGTTATCTTTCACAATGTATGGAAATAGGGTATTCGGATGAGTTAAGGAAAAAGCATTTATTATTTCAAAAAGGTTAGGTGTGTGAATGATAAAAGGTTATTTCTATCTTTCATTTGTCAATTTTCATTTTGAGAAGAAGAAGTTTGAAGAGCTTTGAAGTGAACTTTGAAAAAATTTGGCGAGAATTCAAGTGTGAAGGTGATTCAAAGTTCAAACCCTAATCTGATAAAAGGTATTTATTGGGAAAACATGTAAACCTGTGAATTTGTGAAAATGGCTACTCCATTGGTAGTTGAAGTCAAGGATAGAGCCTATCCAAAATTCAAGTGGCATCCTTTCAAGTCTATTGAGACTGAGCCCTTAGGTGCATTTTCATCTATTCTATACGGTGTTTTGCATATTGAAGATATTAGGGCATACATTCATGCTAATATTGAGGAGTTAGGAAGCTTGTAGTTGCTACATTTGTATTCCAATCATATTGTTGGAGAGGATTTATGTGTTAAGCTCGAATTCAAAACCCTAGAGGAGAAGAAATTCATGCAAATTGTGAAATTCCCTTTGTTTGATGAAAACAAATGGTTTTGATACAACTTGAGTCAAGTTCATTCCATATTCATTTGGTTGAATCAACCTTTCAAGATTACAAAAAAAGCTATAAGAGTTGTTATAGGTTTAAATTCCTCTGGTGGATTGCTGATTTTGAAGTCTGTAAAGAATTAGATAGTCACTGATGCAACTAGTTCAATATTTCATAAAAGAGCAATGATAATTGATGATATTTTTGATGTGGATGTGCAATTTTCCTTGATGGTCATTGATTACAAGATATATCATTCTAGCCAAGAAAATTGTGTATTCAATATAGCCATATATGCAACATATCAGATGGTAAAGGAGAATGCAGAGTATGATTAATGTGAATTCCTTCGAAGTCAGCTTATGGAGAATCTTGGTAAGATTAAGAAAGACAAGAATAATTCCTCTAAATATGGTAATTTTTTGCTATGTTTGTTATTTGATTTCATGAATGAAGTTTTGAGAGTTGGGAAAGTGCATTGGCAAATCAATAAGCCTATTGCTATTCATATTAGAGATATCTTGTATGGAATTGGTGATATGCAAGCTAGTAAAACTACAATCTAGGGATATTTCAAGAACTTTTAGAATATAATGCAAGCTAGGGAGAGAATTCCTACCTCTATTGTGGAGAAGTATAAGGATACAATCTATTTTATGGTGGATATTGATTAGTGCTTGATGGAAGTGACATAACCTAGAACCATTTGGATTATGCCAATGGGTTATGAAGTTGAGGAGAGAATCTTGGACCTATATGCACAACATCTATTGAGTAATCCTTTGGATCCATCTGAAGAAAGGTTTGGAACATATGCAGAGAAGAATATGCAAGTCCATGAGCAATTGAAGAAACCAATGATAGTCCGAAGAGTAAGGAAAGAAGTGGAAGTCTTTGCAGAGAGCATGGACATATCTAAAGAATTTGTAAGAGAAGCCAAAAGGATGAGAGAACAAGCTAAAAGAGAAAAAGGAAAAGAGCCTGCTAAAACTAAATCTACTAGTTCGACAACATCCTCTACTTGAACTAGATCAACAAGGAGCTCAACACCCCTATCCAGTCATGCAAAGAAGTCAGCCCCTATAAAAGCTCAAGTTAAGGCATCCAGTAATAGGAAGAAGGATAAGAGCACAAGAGTGTATATAGCTATTTCAAAAGATGATGAGACAAAATGTGATGAAGAAGTTAGAAAAATAAAGCATATGGGCACTCAAGCTACAAAAATAGTCACTAAGGACAAGCCCTCCAGTGAAGAGGAGAAAGCAAAGAAGAATATGAAGCTTGACAAACCTAGGTTGTTAATAGAGAAAGCTGAAAGAGTTATAATTAAAGATGGAAATTTTAAGCCCCTATGTGAAGTATATGGTACCTTTGATACTGTTGGTCAAAGAGTCCTTGAGGAGGCTACAATACAATATTTGAGCAATTTCAATATGACTCTTGATGAGATAATGGCATAGTTTCCTAAGGAATTGTATGAAATTTTGGAGATGATGAGAGTTAGTGCTAGAACTGAAGAAAAGAAACTGAGAGAATGGGTTCTTGCAAATCTAATTCTAGTAATGTCTATTGAAGAAATGAAGACAATCCTAAAAGAAGCAAAACAAGAATAAACAAGCTTATGATGGGTAGGACTGAAGAAGTAGAAAAATAAATTGAAATCATTCTAAAGGAATTTCTATTAAAGAATAGAATTGATGTTGTTTTTGAAGAAGAGCACATGGAAGATATTTCATTTGGTCTGGTAAATGAAGAGGTTATAGTTGAGGAAACTCAGACTCATCCTAATGTGCATGCTATAGAAGAACCTACGGAGATTGAAGCTCCTAAAATTGTGTTAGTTGAAGAAAAGG
The DNA here is from genome assembly GCA_007258455.2 of Sequoia sempervirens. Taxonomy (NCBI): domain Eukaryota; kingdom Viridiplantae; phylum Streptophyta; class Pinopsida; order Cupressales; family Cupressaceae; genus Sequoia; species Sequoia sempervirens. The sequence continues at coordinate 418,086,962 of VDFB02047230.1, read as the reverse complement.
AGATATCAGTTAAAGAAGTTGAAGTTCCAAATGTCAAGCAAAAATTGGTGGCTGTGGAAACAATAGTTGAGGAAAAGAAGGTTGAAGTTAAAGAAGTTCCAGTGGAAGCAAGAGACACTGTAGAGGAAGTGAAGAAATTTCTAGAAGAGAAAAAGGAAGAACTTGATCTTGAGTTGGGAGATGCCCCTATTCATTTGTCTACTTTGTCCCCAATTCAGAAAATGAAAGTCACATCATTTACACAAGCTAAGGCTAGGGAAGAAATTCTAAAGTCTCACATTGAGGACAGTGAGTTATTGAATCTTGCACCTAGAATTTTGGAGAAGATCATGCCTACTCATGTTAAGGATCCATCCGGTTCTTCCTTCAATGAGCTGAAGAAGCTTATAAATTCGATAAGTACTCATTTTGAGTCACTTGAGAAGTCAACTTTGGTCAAATTTTAGAAGAAATTTGATGCTAGGAAGCTTAGTAGGTTGAAAGGAATGATAGCTAATGATAAATCTCTATTAGCTACTTGTGTGAAAAATGTTCAAAGTGCATTATCAGAAGGTGGAAGGATTAATAAGTCGTGTTTGTCTTTGTCATAACTTACTAAGGAAAATGAGAAGAAGGTCAAGGATCATGAGAAAAATTTAGCTATTATTTTTGATGCTTTTGATCCTTTAACTATTTTTGTTGGAGAGCAAGAAGGTCGAGTTATATCCTTACTTGACAAAATAAAGAGCTTGAAGTGTGATAATGATAGAGTTGTGGAAAGAGCTAGTGAACTTAAAGGCCTAATCAGTCCAAAGATGGAAACCATGTTGAATGCTTTGAATGAAGCACAAGATGTTATGGCAGTCAATGATCTAGTGAACCTTGAATCTACAAAAATGCAATCTTATTTACTCTATGATCACATAACTATTCTAGAAAGTCTCAAGAAGTGTTAGGACACAAGCTTGAACCTGTGAAATACAAATTTTGCATATATCTTCAAGTTTGTGTAAGTTGTTTGAAACAAAGTTTGTACATATGTAGTTTGAAGTTTTTGTTTGTTTATAGGAAATTTTGTATGCAGATTCCCCATATTTTCTAGTGATGTCAAAGTGGGAGAGTAGAATGGTGAAAAATGTATATTCATCTAAGGGGGATTTGAAGTTTTGAGCTGTGGATGAAGATCTTTCTGAGTTTTGATTGGCAGTGTATTTTTGTTGGTACTGATCTGACACTTAGTCATTTTTCACTAAGTGTTTCCATCAATGCCAAAGGGGAAGATTGTTGGTAAGAGACACTGCACATATTTTCTAGTGTTGTCATTGATGGGAACCCTGGTTAGCTAGTCGATCCGCACATTGTAATTTACTCATACTGGGAGATAGATTAAAGATCAATGATTATTTGTTAAGCTAGAACAGAGCATCAGGTAGATTCGTGTTCATTGATTCATATGAAAAATTTATATTATTATTTTTTGTTGTGGATCTCAAGGAGTATTGTTCGATGCATAATCTATGTTATCTATAAATCTTAGTACCTCATATCAATTTGGGTGAAAGTTAGAAGGTCTAGTTGACTAATTTTGTGTTCATCAGTGTATGAAGGTTGACTTGGTGAATATAGTGTGTCACAGATAGTTGAAGAGTTATTGTTTAAGTATTTTTCTATTCAAGCATTTTGGTATGGGTCCTCACTATGTTGTGGCCAACTCTTTTGGATGTGCATTGAATATTATGGATGATTTAAGCTGACAATTTGTGAATATTTCGTATTTTGTTGAGGCTAACATGAAGTGATTAAATCCTAAGTGGCGGATATATATAAGTGATCGATTATATCATTTTAATGCATGTTCAGTGTAGATTGATGTATGTTGTGAATGTCAAAAGGTCAGTAGAGAGATTATGCACAGTTTCACTTGTGCATTAAGGATTTTTGGTGTGAATTGAAGCAAAATAGAGCGAAATCAATTAGAAGGTCCAGAATTCGATTGTTGAGCCTAATCAGAACTATAATTAGGAATTTGTAGATGTTACTTTATCAGTTCAAATATTTGGATGTATTCCAAACTTTTGTAAGGAAGTGAGCCTTTCATTTTTTGAGCAATGTGCTCTAGGCAGTGTGCCTAAATGCAAGTGCATTCTCATCTTGTAATCTTTTCTTTTGAGTATACTCAGAAAAATATTGTGGATTGACCTCCATTGTGGTTTTTCCCCTAATAGGGTTTCCACCTAAAAAAAAATTCTTTTGTTATGGTGTTGTGGTTATCTGTCTTATGTGCATGCATCTTTATTTTGGTTAAATGTTATCAACAGTTTAGGGATTAGATTAATAAAGTTAAAATTTGCACAACACTAATTCACACCCCCTCTCAGTGTTGCTTGATTCCAATGGGATTGTAGTTTCCCTTATAGACTACATAATCTTTTAATATTTTCTAGTTGAGGCATATCAATTATGGTTTTTACCTTTGAAAAATTAACCTCTTTATCATTGTGAGAAACAATATAGCTTAGTAATTTCCCTAAAGTAACCCTGAAGAAATTTATTTGGACTCAATTTGATATTGTATTTCTCAAGACTTTCAAATATTTTGCAAGCACATGTAGATGTAATTATCTTGTAGTTGACTTTGCTAATAGATCATTAACATAATATTCCATGTGGGTATGCACCATATCATGAAATATTGTGGTTATTTTCTATTGGTAAGTAGCCCCAACATTTTTCAAACCAAATGGATCAAATAACTCAATATGGCCTCATGGAGGCATGTCATGTAAGAAAAATCCCACAAAGAATTAGAAGATTCCACTAGTCAAAGAGGGAGAAACATAAATATTTTAAGCCTCTGGTTACCCTAGTAAGGGTTTTGGACTGTAATTACAAAAAAATGCCATATATTTCTCATACCTTCATGAAATCAAATAATACCAAGTGCAAATTGAAGTAGAAACACAATACCAACTTCTCCAATGACTTCCCCTTTAGTATCAGGTCGTACATGTCTGTAAAAGAGAAAATAATCATGTTTTTATAGTGTTTTCTAATGAAAAATAGAATTCCATTGATATTATTCCATTAAAAATAAAGTTCTCCTCTTTTCCTCGACCTTTGTGAGGCTTATTTATACATTGAAGGATCACAATTCAACTCAACCAATCATTCAAAGCAATGATACAAAATTATTGCTCTTAGGAATTCTTGGATTACTTTGCAATAACACCACTAAGAAATCATCAACATTGAAAAAATTGCAACAAACTTAATTCACTTGACAACTTTCTCAAATTGATTCATCTCAAAAAATGATTAAGTGCATTCTAGATCACATTGGAAACATTGTCATGGTAGCCCACAATTTAATGCAATGAACTGTCATTAATAACTTCCACAAAAAAAATAAAATAATGACTTGGAGTAGGTTTGAAGGGATTGTGAAGAAGATAGGAGTGGGCCTATGGGGTGATTTATGGGGCATAAATCTTTTGTACCCGGGGAGTATGGTGCAAGGGCACCTAAAACATGCAATTGCATAAATGTACTATTTGAAGGTTGGTCTAGGAGTTAGTGGTAGAATGAATTATTTTATGTTAAATAAGGTCCAATAAGACCAATTTTTATGTAATTAGGAGTGTCTTAGAGTTAGGTTGGTTCAAAGATGAAAAATTGCACTTATTGATTAACAAATTGTCAAAATAGTGCAAAATTAAGCTATGTAAAGGGGCTTGGTAGTTAGTGGTTAGTTTTAGGTGTTGGGAAGTTGGTTTTTGATGAGAAAATGTATTTAAATCCTCTTGGAGGCTTGAGTAGGTTGTTGAATCACTTTTGGAGAAGGGAAATCAATAAAAGAACTCAATTTTCTGTATTTCTTTGCAATTTTTGCTTGTGTACGGGTCCGTACAGTAGGGTTAGGGTTCTAAATGTTTTTAATTTTGTGTAAGATGGTGTTGCATTCCTTTGAATCCATTCTTGTAGGATTTCATTGAGTATAAAGCATTGCAAGGTCTGATTTTCCTTGACTAGTCTGAAAACAGGGAACCAAGGGTTTGTAGCCTAAAATGTTGTAAAAGGCCTTTCCACCTTTCTGTGTTTACTGTTTCTTGGTGGAAAATTCCTAGTAGATTAGTAGGAGGTGTAGGAATAGAGTATTAGGTTGGAGAGAGGAATTTTGATGATGAATTTCGTGCTGCCCTGTGGAAAACTCACAATTTAAGTCATTAGAGCAAGGCTAATGTTGATGATTGAAGGAAAAGGATTGAGAACTTGATAGGATGTGAGGAAATCTATGTGATCAGATGTATTTTGGCATGTATTGAAGTTTTGAGATGATAGAAGTGGTCAGTTGTGTGAGGAAGTTGAAAACCCTATTAGGGAGGGGTGGAAAATAGTGAAAAAGTGAGGATTTACAAAGAAAGTGTATAAACAAATTAAGGGTAGCATAATATAACATTGTTTTGAGCATGTGTAGGCTAAATGAAGGTGGATTAAAGATATTTTAGGCTTAAGAGTGGTCTAGAAATAGGACTTTCAATAATCCCTAGTGGAGATGATGAAAAGTGAGGGTTTAAGAGAAATGGGTCTTGATGTGTATGTAGGGAAGTATTTGAGAACTGTAAAAGTGTTGAGAAGCTGCCAAGGTATGTTCTGATCTAATATTTGACAAGTTTTGGGAGAAACTATAAGTTTTGTATTCATTTGACTCACTGTCCTATATAGGGTAGATTCATGAAAAACCAGATAAGACAACATTAGCACTTTTACTTTTAAATGGTTATGTAATCATTGAGGGGTGTCTAGATGAAGTTTGTTTCATGCCTTTAAAGCATTGTTGAAGGTTTTGAGTGTGAACCTTAAGTGACATATGTCCAAACTATGAAGGTTGACATTCTAATGAAGCCTAAAAAGGCCTAAAGGGTAGGGTATAGTCACTGTTTCTCAGTTTTATGATGTTTGAGTTGGTGAGTGATCAAGTTGAGTTTGGTAAGGGATGTTAATCTTGTTAGATGCCTATGAAAGTTCAAGTGAAGGCCTGAAGCCCTAGGTATGGGTTGGAGCCCTTGAAGTTCATTTCCATTGAAGGGAGTTTGTGTTGGGAATAGAGTTTGAGTCTATTGTTTTGGTGACGTTAAATTTGTTTGAGGAACCTACATTGGGTTGTATGCCTTAAATCTCATATTGGTTGTGGAATCAAGTGTTGGTTGTGAAGTGAATGGTGAGTTGAGTTGTGATCCTCCTAGCTCTACATCAATGTTCTATAAAAATGTTCCCCATAGACATGTGAAACTTGTTTTATGCTAATACTCTATGGCTTTGAAAGAAAAATTATATCCTAAAAATCTATCCATTAAAGATAGCATCCTATGCCCTGTTGTCAAGTCTACAATCATGTCTATGTTTGACAAAGGAGAATCATCTTTTAAAATTTTTTTTAAGACCTTTAAAATATGTGCATATTTGAATTACCCCAGTTGACATGGTAATAGGTATAAGGTTAGATATCCACTAAGGATAATCAATTGGTCTGATGAAGCCTACATCTAATAATTTTGTAGCTCTACTTTAATGAATAATGTGATATGGTGATGCATTTTGCATATCTTTTGTTTGATAGGATTTTCCCTTAGGGATATTGGTAACTGATGAAGAATGATATTAGGATCTAATCCTAGAATATCTATGTAGGACCATGTAAATTTCACTTATCTTTCCTATAAGAATTTCATGAATTTAGCAATTTCTTGTTCTAATATTGATGCTGCAAAATAAGTCAACTTAAGATTCATTAGTGTATCAATGTTGGCTTCTTCATATTTCTCTACAAGAATTAGGGATCCCTCTTGATTTTTGGAGATGGGGAGAATGTCAAACCTACCATCCTTAGGTCCCTTAGAAAGGTTTTCACCTTTGGATGTGTCCTTTTTTTTAAAAAATTATGGTCCTGTTATCACCTGAAATTGCACCCTTGTTGAAACCAATATTCAACACCTCAATGTAACATTGGAAGACCTCTAAAGATGTGGGTTTCTTGCAGACAGAGGTCAACCTCCAGAGAAGGTCGACTTCCTTTGTGTTATCACCTAAACTACTGATTCTTTGAAGGGAAAGGGAGAAGGAAAATGCATAAAAATGGAACTAAACTATGGTGATACACCATATTGATGGGAAATCATGAAATGAAACACGAATAAAATACACTAGGAAACCTAATCGCTATTGTTTCACATACTCAAAAGAACTTCTTTTAGACTTATGCGTCATTCTTAACAGGTTTGATCTACATACACATCTTAGGAAGGAAAGATAAATTTCACATCTTTAAGGTATGAGTGCAAAGTTATAAAACATAGTTATAGACTTGCATAATCAAAAGAGAAATATAGAAATGAAAGTCTAGACACCTAAAAATGACCTAGGCCTGCAAGCTTCATTTTTACCACTTTCATCCTAGCATAATTATGACATTTAATTATGTCCTTGGTCCACATTCGACTATTGATTAAATAATTCATAATTATTTAATTAATTCATGTCCTTTGATTCTTCATGATTATTAAATAAATAAATTTCATTTATTTATTAAATAAATCGTCATTAATTGGCTAAGTCTTTCTTTAATTAAATAAATTTCTTAATTTATTTAATTCACCTTTGTCATTTAATTCTTCTTGATTATTAAATAAATGAATTACATTTATTTATTTAATACATCACTAATTGTCTTAATTAAATAAATTGATTAATTTATTTAATTAATTGATCTCATCTCCTAAATTAAATAATTAAATTTAATTATTTAATTGTCAATTTAATATTCCTCTCATTTTAAATAAATTAAATTATTTAAAATGTCATGTCAATCTTAACTGTCAGTCCTTTTTGATAAATAATCTGAAAAAGATTATTTATTATCTCTCAAAATCCATAATTTGAATTATTTTAATTCAAATTAGTAATTAATCTTCTAAAAATCAAGCAATCGGGCAGATTCTTGATTTTTCAAATCTTATCTTCAGTCCACATCTTATCTCTTTGATTTTTCGAATCTTGCAAATTAGGCAATCTTATCTTCTTGATTTTTCAAAAATCTTTATTTCTTTAATTAATTTCCTCATTTATTCTCCACCGTTGATCCGATTATCTGAAATTTTATCCTGACCATTTGATTAAGGATTTTTCCCTAACCCTAATTAGGGATTCTTAGGTTTAATCTGGATCGCTCATTTTAGGTTCTCATCATTAATTTATCTCGTTCGTCCATTCGAAATGGACTTTTCCATAAAATGCCATCTTCTTCCCACTTTTCGATTACACATGCACATGCTGACATTTTGCTTAGTCATTATAGGCATTTATTTTCACACTTAGTTTTTCATATGCAATTTCATTATTCATTGTTATGGTCATTTAATCAAGTCATGGCATTGTTTTAGGCATAGACATTGGCAATAGACATGGGAATTTATACATAGAAAATCCTTCAAAGCTTGTTGTAGGATAGACAATTTTTAGATTTTGCTCGCACAACAAATCTGAGGGCCACATTACCCAGCAAGTAAGAAGGTACTACAAAAATGAATCATGGAGACTTCGGCGATCAGGTATAATCGTTCTTTCATGTATTTCCATTGTGTTTTGTAGCTACTTTGGGTTTTTATCATTTTACTTTGAATTGATTGATCTAATCTAAATCCCATGAAATTACCCTCAGTTACATTGGTGAACCCGACTCGGTTTTTTTGGTTTTTCGTATTTTTTTTGTGTTTTCTGTTGTTTTGCAAGTATAGGTACGGATCGATGCAAGTATCTTTTAAAAAAAAATCATGACGCATTTGATGCGTCACGATGCATCTGCCTACAGAAGTGCTACAATCGCCATGACAAGAAGCAACTGACAACCAAAACGACACATATGATCTGTCGAGCCACATCTAAATACCTGAATGACACATCTACCATGTCGAGCTGCATCTGTCTGGTAAAATTTTTCTTTCAGTTTTGAGGTTCTAATTTTTAGATTTTTGGGTTTTTATGGTTTCTGGTTTTCTGGTCTTCTATTTTTCTGTGTTTTTTATTCCTGCATGTTGGCTAGATTATATTTTTTGTGTTACTAATCTTTTCTTGTAGCGTGTGGTGATCCCCATTCATGTGTTGAAGACCATTGATTATAGAGATTACTAATTCATTGTTTGCATATTCGAATGTCGAAGAAGGAATAAATAAACATTGTGCTTGTTTTTCTTTCATAGATTAGCAAACATTTTCTTTTGGTGCATATAAAAAGAACACATGTCTTCTTTGATTGATTGTACTTGTGGGATGGTAGGTGAGTATGCTCTCACTTGGTGAAAACCTCATGATCAGAAAACTAGACCCATCTTTATTTATTTATCACCCTAACTTGGTATATCAGAGTATCCTCTCCCCTCGCGCTTTCGGGCGATCTTGGGTGTAAGAGAAACAATTACCAACTCTAGAAATTGGGCCTACCTAGGGATTTCATCACCCTAACATGACTCAAACCGGAAATGGAGCTAAAGCCAAGCTACCCCCAACCGGTATATAAATGTAAACCTTAAGGGAAAACCTAAGGTTGCTTGTGTGGATGTGTCATATGGACGGAGTTGTACTCCCTTAAACCCTGTTGAGCTTAACCTCTTCAAGATGGAGTGACACCTTAATGGTGATTAATCTATTGCCCCATGTATGGCCACTCGAATGGGGGTCCCTAACTAAAAACTCTTGTATAGAAAGCCAAAATCCTTCTATTTGCTAGCACAGCACCGGTCGGTGTGAAGGCATCCACACTTTCATAGTTTGTAGTAGAGGTGATCAGCTCGCCATGGGAGTTTCATGGGGATTGGAAGCTTGGTTGGCCTGAGAAGAGAGTTCACTATAAGGGGGAGCCCATGCAACCAAGCTTCTGAATTCACACACTACAGATATGTGGTTGGGGAAACCCATGTGGAATCTAGCGAATATTGTCATGGCCTAACCTAGGATCGTGCTTATCTGATGTGTGTTTGGTTACTTTTAAAACACTATGTTTGTCAAGTGTTTTCTGGTTTTACCACAATTCAAAACAAAAAATTCATCAAACAGATCAAAACTTCCATCAAAACAACAAGAAAATCACTTTGAAATCAAACTGTGTTGCATCTGTCAAACCGCAACTAATTTTCTACAACTCAACTGCTCTATTAAACCGCATCTGACACTTATAATGCTGCATCTGTAGGTGTCATGACACATTTGTCAACTGAAAAGCCACATATGCTAAATAAAGTAACATTTGACAGTCCAAAAAATACAATTGAGAAACTGAACCACATTTGCTTAACTGTGATGCATTTTTAGATTCAAACGATGCATTTGCCTGTCAAGAGTTTAAACGTTACAGTGAAAACCTGAGGTCTTCAAATTGTCAACCATTTGTCAAACACTGTCATCAAGAAGATTCTGTTAGAAACCAAACTTGATATTGCTCAAATTCTTCACTGTTTGTTTGCATTAGTCACCATAGGTTTCATACCTCATTCCTTTTAGTTGCATACTTTCAACATTAGGTTGTCCCTAGGATCATATTTGCATACTTAGGATTAGGCAAATTTTAAGCACACTTTGTAAAGATATTTTTTTCAAAATTAGGCCCTTTTGGACTAAGTTATCTAACCTCCTTTTAGTCATTGTCCTTTTTGTGAGATTTTTTCCAACTCAAAAGTCTAGTTAGGAAAACTCACTAGTCATTTAGACCTTGTCAACTTGTCATTTCCAACAAAGTCCTTTAGCAGTCCAAATCGAAAACAAAGTTAGAGCTTAGAAGTGCTTAGATAACCTTGTCTTACATAGGTACACATTGCATATCCTATTCACAAAAATCCAAAAATATTAGTCATTCTAGGCGTCATTTTGAACTTAGACTTCACGTAGTGTCATACTTGCATTTAGTTGTCATTCCCGTTTGAGCAATCTCATTTATGGTCGAAACTAGACTTCAAAAACAAAAGAGACAAATGGAAAACTTTTGGCAAGACCCCCCGTTTACTATCGACAATCCTCCACATGACCCAAACTGGACCCTTTATGATCCATTTTCCAATTTAGATGATCCACCTTCACTAACAACGCAATCCTCATCAATCAATACATTTAAACTTTCCTTGCAAAGAGAGACAAATGGAAAACTAAGACCCCCCGGTCCTCCACATGACCTTGGAGGATGAAACATCCTCATCAATCAATACATTTGAACTTTCCTTGCAAAGCGGTCACATCCTTGAGGAAAACATAGAGGCAAAGCACAAAACCCAGAGGCCTCTCACTTCATTGAAACAATGGTCCGTTACGACAAAGACAGATTCTTGGCTATACTCTTGAGTGAAGGAGCCAAGTTACCTCAAGGATTTGGCATTAACACGCTAAACTTGACACCTCCTGACCTTAATGCCAATAATGCTCATAACATGTCACATAGTGGTCAAACTCCAAACACTATGAGCAACACTTTCTTTGACACCACAACGACAGTGCATGCTACATCTAACATCCCAAACATTTCCAACACAATAAATACTACATCTATTGGAGAATCACAATCATCCACGACACCACCACAATCAGATGGAACCACTCTTGGCTCCTCAACAAAATGGGAAAATTATTCCAATCCTTTTTTTTACCACAACAGTAAATACCACAGGGGTATCATCAAGTCACAACAAACCCCCCTTGATAGCTCCATTTACTACCATGAGCACAACCTCGACATATCCGCTTAGTGGTATTTCAAAAAATCCTTTGGGAGGAGGCTCAAGACATGTATTTATCCAAGGACAACAACAAAACGTTAACACAACACAGTCAAATATCATTGCCTCCCAAGGTACAAACACAAACGTTCCCCTTGTACAAAATCAACAATTCGCAAAAGGTGGCCAAGTAACACAACCCATGACATCATTGACCCACCATAACATTCATGGTCATAACATCCCCCAAATAATGACACACATGGCTGGGGGACACATCCCAACATACTCATCCAACATTCATACTCATCAACATGCACCCAATCATAACTTCCAATACCAACAACATGTCAATCCACACACGTCATATATACCACAACAATCCATACTGCCACAATACACCAATATTCATGCACAACAAATAGGAACACATGGTGTACCAGGCAATCCAATGCACGAAAACATAAATGACCCTACCATAGATGAACTCAAAGAAAGAATGAGGGATATGGAGAAAAAATTTCAAAACATGTACATTTCAGGCAGGAAATCAGAAATATCATATGACCTAGATGTATACCCATTTGACACAAGCTTATAAATGCCTGCATTTCCACTAGGATACATGTCACCCAACTTCACAAAATATAGAGGCAAGACAAATCCCATTGAACATGTTCCCGAATTCGCAACCAATTGTATGGACATTGCCTACGAACAAATGTACTTAATGAGACTTTTTTCTAAAATTCTGGCGAGTCAATCCCTTGAGTGGTTTTCAACTCAAAAGGATATCTAGACATGGGATGAGCTCAAACAAAAATTCATAAGAAATTATGTGTACAACTTCGACATGGATACCTCTATCACTAGCTTATGCAATCTCACGCAAGAAGATTCAGGTGAGACGTTTATCCCATTCTTTCAAAAATGGAGGAGCCTCGCTAGTCGATGTCACATTGATATCCCTGAAAGAGAAAAAGTTGACATGTTTGTCCAAACACTTCTAGGGCCCCCAAAATTCGCATTGCAAATACATTGTTGCACAAACTTCACATAATTAGTTGAAAAAGGGGTCCAGATTGAGAAAGCCCTTATCGCAAAGGGAGAACTGAGATATGGTTCCAAAAACACAAACGTCAATCCACTCGCTGACAAAAACAAATATTGGGTTAAAAATAAGCACGTTACAAATGACGATGTTGTTGACGCCAAGACTGCAAACGCTGTAGGTCCTGTATTGGCCCTGAAAGGGGTTCAATAGCAAAACAGACCAGCAACAATATTGACACCTCCTCCTAATAGTTCTTCAAACAATCAAAGTGGTCAAACCAATCAGGGACAATATCGTCAGATGAGACAATTTCCTAGGGGTCACACATACACTCATTTGGGTGAACCCATTGAAGAAGTCCTTAAGAAATGCATTCAACATGGGGTCATCATACTTCTGGAAATAAAACCATATGACCCAGGACAGTTCAAACCAACATGGGGGAATGACAATGCACTTTGTGAATACCATCGAGCAAAAGGGCATACAACCTCTAACTATTGATAATTGAAAAACCTAATACAGGATCTTATCAAAAATCACACCATTAAAGTAGGTGGATCGCAATTCACCTCCAATTTCGATCATACTATCCACAAGAATCCACTGTAGGACAATGGTTCTCATAATGCTTCCACTTCAGGTCCATAGAATCAAGCTAACTTCGCCCGAGTCAAGTACGACTATTCGGGTGGACCTATTATAAACAATGTCCAAACTAAAAATGAATACATAAATACCATTATGGTTAGAAGAGCACCCCAATGTAATGCTACAACTGGTAGTGGCAAGGTCACTATAGTTGGTCCACCTCCCGCTCGACAAGCCAAAATCACCATACCGGGCCCGTCTGCTAAACAATCACTACCTGCACCACCTGCTAAATAGCCAAAATCTGTCCCAACCACATAGCAGTGGAAACCCAAGAGTCAGTTCAACCTCATTGACCAGCTAGGAAAAATTCCTACGCAAATATCTATCCTTGAGCTGCTTCGTATCTCTCCCACACACAAAGAAATCCCAGATAAAACTCTCCTAGAGTTTTCGGTCCCCAAGGACATCGATGTCAATCAATTTGAAACAATGGTGGGATATCTCACTATGCCGCACCATGTCACCTTCTCGGATCAAGATTACTCATCACATAAAACCAACCACAATGATGCATTACACATAGAAACTTTTGTCCACAAGCACAAAGTTAGATGGGTTTTAGTGGATGGTGGAGCAAGGTTGAACATATGCTCCCTCAAATTGGTTAAAGCTCTAGGGTTCTCTGATGCGTGCATAGACCCAACGAAAAGTATAGTGATCAAAGCATATGATGACGAGGAATGCTCTTCATGGGGCGTTATCTCTCTCCCAATCAGAGTGGGACCGGTCATTGTGGACACAACCTGCTAGGTCCTAGATTTGGAACTACCATATAACATTTTACTTGGCCGTCCATGGATCCATGCTTTAAAAGTTGTTCCATCTACACACCACCAATGCCTCAAATTTTCATTTGATGGCATTGAAGTAACCATATACAGAGACCTTGACCCTTTCCAATATTGTACAAACTTAAGGGGAGTCTCTAAAAACTGAGTTCCTATTAACCGAGAAGCACCTGGCTCCTTGTCATCCAAGTATATTGACCCTTCCACACTCACGTCATCTTCTACATCCGCTCCATCCACGTCTTCCACCATACCACCACCTTCCACTAGCCCTAAGACTGAATCCACTTTCAAAATCCAGGACCTTGGCTGTGAAGAATTCAAAATGCACATAACATACAACATAACAACAATGCCCAAGTCTCCCAAGGACTATGGTTAGCCATGTTTCAGAGTGGAACCTCAAGAAACCTTCAAAGTTCCACCGAATACAGTTTTTATCAAGTGGGGAGACATGAGTGAGGAAGACTTTGCCGACATCACAGGATGGATCTATAAGGATACTGTCACATTACCCCCATTACTAGTTCAAATATATGGAAAAGGTTATGACTTCATGAAGGCTAAAGGCTATGATGGTACTAGTAGCCTAGGAAAAGACAAAACAGGCCGACGGGAACCCATAGAAACTTTTCAAATTCTGAAGTATCTTGGATTAGGGTTTGGGTCACCCGCCAATGACGATCGACGTACCTCTGGACTTTCAAATGAGCGAGTACATGCTTCAAAAAGTGTTGAGACTACTAGGGAAACCCTAACTAAAATTGACTCCCATGAGTGGGAATTTGGCTTAGAACGATCCCTCAGTGACTGTTGTCTTGATGATTTGTTTGTCAAACTAGGGGAACTGACCTCTGAACAATGATTTTGGAAAACATTCAAAATTGAACAAGCACCCAATAGTCAAAGTACCACTACCACCTCCCATGCCATACAACACCCATCATCTGAGCCCCATTAGTCCAATCCATCCGAGGTATCAGACGACATTGACAACCAGGGCTCTACAACCTTCACTCCCTATTTTGACAATGAATATGACACTAGTGAAGGAGAATATTAGATAGAGTCCAATGTCGAGTTGGATGATGTTAACCTCATTTAAAACATTACTAAATCCATTTGCATGATTTCTACATCCTCACCCCAATTCACTAGCCTTGATGATGGCATTTCTTTAGTTTACCCTGAACTAGTTGATTAGGACCAACAAGGACTGCCAGTTCTGGACACATTTCAGAATAATGAGGCAATAGCTAAATTCATGGGATTACAAGAAGGCATACCCAATAGGGACCACAAATCTAGATTCGCCATTGATTTAGACTACACTACATACTTTGGCAAGACTATTCAATCCTCTAGTCGCAAAAGTAAAAATAAAACAAAAAGTGAAACATCTCTAGGTGAAAATTGAAAGGAACCTCTTGACTATAAAATAGTAAAAATAAAGGATGCATCTGCAGGTGAAAACCTCTCTGAGGTGCCCAAAGATGGAGGACTAGACTTTCTCCCCGTCCAAAAGGAGAAATCGGCCATGCTTATTGAGGACACAATAGAGGATAACATTTCAACTACAAAAGACCCCAAGATGGTCCTATTTGCTGCATCATTGATTGACGAAGAGAAACCAGAATTTCATAAATTCTTTGCAGAATGAAAGATCAATTTCACATGGTCCTACGGTGACATGCCAGGATTGGACCCCAAACTGGTTCTACATCATCTACCACTATTACCCAATGCTAAACTAGTCAAGCAGAAGTTTCGCAAGATGCATCCCCAAGTTGCTCTATTGGTCAAGGCCGAGTTAAAGAAATTATTGGATGCTGGATTCATAAGGTCTATAGATTATGCTGAATGGATTTCCAACCTAGTGCTGGTGACAAAGCCAAATGGGCTGATTCGTGTATGCAAAAACTTTCAGGATCTGAATAAAGCATGTCCAAAGGATGACTTTCCTTTGCCCAACATTGACATCATAGTTGACCTAACTGTAGGATATGAGATGCTATCCCTCATGGATGGTTTCTCCAACTATAACCAGATCCGAATTGCTCCTAAGGATCAACACAAAATGGCATTTACTTGCCCATGGGATACATACTGTTAGAACGTCATGCCCTTTGGTCTCAAAAATGCAGGTGCCACATATCAAAAGGCTATGACCATGATCTTCCATGACATGATGCACAAAATAATGGAGGATTATGTAGATGACCTCTTGGCCAAATCAGCAACAAGGAAAGATCATTTGAAGGTACTTGACATAATTTTCAAAAGACTTGAAGAGTACAAAGTTTTGCTAAACCCTAAGAAGTGTGTTTTTGGGGTCACATCAGGTAAACTATTGGGATTCATAGTTTCCCGAAGAGGCATAGAGGTCAACTTGGAAAAGGACAAAGCAATCATAGACATGCCTCCACCTAAAGGGATCAATGAAATTAGAACTCTGCAAGGCAGAGTGCAAGCTATTTGTCGTTTCATAGCCCAATTGGTAGAAAAATGTCATCCATTTCAATATCTGTTGCGCAAGGGTATCCCCTTTGTATGGATGGATAAATGTCAAGAGGCCTTCTAGAAAATCAAAGATTACTTGCTGTCAACACTAGTCCCCATGCCTCCTATTCATGGAAAGCCATTAATTCTTTACATCTCGACTACTAGTTCAGCACTAGGGGCATTGTTGGCCCAAAATGATCATGAAGGAAAAGAAAGAGAAATCTATTACATCAGCCGCACATTGATAGGCTATGAGTTGAACTACACATATATTGAATGTGCATGTCTCACTGTTGTCTTTGCATCCCAAAAACTAAAACACTATATGCTCAGTCATCAGACACAATTGGTCGCTAAGATTGATCCACTGAAATATCTACTAAGTCGAGCAACATTAACAGGTCGGTTGGCAAAATGGGTCATGATACTAAGTGAGTATGACATACAATATGTTGAGTGCAAGGCAATAAAAGGACAAGTAATAGTAGATCAACTGGCGGATGCACCAATTCAAGTCACTCATCCACTAGTAATTGATTTTTCTGATGAATCCATTTTTCATGCGGAACTGGCAGCACCATGGAAGTTATATTTTGATGGGTCTCATACTGGTCATGGCTCAGGCGCTGGAATCTTGTTTATCACACCACAGGGAGATTCAACTCTTAAGTCATTTTGGATCACTTTCCCTTGTACAAATAACATTGCCAAATATGAAGCACTAGTCACAGGTCTCAAGTTGGAAATTAAATGGAAAATTTAGACATTGCTTGTATTCGGGGATTCCTAGCTCGTGATCAACCAAGTGAATAATGACTATGAAACAAAGGATGAGAAGTTGCTTCCCTACAAAAGGATGGTGGATAGTTTCCTAACATACTTCCAATTGATTTCTTTTGAACAAATCCCCAGGGCATAGAATAAGGTAGCTGATGCAATGGCTACTATTAGTTCTCTCTTGGACATCCCTAAAAATGTGTCACAATTTGAGTTCTTAGTAGAACAGCTTTTGATACTGGCATATGATATCTCAGAGTTAGAAATGGTTTGTGAACTTGTTGGTCCCAACTCTCCTTGGTATTAGGACATTTATGACTAGTTAAAATCTCAAACCCTTCCACCAAACCTGTCCAATAACCAAAGGAAGTCCTTCATTAGGAAATTGGCAAGATATGCCATTGTCAGTGACAGCCTACACCTTTGTAGTTTCGACGATACACTCCTTAGATGTATTGACACCAACGAAGCATGTACAACCTTATGAGAAGTGCATGACGGTATATACAGATCTCATTTGAGTGGTCTTACTCTGGCTAAGAAACTAACGAGACTTGGGTATTATTGGCTGACAATGGAAAAAGATGCAATTGAATATGTCAGGACTTGTCACAAATGTCAAATACACAGTGACCTGGTCTATGCTCTAGCACAGGAACTCCGACCGATCACTTCTCCCTGGCCTTTCGCTCAATGGGCACTCAACCTCGTGCGTAATATTCATCCAACCTCATCCAACGGCCACAAATTCATTATTACCACCACTGAGTATTCCACAAATTGGATTGAAGCCATCCCATTGACATATATTACCGACAAACAAATATCAAAGTTCATCCTCAACTACATCATTTGCCGGTATGGCCTTCTGTAGTCAATCATCACTGACAACAGACGTTCATTCAAAAAACAAGACATATGTGAGTTATGTGAGTGATTCCATAGCCAACACCACTTTTCATCTCCATATTATCCCCAAGGAAATGGCCAAGCTGAGGCGTTGAATAAAACCATTGTCAAAATTCTAAAAAAGACTGTCAATGATGCTAGCCGCGACTAGCACATACAACTTAACCCTACTCTATGGGCTTACCGAACTAGCATTCGTACACCTACAGGAGCTACACCATTTTCCCTAGTCTTTGGCACTGAAGCCATCTTACCCATTGAGGTCAAAATTCCTTTGCTATGAGTTTCCTTGAAGGGTCTAACTAATGAAGAGGAGTACCGAAAATCACGCTTGCATGAGCTGAAAATGCTAGAAGAAAGAAGACAAAACTCACTGAATCACCTCCAAGCATACTAGAACCATATTTTTCACAGTTACAATAAAAAGGTTATGGTCAAAAAGTTTGACATTGGTGACCTAGTTCTCATGCAGAACCCCAAGAATCAAGCTGATAGAGAAAAGCCAGGAAAATTTGAACCAAACTGGCTGGGTCCCTATATTATCATATCTTCTTTTAGTTCCGGAGCTTATCAACTGGAAACTACAGATGGGGAACAATTGACAGAGCCGATCAACAGTTTACACCTTCGAAAGTTCTATGCATAGCATCAGAGGATAGAGCTGAAAGCCATAAAATACAAAAAAATTGAAAAAATTAAAAAATCGTCACCTTGATGAAAACTTGGCAAACAGGCGTCTTGGTCACACCAAAAAAATCAAAAGGTCAAGAAAATAGTAAAGAGAAAAATGATTTGTTCAATAGTGAAAACCTGGCAAATAGGCACTTTGGACAAGTACCATGGTGAAAACCTGGCAAACAGGCGCCATGTGTAATCAATCATTGTTCTACCATCTACTGTCAATTTGTCTAACTTGGCCTAGGATGAAAGGTATTTTTGCCATTATTCTACAAATCGCCATCACATCCTACCCTACCTGTCATAGTAGATAAATAATTGGCATCAAGTCCTGAAGACTGTTCGTCTAGCAAGTCAGCAGCATACTGTCCATATTCCTTACAAATGGCTAATTCTTAGACATGATTGGGGGAAAAATGTTTATTATGAAACTGTAGTGGATGTCACACATGATCTTGAAAATTGGAAAAAAGTCCTGAAGAAAGACAAAAACATCATAAAAAGTCCTAAAAAAAGACAAAAACATCATAAATAGTCCTGAAGAAAGACAAAAACATCATAAAAAGTCCTAAAAAAAGACAAAAACATCATAAATAGTCCTGAAGAAAGACAAAAACATCATAAAAAGTCCTAAAAAAGATAAAAAAACATCATAAAAAGTCCTGAAAAAAGACAAAAACGTCATAAAAAGTCCTAAAAAAAGACAAAAACATCATAAAAAGTCCTAAAAAAAAGAAGACAAAAACATCGCAAAATGTCCTAAACAAAGACCAAAAATATTGCAAAATGTCCTAAAAAAAGGACCTAAAAATCGTAAAATGTCCTAGAGAAAACTGCAAACAAAGAACATCAGACTGCTCGAAGAGCACAAACACAGGGTCATCTCTTGTCAAAGTCAATCAAATCAATCAATCCTTGTCATCTGTCTGAGCTACGTTGTCTCTGCACATTGGCTATGTAGGCAAGACTCATATTTGAGTCCCTGAGACATTAGGTCAGTCTTATTAGGTTTGTCAAAATAAAATCACGACTCAATCTTTTGTTATCAAAATAATGTCATTGGTCATGTCGAACTACGAGGTCTCTAAGTGTATGACGTAGGCAAGGCCATCTATTGATGAGCCCCCGAGGCCGCACTAGGTCAGTCCATTAGGGTTCATGGCACTACACTTGCACACACGCCAAAAGTCTTCAATCATTTTCCACATGGGAAAACTCCTAAACCAAAGTAAAAAAATCATTTATTCAGCATGGCAATCTCATTGGCACATCACACATATCATCAAGGCAATATCAGCATATACTCAAACACAAGTCAAACTAGGGCAAAGCAAGTCAAATCATCATAAACCTATCAAACCGTCAAATTTTTGTTAGTCTTTAG
Organism: Sequoia sempervirens; assembly: GCA_007258455.2. Lineage (NCBI taxonomy): Eukaryota > Viridiplantae > Streptophyta > Pinopsida > Cupressales > Cupressaceae > Sequoia > Sequoia sempervirens. The sequence goes on along the minus strand of VDFB02047230.1, from coordinate 418,067,486 downwards.
ATGAGTCCTTCTGAATGATAACCTCTGTCATTTATGCCTTAGGATGTGTCCTTCCTAGGCATCATCATCATCATTCGACATTTTGAGTGATCCTCTTGACATCTAAAGATCACTCTTCATGACATCAATATTCTTTAGATGTGTCCTTCTGAAGAACCAACTCTGTCATTTATGCCTTAGGATGTGTCCTTCCTAGGCATCGTCATTATTTTGAGGGACCCCTTACGACCATTAGGGATCAAATCCTCTAGTCATCGGCATTATTCAGGATGCGTCCTTCTTGAATTCACCAATTCTCGACATTTTCCAAGGTCAATCAAAACTTTTAACATTTCGACATCTCGACATTATCAAACATGGCATCTTAGCATCAGAATAGTGGATATCTAGATGCACTTGGCAAACACTTGAAAATTGTCTTTTGATCTTTTATCATGTTATTAGTTTTTCAGCAAGATCCCACTAAGCAGGATTTAGAGAAGCAGCGACGTAGCATGACAATTAACACACATGACTACTAGCTTCTCAACGAGGTCCTGATTCTGCGATTTAGAAAAGCAATGACATATCATGATAGGGACTTTATTTTTGTATTTTGGCAATCATGTCACTATTTTCTCAAGGATGTCTTGGAAACATGATTTAGAGAAGCAATGACGTTTCATGATCTGCCCTTGTCTTTTTCTGCTTGTGGTTGATTATGACAAAAATACTGGGGCAATCATGCTCTTAGTATGAGTCATGATCATCCTTGTCTATGACTATTTGTCTTACATAATGGTACGACCTTGCACAACTTGATCTATGTCATATCATGGTGTTTCTTGGCCATTACAATAGTCTGCCTAATGATGATTAAGAGCAATAAATACTAATGTCCTATGGTAAAGTTTTAAAGGATTTGGTCTAGGAATTAACATGTATTTTCATTAGTCTGGTCATCTTCTCTTCTTCGATATGGTCATCTTCTCTCATCAATCTCGTCATCTTCTCTCGTCCATCTCATGATAATATCCTGTGACATCCAAAAATATAAGTGCATACATGATCATATAAACATTACATTAGGTCCATACATACATCATCCATGGCATAAAATCATATGCATAAGCATGGCATTAACATAATCATCAACAATGCATCTTTTACATAAGTACTTCATGCACATCATTAACATAATCATATAAATAAGCATTGCATCATCATGGCATCAATATCACAACATAGGCATCATATCACATACATAATACATCACAAATCATACATCACACATGTCATAATACATAAAGCAAAGAGCATCACATAACACATGTAGGCTGCATCAAAACTACATCATCATATACTATCATCTCAAAAAGGTACAATGTCACAGGATAAAGTCATCAGATATCCCAAAAATGGAGCTCGCAGGCTCAATAATATACATAGTGTGTCAAAATACAAGTATGCCCCTAGGGTAGGCTCTCATCATCCCCTTGAGGTGAGGAATGTGGTGGTGGCAGCTCTGTCACAGGCGCTGAAGCAATAGGTGGTCCTGTGGTAGCCTCTGTCTATGATACCGATAGGACCACGAGTGATGGTATAATTCTTACAGTAGTAAACATCTGTGAAGTCACTACTGCCAGACTCTGGGAGATAGACGGATCTATCACTGGCAGCTGATCCTGTACTGACCTCTGCACTGAAACTATCACAACCTCTGCCTGTGCCACTGATGGAGCCACAAAGGATGGTGCCATCTCAACTATAAAGGACATCTGTGATGTCACTACTACTTGACTCTGACCAATAGATGGGTCACCAACTGGTGGTTGCACTTGTGCTGATCTCTATACTGAACCAGTCGACCTAGGACTAGGAGTATGCCAGCACGAGTGATGTGACCTATGCCTAGACGTGTGACCTGTCGAGGTAGACCCTCTAACGCTGGTATGACTCTTGGTACTACTGCCATTGCCTGACCTATGCCCACTGCCTGTCCTCGACTGTGACCAGAACAAGGTAGGATCCCATCGCTCTGGTGGCACTGCCTGATCATATAGGGTCTTGTACTGCCCTAATTTGGTGCTCACCCTGGCAAGCTCCTGAGCCATGTCTCCCATAGGCCCTATGCATAAAGCTGCGAACTCTGTACACCACTGAGCCGCATCCTGCTGGCGGATCACTGCCTGATCCCGCTCTACACGGGCTACCTCTAGTGCTGACTGTAACGACCTGACCTGTGCCAAGTTGGCATCCAATATCTACTAAAGGTCTAACACCCTTTGATCTGCTGTAGCATCTGGCAGAAACCTTGAGGTGGAAGGTATCTCCTCCTCTCCCTCCACCATCTGCCATCTGAGAAGCCTCTCAGCCTCATCCATGGCGTCATCCTCGTCATCATCATCCTCGGCCTCTGTCTCCTCCTATCCTGCCACCTCAACCTCTATCTCCTCCTGACCTCCCACCTCCACCTCCACCTCCTACTCTCCCACCTCCACTTCCACCTCCTGCTCTCCCACTTCTACCTCCACCTCTTTCTCTCCCACCTCCACCTCTTGCTCTCCCACCTCAACCTTCGGACCTCTCACATCCTCCTCCTGTCTGGGCTGCTCCTCACCCTCACCCTCCTCACCAACCTCATGGATAGCATCTAATGCTACCCTTTCCATGCGCTGTTGCACCCTAAGGCCCTATACCTGGTCTTCTCTCCTCTGCCTCTGGCTGTCTCCACCATCATCCCCACCTCTGGCTCCACCCCTGCCTCTGTCCCCACCTCGGCCTCCATCTCTGCCCCTGCCTCCATCATCTCCACCCTTGCCTCCATCATCCCCACCCCTCCCTCCATCTCCATCCCTGCCTCTACCTCTACCTCTGCCTCTGCCTCCATCCCTACCTCTACCACCTTGTCTGGCTCGTGGCACCTGCAGAATAACTGACCGCCTGTCAACTAGTGCTGGTCCGTCAAGATCTGTCAATGACATGGGCCTGCGTGCCTGCCACCATAAATCATATGCTGGCATCGTACCAAGATCCGCTGCTCCTCCTCTCAAACCCCAGGGCTGGGCTACTAGCCCATCTATTTGCTACTCAGCAAATGCCACTGGGATGGCTGGCCCCCACACATACTCTCTGGAAGATCTGGCATACTCTATCGTCCCCACGGGTACATCTTGTTGCTCCCTGAACTACCTAGGAACACGCTGTGGGAGGTACATCTCAATGATCAAGGACATCTGCACTGTCCTACCAATCAGATATCTGTACTGCCTGCAAAAGCTAAGGTGCTCATTCTCATCGTCCCATGCCTCACAATCTCTGTACAGCCTCTAGATGAATGTCACCATGGTGTCAATCTTGTGTTGCCACCACCCTGTCTTGCCCATATGGGTCTATTGTAGCACACTGGCATAGTAGTAAGAGTAGAGCATCCCCTCGGCTAGCTACGGTCTTTCAATGGGAGGGTGGAAGATGGCAATGTGCTCCCACACCTAGATCATCCTCAAAGTGGTACCGTAGGAGATACTCTCTCCTCTCTTGTAGGCGATGTCATGAAGCTGATGGTAAAGCATCTCTAACAAACAGGGACCCCACGCATAAACTGTCCTGTCCCATCTCATGCCAACGAGGACGTCTCCCCAACCAATCAGAAATCCATGTCCTCGCTAGTCAGGAATCAAGATACCTATGATCATAGTTGCCAAGAATGCATCGAACCGCCCGCAGTGTTCCGCCAGGAACTCCCATATGATCTCATACCCCTGGATACCCAGTCCAGCACCCTGATCTTGATAATAGACATGGAAGGTCTGCCCACCATGCCGCAGATCATAGACGATCCGCTCCCCTCGAATAGGAACTCGAAGAATCTGGTAGACATCCTCCAGGGTAATGGTGGCCTCACCTATTGGCAGGTGGAAGGAATAGGTCTCAGAATGCCATCGCTCACAAAGTATGGTCAACAGACCCCTGTTCGCCCGAATGGCGGGCATGAACGCAGCATAAAATAAACCCAAATGCATTAATCGTCGCCGCTCTCGTGGGCCCAACTGATCGACAAACCGAAAGGTGGTCGGTCTGGTCTCTCTCATATAAATAGGGGCAAGCTGTCTCTACAAAAAGACAAACACTGCATCAGCACTTTTTGGACAATTTTCAACATCATAAAAAGCAACTAAGGTCATGCAAACATAAAAATAAGTTTTATTAAAGAAACAAGCAAGTGTGTCACAACCAAGCAATTGCGTCGTGAGATTACAACTGCTTTGTTCAAAGTATCAGATGTGTCTCAATATATCAATTGCATCTCAATATCACATTTGCATCATGAAAATTTTTGAATGTGTTGCAACATGGCAAATGCGGCATGACAAAATAATTACATCATTCAAAACCGTGATTGCATCACAAAATAATGATTGCAGCATTCCAATGGTCAAATGCAACTTGATAAGTCATTTGCATCACATGAATTGTCAAATGCGGCTCAAACCACCGATGCGCTCGAATTTGCCTGAGCACTTGCGTCGTGACGCATCAAATGCGTCTAACGCGAAGGCGATTGCAGCTTACATGAATGCATATGCATCACGACACAAACGTTGACTATCCTAAAAAGCATAAAATGGCACACAAAACAATGAAATGACAAAGTAAGTTAAAGGTACATACCGCTGGCTCTGAGCCCTCTGGCTGTCTGAAAGTCCTCACAATCTCCCCACGGTGCTCTGACACTGGAATAACCATCCTCGCTGCTGCGCCTTTCGCTCTGAACTCTCGAATGTCGCAAGGTAAATAGTAAAAGTTAATTGACTTTAACCCATTTGTCAACCTATTTATAAGGTCAAAATGGCATTTTTTAAACAAAGTCAATACTGAAGGCTCATTTGAACACCTTTGACTTCCTTGTAAGTTGCTTTAAACATGTCAGAATCTGAAACCAACTGCGCCGCTATTTTTTTGGTCATCAAATTGATTTATCGGGACCCTTTGCAAATTTTTCTAGCATCATCTCAAAATTTGAAAATTTCCTAAGGGGGCAATGATACTTCGTACCCTCGCTGGGGCATATTCTTTGACTTATTTTCTTTGTCACAATGCGACAAGCGACATTATGACAAAGAGGGGAAAAATGTAGACACCTAAAAATGACCTAGGCCTGCAAGCTTCATTTTTACCACTTTCGTCATAGCATAATTATGACATTTAATTATGTCCTTGGTCCACATTCGACTATTGATTAAATAATTCATAATTATTTAATTAATTCATGTCCTTTGATTCTTCATGATTTTTTTTTTTAACGAGGGGGGTGCAACGGCCCCCCATATAACCCTCCACCACCGGTAAACTTTTTTGTGACCGGCAGTACTAGCGGGACACACCAACCATTACCAGGCCGGAGAGTCGAACGCATGGTGGGTGCCCTGCTACAGGGAACACCTTAACCAACTGAGCTAGGACCGGCCCCTTTGATTCTTCATGATTATTAAATAAATAAATTTCTTAATTTATTTAATTCCCCTTTGTCATTTAATTCTTCTTGATTATTAAATAAATGAATTACATTTATTTATTTAATACGTCACTAATTGTCTTAATTAAATAAATTGATTAATTTATTTAATTAATTGATCTCATCTCCTAAATTAAATAATTAAATTTAATTATTTAATTGTCAATTTAATATTCCTCTCATTTTAAATAAATTAAATTATTTAAAATGTCATGTCAATCTTAACTGTCAGTCCTTTTTGATAAATAATCTGAAAAAGATTATTTATTATCTCAAAATCTATAATTTGAATTATTTTAATTCAAATTAGTAATTAATCTTCTAAAAATCAAGCAATCGGGCAGATTCTTGATTTTTCAAATCTTATCTTCAGTCCACATCTTATCTCTTTGATTTTTTGAATCTTGCAAATCAGGCAATCTTATCTTCTTGATTTTTTGAAAATCTTTATTTCTTTAATTAATTTCCTCATTTATTCTCCACCGTTGATCCGATTATCTGAGATTTTATCCTAACCGTTCGATTCAGGATTTTTCCCTAACCCTAATTAGGGATTCTTAGGTTTAATCTAGATCATTCATTTTAGGTTCTCATCATTAATTTATCTCGTCCGTCCATTCAAAATGGCCTTTTCTATAAAATGTCATCTTCTTCCCACTTTTCGATTACACATGCACATGCTAACATTTTGCTTAGTCATTATAGGCATTTATTTTCACACTTAGTTTTTCATATGCAATTTCATTATTCATTGTTATGGTCATTTAATCAAGTCATGGCATTGTTTTAGGCATATACATTGGCAATAGACATGGGCATTTAGACATAGAAAATCCTTCAAAGCTTGTTGTAGGACTGAGACAATTTTTAGATTTTGCTCGCACAACAAATCTAAGGGCCACATTATCCAGCAAGTAAGAAGGTGCTACAAAAATGAATCATGGAGACTTCAGTGATCAGGTATAATCATTCTTTCATGTATTTCCATTGTGTTTTGTAGCTACTTTGGGTTTCTATCATTTTACTTTGAAATTATTGATCTAATCTAAATCCCATGAAATTACCCTTAGTTACAGAAAGTAGTACAAAGATGAACACTAGTTTCCAAGGTAAACTCTATGTTGTATTCTAGATTCCAGTTGAGTTACAAAAACATACATTTAGTTGAGAAAGGATTGATAAAAATCACTAACTCTTTTGAGTGTATAATCTGAACTATTTACAAAAAGGCAAAAAATGCCTTAAATATCAAAATGTGTTAGCCCCTTAGGCTTACAAAATATCAGGGCTTAGAAAGATCTACCCCTTAGACCCTTCGATTGAAATTAAAATGTTGCATTTGGTTGAATCCTTGTTGTCCATGTCGGTGTGAAATATTTCCTTCAAGGGGAACTTTCTTGATCTTTCTACAACCACCGCCTTCACTTCTGCTCCTTGTGTTGATCTTTGTATCTCTTCGGCTGAGTGCTTTGAATGCTCTAGAACTCAGAATAGATACATGTTGCTTTTCATCCTGTTTAATGTTTTCAAACTGCCATGACTCACTTTCAGATCATTCTGATTGATCAAGTAAACTCCACGTAGATTCTTCGAGTGGTCACAAACTCCTCCTGTAGAATCGCATCTTAGCGAGACACTGGAAGTGTCTCACCACTATGATTATGCCCTTCTAAAGCTACTAGCATAACATGACACTATCGATGATAGCTCTTATCGAGCTTGCAAAGTCATACTGAAGTTAGCTTTGTCATTGCTTAGAACATTGGCAAGACACTACCGAGTTGGCAAGATCTCATAGTGATGTCTGATCCTTCTACTCGGGCTCATTCTGTATCGATCGGATCCTTCTTTGGTCAACGAGACCTCTCGCCAAGCTTCCTTTTGTCTCCTTTTCCTTTTCATTTTGCCATCTCCCTGAGCTCTTCTTCAGTCGGCAAGACTCTTAGTGTTGGTGAGACATTGTACCAAATCCAAAACGTTACGTCGAGGCCCTTCATCTTCAGCAGGAGTTGATTGATGTCACCCCGAATGCACCCCATTCTACCGAGCTCTTCATTTCTTTTGGAAAGACTCTAGCAAGTTGGGAAGACTTCATAGCAGGGTCCCCTAGTCATACCGATACCCGCTTTAGTCGCTGAGACCACACCATGTCGGCAAGACACTACTTCGATGGCTAGAAGCTACACCGATGTCTTTTATGTTGTGGAGACCCTCTATTGGTCAGTGAGACCCTCTACTTTGTTGGATCTTTCTTCTCGAGCTGGTTCACCTTCGGTAAGACTTTAGTTGGTCACTGGGACCTCATGGCAATGGCTTCAACTCTTGGAAATCTCCTTTATTGTTGGTGAGACATTGGCCTATCGGCCAAACCTCTTGCTGGGCTCCTTATCTTTCAACGATGAGCTAATTTTTCTTCAGTCTGGGAGACATCGCCATCTCAGTGAGACTTCAGGGTGAAGTCTTCAACTCTTGGTGAGCTTACCTTGCTTTCGGTGAGACTTCCTTATATCGGCAAGACCTTATGCCAATGTCAAGCTCTTTTGGCAAGGTTTTTACTTTCTGGTCGATGAGACATCATGTGTTCACTGAGACTTCATAGCAAACTCCTCCTATCTGCCTGAGCTCTCCTCTATTTGCTAAGACTCCTACCGATCGGTGAGACATCATACCAAAGGTGCTTTTCTTTAGCGAGGGTCTTTCAGTCGGTATGAATTTTCTTTATCACCCAGACCTCACACCAAGGTCCTCTCTTTCTACCAAACTATTCACTTTATTATAAGTGAGACATCACCGAGTTGGGGAGATCTCCTATCAAATTCACAAGATTATCCTGAAGCCACATACTTCAACGAGACTTTGGACATTTGTCAGGACCCCATGGTGAAAGCCCCAACTCCTAGTGAGACCGGATGTTTCCTTGGTGGGACCCCCCACTTGTTCACTTCAGTCATCAAGACCCCCTAGTTGGGGAGACATACTTTGGTTGGCAAGAGGTTGTGCTGAAGGCACCCTGATTTGGCGAGGGTTCATTTTGTTCACTTCGGAAAGAGGCAAAGATTTTTCCAAGACATTGTGGTGAAACCACTTCCTTTGGCTGAGATCCCTTCATTTGGTAAGACATGGCCATGTTGGCAAGACCATAGCGAGATAGCTGGAAACTATACCAAAGTCAAATGTCAGGGTGACCTTCTGCGTTCAGCGAGACCCTATGGCGAAGGGACCAACCTTTGTTGAGAGCCCTTTAGTTGTAGCCAAAAATATTGTCAGGTTGCCAAAACCTTTTAGCAGGCTCAAAGACTTACCCCGAAGTGTCCATCTATCACCGAGAGTTATACCGAAGATGTCAACACCATTGGAAAGGCATTCCATCCTCGCTAAGACTTCTCTCTAAGACTCTTTGTTACCCTGAACGAATGCAGTCAGTGTGACTTTTCCTCTTCGTTAGGACTTCTTACCGATAGTGTTTCTTCTGGTGAGAGCTTCCTCGATGACTTTAAACCAATTGATGTTAGCGAGACTTTAACTCTTCATTGGGACTTCTCACTGAGCTGCTTTGTTATTCTGAAGCCTGTGGTCGCCATGATTCTTCCCGATTGATGATTGAATGGCCTATCGGCCAAAGAATTCCATGCGATAAGAGGTCATACTAAACCCCTTTTTTCACAGTGATAGGCTCTATAGTGAAAGCGTTCAGCAAGATAGAAACTAGGTCACAATGACTTGTTCAGAATAGAAAGTATCAAAGCATCCAGTTGGCCAGATAGTGAAGATGTCATACCGACCTGGTTCTAATGGAGGCTTCAACCTATGATTATTAAGGAATATTTCCAACAGAGCAGGCTTCCCAACTAAGCTCCCTGTGAAATTTCATTAGATGCATGCACTAACCCTCAATGGAGATATCCCATTTGGCCCTTATGAACACTTGCAACATAGATTCCTTGCCTGATTGAGTCTGAGGGTGAAAATTAGGTAACATTTCTGGTGACCTTTGTTGGATGTTTGCTTGCTAAAAATGAAGATCAATAGTCTAGGCTTAGCCATTGGGCATGGAGTCATTAGGAGGATCAGAAAACAAATAAAAATATTAGTTTTTCACATGGCCACAACTCGCTTGAGATCCATAGGACACAAGTTGCCAGAAGAAAAATAAAATAGGGGAAAACAAAAGAGAAAATAATTAACCTGAAGTGTAGAAGCACTTATTGAAAACATAAACCTAAAGTAATATATACAAAAGAGGAACCCCATCTGACTTGAAAATAGGGCTTAAGATGTATCCCATTGATTGAGATAGGGAGTACCTACCCTTTTGTTGTAGCCAGCTGATAAGCATTGTACTCCTTACAGTTTTTGATAAGGAATGGACCTATCCACATGTTATCAAACTTGGTGTGATGGCCTGGCTTACTTTTCAAAACATCCCATTTTAGCACGAGATCTCCCACCTTGAAAACTTTTTCTATAGCCTTCTTGTCAAATGTTCTTTTCGTTTGGAGCTGATGATACTCCAAAGCTTTCATTGCCCTGGCCCTTGATTCTTTGAGCTCCATGAGCCCTACATACCTCATAGACATGGGGTCCTATCCCTCAAACATCTCTAACTGGTGAACAATATCTAGAGTTGGAAGCTCCATAGATAGAGGTAATCTAGCCTCTTTGCCATAAACTAACATATACGGTGAATTACCAATAGACTTCTTAGGAGTCATTTTGTATGCCCAAAGTGCATACTTTAATTTAGTATGCCAAGTCCTTTGATTATCCTCCATTGTTCTTTTGATAATCATGATGAGATTCTTATTTGTGCTTTCAGCTAAACCATTACCTTGAGGGTAATAATTTGAGGATGTATTCAAATGAATGCCATGTTTAACAGCACAATCAATTAATCTTAATCCCATAAATGCAAGAGCATTATCAGATATGATAGAGTCAGGAACTCCAAATCTAGTGACTATCTTCATAGAAGCTCAAAACTGAAGACTCCTTTGCTTCTTTCAAAGCTATTTCTTTTGTCCACTGTGTGAAATAGTTTGTAGCTGTGAACACCCACTTGTGATTGGCACTGGAAGGTGGATTTATTGGCCCAATTAAATCAATGCCCCATCTCATGAAGGGCTACTCCACTTGAATTGGATGTAGGGGCATAGCAGGAAACTTTTCCTTTCTTGAAAATAGAGCACATTTGATACACTTTCTTGACCAAGCATATGCATCTTTGAACAAGCTGGGCTAGTAGTAACCAACTCTCATTATTTTCCAAGCAGTAGTTCTTGGGGAAAGGTGACCTCCCACAGCTCCATCATGAAACTCATAAAGTACCCTTTCAATCTGATCGCTGTGAATACATATTAATAGAACACCATTTAGATCCTTTTTAAAAAGAACATTATTTACCAACACATAGGGTATGGACTCCAGTCTAAAGTATCTTCTTTTAGCTCTGTTTAATCCTAATGGGCATTCACCAGTTTGTAGAAATTAGGTCATATCTTGAACCCAATTAGTTATCCCCATAGGCACATCATTTTGAGCATTCTGAAACTCATTTGTATTAGTAAGCACAACATCCTTCTCTAATTCATTTTTACTGCTTGACCCTGTAGCAAGCTACTCTCAAAGACCTTTACCTCTAACCAGTTTGGTGATCTTAATATCCTCATCATAATCCATGACCTTGGTGACCCACCCTCCTCTTTTTTCATTCAAATATTTGTTCAACAGAAACTCCTTCACACTTGAGTGGGCCACCAGAATATGAATCTTATTGTTTGACACTATAGGCTTAAACTTCTTTAGGCTTCTAATCATGACAAGAACATGTTTCTCAACAAAAGTGTAACTCTCCTCATAATCAGTAAGTACCTGGCTAAAGAAAGCTATGGGTTGTTCTAAGTGATCACTATTTTTCTGAACCAACATGACAGAGATTGAACTACTACTACCAAAAGCATACAAAAATAAGTCTTTAGAGAAATCTAGATTTACCAATGTCAGAGTTGATGCCAAAGCTTCCTCGATTTCTTCAAAACTGCATTTTCTTCTCCAATCCAACTGAAAACTACATTTTTCTTTAACATAGCTATTAAAGGCTGTAACAGGTTTGCAACATCTAGGATGAACCTTCTCAAAAAGTTGATTCACCCCAAAAATCTCTATAGACCCTTCTTGTGACTGGGTAATGGCAACTCAAGTATGGCTTTAACTCTTTTAGGGTCAATAGTAATTCCATCCTTTGATACTATATGGCCTAATGATTTCTATTCATGAACAACAAAGATGCTCTTTTTTGGATTGAGAGAGATACCAAACTCTTCGCATTTTTCAAATACTTACTTAAGGTGTGGCAAGTGTTCATCAACATTCTTAGAATAAACTGTGATGTCATCTAGATAAATCAGCATAATCTTATTGATCAAACTTTGAAACACCATGTCCATGGCCCTCTGAAATGTGGTACCAACATTAGATAAACCAAAAGGCATCCTTTTGTATGCCATGGTGCCCCACTTAGTTGTAAAAATAGTTTTGAACTAATCTCCCTCTTTAACAAGCACTTGATTATAGCCCGAAAAACCATCTAACAAGGAAAATCTCTCAGAACCAACAACTACTTACAAGATTTTTTCCATGGAGGGCAGTGGGTAGTGGTCTTTCAAAGATGCTCAGTTAAGATCCTTGAAGTCTACACAGAGTCTTATCTTACCATTTTTCTTCCTAACTGGTACAAGGTTAGAAACCCATAAAGTATGCTTAATAGGAAAGACAATACCCCCCTCAACTAATTTGGTCAGCTCTTTAATCATTAAGGGCTTAAGCTTGGGATTCAAGGGCCTTTATTTCTGCCTTACTAGCTTAGCATTAGGTTCTAACTAAATTGTGTGCTAAGAAATATGGGGATCAAACCCTTTCAAATCTAAATATTCCCAAGCAAAGACACCATGAAATTCTTGGCATAAAGCAACAAAAGCTTGTTTATCTTCATGTGAACAAATTTTTCCTATCTTAAGGAGCTTACCTTTGAAAATCTCTAGTTCCTCATAATGCTCTTCTTTGATTTGCAAGCTAGCTTTACCCTTTTTAAGTTGATCATCAGTACTGAAAATAGAATCTAAGGTAACAAGGCCTTTGGGTAACTTATTTTCCCTTAGCTATATGACTTGATCATCATACTATTGCTTAAGTTTTGCATGATTCACCATGGAGAACCGATCTTCTTCGATCAAGAAAGAAAGGATCTGTTCATCATTGTCAAAAACTTGCCAGTGAATGTTGTTATTAGGAATTGATGGCCTGAACACAACCTTCACATACTACTATACCTTCTCTTTTCTAATGTCACCTGGAATATCAAACTATGCTCCAATGGCTGCAAGCCTATCAGCATGCTTGTTCTGATTCCTTGGAATAGACACTAAGTTAAAGGCATCAAAATCCTCAAGCATGTTCCACACTCTATTCCTATAAGACTTTAGTGTGTCATTTTTTGCAACATTCGGGCCTCTTATTTGATTGACAATTAACTCACTATCCCCATATACCTTCAAGCAGGCTATTCCACTCTTCCTCGCCCACTCAAGGCCTTGAACAAGGCCCTCATATTCAGCAGTGTTATTAGAGCATGCGAAAGCAAAATAGAAAGCAAAATAATACTTATCACCCCACGGAGATACAAGCATTGCACCTCCTCCAATGTTGTTTTTGCTTCTTGAACCATCAAAATACATTTCCCATAATTTATTTTTCTACTCAAACTGATTTTTTGCACTTCTCTCGAGATTTGGCATTTCTGTTCCAGCTTCACGCAACACATAATTGCCCAGACCAACATCTTGAATAAGCTCATTTGGATTATCAACCATGTTCTTAGCTGCCCATTCATTTAGGATTACCTCAGGTACACTCAAAACTTGTAACTCTTGTGTTGTAGCAAGTTCAGTATCCTCTAGAATAATATAATTAACATTTATAGTAGATGGCACATAAGGTTTGATGTGATCCTTGGCAAGGGACTCAGAAGTTATAGTTACTTTAGTACCATACCTAGTCCTAAAAAAGCATATGGGACCAATCTGAAGATAAATACCCTCCAATTTTAGCTGTGAAGTCTCTAGATAGGCATAGAGCAACAAATGGAGGCAAATCTATTACCAACACATCTTGTGGGATTGAAAAATTGGGACAGGCATGTACTGTGAGATTCAGATTTTTAATAACACCTATAGTGTTTATTGTTGTCCCATCCAATTGAAGTACTCCCTTTTCTAATGGTTGGTATTGTAAACCTAACTGGTCTATAATATTTTTTGGCATTACTAAACTGCTAGCCCCACTATCAACTATGCAATTATGTACCAATTTATTCCCCACTATTAAGGAAACATAGAAAGGAGGGGGCTTGACACCATTACTTTGTTGTGTGGTACTATCCAAAGGTGTATTGGTTAAAACTGACTTTGTTTGGCCTAAAAAGACTTCATTTGGAGGATTCCAACTAACTGGATTTGATAAGGTTGACTGTAACAAATTGATTTGACCAGGGATTGCTAAAGAGTCCCACATCAAAATTGAAACATTCATTTTTTTCATACTTTCAACAATGTTGAAAGGTGCAGATATATTTACCTTTGGCTGCATCTTTACAATAGCATGGTTAGGTTGCATTTGACTTGCGGATGAAGCATGTAAAGGCTGCTCCTTACTAGTGTCATAACCTTGTTGCAAAGTGTGTCGTACTTGTTGATTTGATGGACTAGCATTTCCCTTATTCTTATTCATTTCTTGTTCAATCTCAAAAGCCCTCTTCTTGGCTCTAGTATTAGTAGCAACAGATGTGTCATCCTGGTTCACTCCACAAAATTCTTCTCTCTGCCAATTCAGGAGAGTTGAATCATCTCTAGGTTGATCCTGTTGTTGTGGATACCCCTCCTTAGGAAAATCTTGCGCACCTACAACACTTTGCACCATAAGAGATTGATTGATGATGCCATTAGAGTATTTGGTTGATTACATGGATAACACCACTCGTAATTAGTAGCCATATTGTTTTGAACAAGAACAAGCTCTTTGACAATGCTAATTGGAGCTAGATTATAGGCCTAAAAAAGGCCTTATGCTCACATTCTATCTTGAGCCCTTGTAATTACCTTGGTACTGCTGTCTATTCCCCTGGAATTGTTGTTTTTGACCTTGAAAAGGATGACTCGAGGTCTTATTTTGCTGCTGATAAGGCCTAGAATAGGATTGTTGTCTTTCTAAGTTCACCAACTTGTTACCAAAAGTCTATAAAAGACTTTTGATCTCTTGTAACTCCTGTGATGAGCTTGAAGCAACACTTTCTTGTTTATCAATGGCTAGAATAGTAGTTGGTAGCATTGGTACAACTGGTAAAGGTGTGAAAGGAGGTATTTGCAAAGGATTGTTTGCATGAATTTCTGGAAATATAGGCATTGGAGGCCTAGGAGCAAGTTTGCCAGCTTGTATTAAGCTATTCTCAGCTCTGATTGCTATTTCAAAAGCATCTGACAAAGACACTGCTCCCATTAACTATATCATGAAAGTTATATAATTGTTTAGAGCCCTCAGAAAGTATAAAAATGTGTATTCTGGAGGTGGCCTCACCATTGCAGGGATTCTATCCCAGGTTCTCTGAAATATGAAGTTGAAGTCATTCATTTGCTCTTATGGAGCCCTCTTAATTGTAGTCAATTGTTCCAACAGAGACAAGTTGTCAAACCTGTCTTGAAATTGTTTATGCAACTTATCTCCAAATTCATCCCATGCTGTAATTGAACTAACCAGTAGGCTCCTATACCATTGGATAGCTCTTCCCTTCAGTGAAGCAGCTGGTAATCTCACTACAACATCCTCTTGGGTTATGTGATGGACTCCGCATAACGAAGCCACATCTCTCATGTGTTCAATCGAGGTAGTTTGATCTTCTCCCATGAAAGTTGGAAGACTCTTCAAGGCTCCCATTGGAATTTCATTGTGTTGTGCCAAATTAAATGGGATCCCTCCATTAAAAGTACCAAAGGGTTGATTCCTTGGATCGGCCATTGGAGGTGGCTGAGGAGGATTTGCTGGTACTCTAAATGAAACCAAAAATGGAACAAAAATGTGTGATCGCACAGATGGAGGAGTGGATTGAGTTCTTCTAGAATAGATAATTGTTGTTCCACACCTTTTTGTTGCTCTACCTTGTCTTCTTGGTGGTGACAGCTACAAATATTCGAAAGGACCTGAGCTGCTCCTTGTCTGAACTCTTCTCATAAACTGCAGAAGGCACTGATTTTGAAATTCTTTCTCTCTATGGAGTCACCAAGTATGCACAACTGACTTTTGTAAAGTTTGGGACTTGCTGGTTGCATACCAAACTAACAGTTCAATCTAATTTTTTTCCCACCAGGCTTGTCAAAACTATTATCACCTAAAATTGCACCCTTGTTGAAACCGATGTTCAACACCTCAGTGTAACATTGGAATACCTCTAAAGATGTGGGTTTCTTGCAAACAGAGGTCAACCTCTAGAGAAGGATGACTTCCTTTGTGTTATCACCTAAACTATTGATTCTTTGAAGGGAAAGGGGGAAGGAAAATGCATAAAAATGGAACAAAACTATGGTGATACACCATATTGATAAGAAATCATGAAATGAAACAAGAAGAAAATACACTGGGAAACCTAATCACTATTGTTTCACATACTCAAAAGAACTTCTTTTAGACTTATGCATCATTCTTAACAGGTTTGATCTACATACACATCTTAGGAAGGAAAGATAAATTTCACAGCTTTAAGGTATGAGTGTAGAGTTATAAAACACAGTTAAAGACTTGCATAATCAAAAGAAAAATACATAAATGAAAGTAGTACAAACATGAACACTAGTTTCCAAGGTAAACTCTGTGTTGTATTCTAGATTCCAGTTGAGTTACAAAAACATACATTTAGTTGAGAAATGATTGATAAAAATCACTAACTCTTTTGAGTGTATAATCTAAACTATTTACAAAAAGGAAAAAAATGCCTTAAATATCAAAATGTGTCAACTCCTTAGGGCTTACAAAATATCAGAGCTCAGAAAGATCTGCCCCTTAGATCCTTCAATTGAAATTAAAATGCTACATTCGGTTGAATCCTTGTTTTCCATGTCAGTGTGAAAGATTGCATTCAGGGGGAACTTTCTTGATCTTTCTACAACTACCGCCTTCACTTCTGCTCCTTGTGTCGATCTTTGAATCTCTTCAGCTGAGTGATTTGAATGCTCCTGAGCTTAGAACAAGTACACATTGCTTTTCATCCTATCTGATATTTTCAAACTGCCATGACTCACTTTTAGATCTTTTGAATTGATCAAGTAAACTCCACGTAGATTCTTCAGGTGGTCACAAACTCCTCCTGTAGAATTGCATCTTGGCGAGACACTGGAATTGTCTCACTAATGTGATTATGCCCTTCTAAAGCTATTGGCATAAAAAAACACTATTGATGAGAGCTCTTATCAAGCTCACAAAGTCATACCAAAGTGAACTTTTGCATCACTTAGAACATTGGCAAGACACTACCGAGTTGGTGGGATCTCATAGTGATGTCAGATCCTTCTACTTGGGCTCACTTTGTATCAGTCAGATCCTTATTTGGTCAGCGAGACCTCTCGCTGAGCTTCCTCTTGTCTCCTTTTCCTTTTCATTTCACCATCCCCCCAAGCTCCTCTTCAGTCGGCAAGACTCTGAGTGTTGGTGAGACATTTTACTGAAGGAAAAACGTTACCCCGAGGCCCTTCATCTTCGGTAGGAGTTGATTGATGTCACCCTGAATGCACCCCATTCTACCCATCTCTTCATTTCTTTTGGAAAGACTCTAGAAAGTTGGGAAGACTTCATAGCGAGTTCCCCAGTCATACCGATACCTACTTCAGTTGTTGAGACCGCACCATGCCGGCAAGACACTACTCTAATGGTTGGAAGCTACACCGATGTCTTTTATGTTGGGGAGACCCTTTGTTGGTTGGTGAGACCTTCTGCTTTATTAGATCTTTCTTTCCGAGTTGGTTCCCCTTTGGAAAGACTTCAGTTGGTCACTAGGACCTCATGGCAATAGCTTCAACTCTTGGCAATCTCCTTTGTTGTCAGTGAGACATTGGCCTATCGACCAAACCTCTCGCTGGGCTCCTTATCTTTCAGTGATGAGCCTCTTTTTCTTCAGTTGGGGAGACATCGCCATCTTGGTGAGACCTCAAGGAAAAGTCTTCAACTCTTGGCAAGCTTAGCTTTCTTTTGGTGAGACCTCCTTATATCGGCAAGACCTTATGTCGATGTCAAGTGCTTTCGGTGAGGTCTTTACTTTCTAGTCGGTGAGACATAACGCAGTCACTGAGACTTCATAGCGAACTCCTCCTATCTACTCGAGCTCTCCTATATTCACTGAGACTCCTACTAGTCAGTGAGACATCATACCGAAGGTGCTTTTCTTTGGCAAGGGTCTTTTAGTCAACATGACTTTTCTTTATTGCCCAGATCTCACACCGAGGTCCTCTCTTTCTGTCGAGCTGTTCACTTTACTGTCAGTGAGACATCACTGAGTCAGGGAGATCTCCTATCGAATTCACAATATTATGCCGAAGCCACATACTTCAGTGAGACTTTGGACAGTCACCAGGACCCCATGGCGAAAGCCCCAACTCCTAGCGAGACCAGATGTTTCCTTGGTGGGACCCCCCACTTGTTCACTTTAGTCATCAAGACTCCCTAGTTGGGGAGACATCCTTTGGTTAGCAAGAGGTTGTGCCGAAGGCACCCTAATTTGGAGAGGCTTCATTTCATTCACTTCAACAAGAGGCAAAGGTTTTGCAAGAAATTGTGGTGAAACCACTTCCTTTGGTTGAGATCCCTTCGTTCGCTGAGACATGGCCATGTCGGCAAGACCATAGGGAAATAGCTAGAAACTATACTGAATTCAAATGTCAGGAAGAGCTTCTACGTTCAGCGAGACCCTATGGCGAAGGGATCAACCCTTACTGAGAGCCCTTCCATTGTCACCAAAACATTGTCAAGTCACTGAAACCTTTTAGTGGGCTCAAAGACTTACCCTAAAGTGTCCATATGTCGCCTAGAGTTATACCAAAGACGTCAACACCATCGGCAAGACATTCCATCCTCGCTAAGAATTCTCTCCAAAACTCTTTGTTACCCTGAATGAATGCAGTCGATGTGAATTTGCCTCTTCGCTGGGACTTCTTACAGATAGTGTTTCTTCTAGTGAGAGCTTCCTCGATGACTTTAAACCAACTACTCTCAGCAAGACTTTAACTCTTCGTTGGGACTTCTCACCAAGCTGCTTTGTTATCCTAAAGCCCATGGTTGCCATGAGTATTCCTGATTGACGATTGAATGGCCTATCGGCCAAAGAATTCCATGTGATAAGAGGTCATACCGAACCTCTTTTGTCACAATGACCTGTTTAGAATAAAAAATATCAAAGCAGCCAGTTGGCCAGACAGTGAAGATGTCATACCGACCTGGTTCTAATGGAGGCTTCAACCTGTGATTATTGAGGCATATTTCCAATAGAGCAGGCTTCCCAACTGAGCTCCCTATGAAATGTCATTAGATGCATGAACTAACCCTCAATGGAGATATCCCATTTTCCCCTTATGAACACCTGGAACATAGATGCCTTGCCTAATTGAGTCTGAGGGTGAAAATTAGGTAACAGGTCCAAGAGTGTTGCATTAAAATTTTCACCAAGGGGCCTTTTTATAATTTTGACATTTTTGTGAATAGAAGGTTTGGAATTCTCACCAAACTATTCCATTTCATCAAGGTCTATAGTGAAAATTAGATCTATGATCCCTAGGTGATATTCCACTCGTAGTCCCATAAACTTAGTAATGGATTCATTTTTTTAGAATATGTCTATACTCATAGGTCCTTGTTGGTCATAGTTAATGAGTTGGGGGTATACTTATGAGATATTATTGTTAGATGGTGTGAGCTTGAAGGATATGGATAATAATGTGTTAGTATTATATTCCTGAAATAGATCAGTAATATGCTCAAAGGATTCACTGGAAGTATCCTCATTATAAGTCTCAACCATAGGAAAATACTTAGCTACCTTTGTAAGGATAACCCCAATATTGAAGGACACAATCTCATGTTTTCCGGACTCAAGCCCTTGAGAACATGGTTTTTGTGTTATTGAAATTGGTTCCACAATTTCTTGTTTTTCTATACCAAGACCACTATAGCCATCATATCACATTTGTTCAATTATTTGAAATCCTTTAATGTATTTCTTGACTTGGAGTATGATGACATCTTCTTCATCCTTATAAATCCATTTAGATATGTGCTCTTCAATGGTCTCTTTATGGATTTCACCCCATTTGGAAAATATGGTTGGATTGAATTTGATGATAATTCTAGAAGCTTCTTATAGTGTATGTGGTTTTCCATAGGACCTTGGTGATGATGGAAGTTGTTCAATGCAAAATTATTGTTTCATGTTTTATTCTTCACACCTTATATCTTGTACTTATACCTTAACACTGAGAATGATACTAGATTAGGAAAATTATTTGGTTAATGCATTAGGATCAATGTAGGATGGAGAGGATGAGGCCTCACCATTGTTTAGAACCTGATTCTCTATTTGTCTTCTCAAATTACTATAATAGTGAAAGGGATTAGGATCTCCTTGTTGGTGTAATTAATATCTAATTACACATTTGCATAAGTTTACTTAGGCATAGTTAATTCCTAAGTTTTAAGATCTTATCTTTATCTTATCGAGCTATCTTATTGCTCAAGATAAGATTAGGTTTAGGTATCTTTGCTTTTATAAAGAAAATCATTATCATGTAATTAATTGAACTCTCGAATAATATTATATTGCACATTCTTTTGCAACCTCTCTTGCTTTTTTGTTTTTCTCTTCTATGGAAGGATATTCTGGTTTGCAAATCTGATCTTGGCTTCTAACATGGTATTAGAGCCTTGATTTGCAACCCATTCTCAGATTTTTGAGAAAATCATTGCAGGGTTCGTTCAGGATTCCTCGAGGGTATCATGCCTTGAGTTCATCTATGAAGCATTTTGGATCAGATCGGGGCTCACCATTGGATTTAGAGTGATGGAAAAAGTCAAGATTGGCTTTTATTTTGCAGATTTTGGCCATCATTTGCCAGATCTATGAGGGTTTCAGTCTAGGAGAATTTTTGCAAGTTCTAGAGGTAACCAATTTTTCAGAGCAGTTTGAGCAGAAATGAAGGTCACCATTGTATTCACAGCAGCCAAAAACCCTAAGATCGCCCTTTGTTTCATCGATTTCTAAGCAGTTGGTCTAGAAGGCAAAAATTTCACTTCCCAAGGCTTGTTTTTTGAAAAAAAATCAAAAAACATTAAAAAATAGTTTTTTTTTGGAAAATTTTATGCATTACCACTAGAAATTGATGCGCTTCCCATGCTCCACCTAGCGGCCACCAAGTGGCCACCCACTGGCTATTCATACCAGCGATGCCACCCACTGGCCTCCGGCCATGCCAGCCCCTAAGGGCTTATCCATCAATTGCCACAGTTATATGGGGGACTGGGTGCTATGCGCCCAGCCCCCAGCCAACCTCCAGCACCAGCCCATGGTTGTATGGGCGACCAAGGGCTCTACCCCCAGCACCCTATTTTCTAGCCCCTGGTCATGTACAAGACCAGGGGCTTATTTTTTTTAGCCCCCTGGGCACCCTGTAGCCCTTATTGGGCATTATGGAGCTATTTTCACCAAATCAAGAGTATTTTTTGCATATGATCTCCATTTTTTGCAAACGAGAAACCATTGGAAAGCTGATTCCAACACCGATCTAGTAGTGTTAGTTATTTTACCATCTCTTGCTCTAGATTCTTTTTTCAGGCCTTTGAACTTAGATGTTGTTGTTTTCACTTCGAAGGGCATATCTTTTGACTCAGTGATTCATTTTTCATCATTCTTGTGGTGTTGGAAAGCTGATTCAGTCCTCTACACAGATCTGAGGTCTTTTTTTTTATGCATGTTTTTATGATCTCCTTTTACAATCATCAGGTTATTGTAATAAATGAACTATGATAAAGTTCCATTCAGGGGGGTTTCTTGCATAATAAATCTGATTAGAGTGTAGTTTTCACTTTGATCTCCATATTTCATCCAATTTGTTGACAACTCGCATGGGTTATCTGGTCTCCTAGTTTCTTTTGGCCACATTTTTGCTATTCCTTGACACATGTTAGATTCATCGGTTCACACTTTTGTTGAGAGATTATGGTTGTTGATCCGCATTGGTTCAAATCCTTCTCAGTTTGAGGGCCATGTTTTTATGGTTAATGTTCCAGAGTCTATTTTTGGTACTCCTTCCCATGGAAGAATTTTAGTCACAGTTTGGCATCAGGATCGAGGTACATAGCTTCCAGATTCTGTCATCATCTCATCTATTGTTACTTCACAGATTCCAGGGTTGTTCCAATTTGTGAGTTTTCCAGTGTTCCGTGGCATTGGGTCTGCTGTCACATTATTATGATTTTGATTTTGGTTTCTTGTAGACAAAGGTATCTTTCCTTGCTTTTCAGATTGTGGTTCTAGTGTTACTCCACAATGTTCTTCTAGTGCTTCTTGCAGCAATCATCTCATTGTAGGGGGGTTTTGTCCCATTGAGTTTTCCTTCTCTACCTCATCTTTGTATTTGTAAATGAGTACCTGATCAGGCCTTGTTGCTGGGACTCATATTTGCATAATAATTCTTCTTCTCCCTAAGTTGCACTTATGGGGGGTGTTGGTGTAATTAATATTTAATTACACATTTGCGTAAGTTTACTTAGGCATATTTAATTCCTAAGTTTTAGGCTCTTATCTGTATCTTATCAAGCTATCTTATGGCTCAAGATAAGATTAGGTTTAGGTATCTTTTCTTTTATAAAGCAAATCATTATCATGTAATTAATTGAACTCTCAAATAATATTATGTTGCACATTATTTTGCAACCTCTCTTGCTTTTTTTATTTTTCTCTTCTGTGGAAGGATATTTTGGTTTGCAAATCTGATCTTGGTTTCTAACACTCCTAATATGGTACCTTTATTTCTATTATAGGGAGATTTAATGCACCGATGAAAGGTAGATGGAACACCCTACATGGCATGTATCCATGGGTAATCAAGGAGTATGTTATATAGCAAATCAAGGTCCAATATTTGACATACTGTCTCTTTTATTGTTGGACCAACTTGTATGGGGAGTGTGATTGTTCCTTCAGGAGACTTTCCATCATCATATTTGTTAATGACTATTTTTTGATTCAAATAAATCACTCCCTTAGAGTACCCTAATGTTTTTACTAATTTCAAAGTGCAAATGTTCAATATAGCTTCACCATCTATTAGGACTCACTTAATCTTATATTTATAGATGAAATCTCTAGGTGGAGAGTGTTAGCAAGAGGAAATGAGAATTACAATTCAAAAATATATACCCTAGCATCCCTTATGTAGTTAATTTATATCCCAAAGGGTATAGTGCTAGAAGAGAGTAAGTGCAGTAGGAATATCTATCTAATAGAAAATCATATATAACTTGAGTAAGAATAGAAATCATCCATGACACATAAATCCATTGAATCCTTATAAATCCTTATATATGTGTATGTGTGTGTGTTCAAATAATCATTACATTAGTAGGTCTTAGTCTTTACTATATATTACATTTCTTTATTATCTTCTATCTATTCTATTCTCCTAATCAATTATATATTATACACATATATTGATGATTTGTCTCTTATAGATACATGTCCCATATAGGGAACCCCTTAGCCTATCTTCCTTGTTGGCATAATGTTTTGCAAGTCCTATATGGTGTGTTACAGTAGCTTTTACTCTTTGTCATGTACCTTGCTAACATCATCCCCCCTTTTAAAATTATGTCTTCTCCTCAAGACATGTTGCTCAATTTCTTGGGAGGTTGTGCTTGTATATGACTTTCAACTACACAAGTGCAGTATCTCATTGTTGTTTGGTGTGCTAGAGTAATTTTATGTAGCCCTATGTATTTATTTGTGTAGCTTCTACCTTTAAAAGGTTATTAGGAATTTATATTTTTTCGGATACAATTTTGGCCTCTCCTAGAACTCTGCACAAGTGTGCTTTCTTGATGATGATTATTTCCATTAGTTGTTTCACTTCCATCTTTATATTTTCCCTCTACTACTAGAGTTGTTGTAGTTGGGTGTGTGTTATCTAGCTATACTCTAGTTGCTCCATCCATGTCTTGTAATGGGTGATAAGATGAGGGAGCTTGCACTATTTGGGCCTCCAATTATGATATTTGGTCCTTCAAGGTTTTTGTGAGGGTGGGTCATTGGAGACAAAATTGATAGAAGACATTGTCTTTTGTTACGCTTCCTTCCACATCCTTTAACTACTTCTCAAATTGAGAGTGGGTTGTCACACACCTTTTTTTAGCCTCCTCTATTTTCTTCACAATTTCCTATTGGTATTCTTGCCTTATTTTATCCTTTTGTTCCTTGAGGTCTGATTGTAGACCATCTACTAGTTGTTTTAGTAGAGGAAGGGAAGTGTCCCTTTACATATGTGTAAATTGAGTTCTACAATTTTTGTACAATATGTTCTAATTCTACATTATTGAGATGTTTTTGAAGTATATCTTCCCTAGCATTAGCATGTAAAATCTCCCCTAGTCATTTTTGGAGTGGGTAGATGTTTGCTAGGTTCACTTGTGAGCCCATCATCGGCAACTATATTATTTGGGGAGTGGGTTTTGGTTGCAATTGTTTTTTTGGCACTAGGAAGTCCTTTATTGATTGGATTAGAGAAACTAATGTGGTTGCTTCTTCCATATCCTACTTGTTGTGCCTATTGCACACACACTCCATTCAGATTGGGGACCCCCTCTTTTGGTCTTTGCTTCACCCGGTCGGCTCACCTTTCAATCATTTTGTGTGCCCCTATTTTTGAGCCTAAGTTTTTCTTGAACCTCAAGCTTTCCAAATTCCCTTGGAAAAATTCACTCACCCAAGTTTCACAAAGTTTTTAGACTTTGTGGAAAATTACTTATGGGTTTCCATCCTTTGGAATCTACATTGTCTCTCTCTGCTTGCGGATCTACAGTTGTGGGTCTCCCTTGGTAGATTGTTGTGTATTTTTTTCTGTTCTTTATGGTACTCCACCCATGTCTTCCTAGAATACAACTCCCACATCATACATTTTCACATGGCCTTCGACCTAACATCCTCTGACTATCAGGATTTCACAACTTCACCTACCATGCTCATGTCATATGTATGAATTAATGCAACCATTAATGTCAAGTCACCTATATAAACCCTTTTCCTCCTCATTTTCACTCATAGATTTCAAATTTGAAGGGAAAAGAGAGAGGTTTGCATGTGAAAAAGTTAAATATTCCAGTTGAAACCATTGCCTCCATACACACAGATGAGGTGAGTATCTAAATTCCCATCACTTGTCTTTTTTATGCCTACCATATTAGCTGTGATCTTCACATTAGGGTTCAAAATTTTTTAATGTTCAAACTAGGGTTTAATTGGTAGTGCTTCCCCTCCTTTAACTTTAAAGCCTATGAACACCTCATCAACCTCAATCATCACCTGTGATAGTCCATCCTTGACTATTGATTTTTAATGAAACTAGTGACCATCGCTTCCACTCCCACCTTTGGACCCTGGATCTTAAAGAAATGGTGAAATAATCATTAGGTTTTTGGACTTTGGGAAAACCCCTCCCTCTATGTGAAACCTTAAGTAGGTGGATCCAATCCGTTTGAACCTTCACCTAATAGTGAAATGCTAGAGTCCATCTGCTTATTGGAGTTCACCTATTGGCTTACCATGGGCCCCTATTCAAATGAACCAAATGTTAGGTCCGCCAACTATTATGGGTCCCTTCTATGTGGGTGGTTATGGTTGGAGCTCTATCCCATCTTTTTTGTTCTTGAATGGACCACTCCATATAGTCTTCTGCATTCTAGGTTCTACCCCAATTGTCACTATGAGGGTACAAAGTGTTCACTCAAGCAAATGATTGTCATTAGACCTTTGCGAACTCATGCCTGCAGGTATCCGTAGGTGAATTTCTACTCAATTGACACCATTCTTAATGAAAAGAATATATCAGCCACCCGATTATGTGTTGACCACACCACCCATTGTTGTCACCTTCGAATAAAACCAAAGCTCAAGGTCCAAGTCTTGACAACCCTATGGCCCCGCCCATCTAGACCGCCACTATGGGAATGCCATCCCTACACAACTACTAATAAACAACAAGAACTTTGCACCTCTCCACCATGTGGCCTCTACAACTATCACTTATGTGAGCCTAATATTGGAGGTTGATGTGGAAAGGTTTCTAAGTCAAAACAATTAGGCGGGGTTTTCCTTTCTAGGCATCTATCATTAGAAGGTCGTCTCCATGTAGTTATTTCTTAATGACAAAGCCCTTGTGTTGCTCCACCTTGCAGATTTTGCACCCACCACTACTAACCAAAACATTGAGTGCCTAATTGATAAAATGCATAAATTAAAAGCTTAGGAAGGCTTGCTCATGCAAACCAACATTTGTGGAACATCATTCACCTGAAGCTATTTCCTAGCGGCCAATCTCTAACAGACCACCACCCCATGGCTTCTGCACTCCCAATTTTTGCATTTTGTAGAATGATCAAGCCTTTAAAACAAATGACCAAGAATGATTCCATGTACATGCCAAAATGTTCAAGGCTAAAGTTGACCAATTAAAGAGTCCTTATGGGTTTTTCCATGCAAAAATCCACTTACAGAACACCACTTAACCAAGGATGTTTCTTAACAACTAAACTAAAACTGCAACCCCATTGGCAACTTCCGCATCTAGATCATCTGCATTAATCTAAAGAGCTAAATTGACTAAGGGAAATAACTCTAGGTGCTTCCATGATGAATTTCCACTCATACTTAAGGGTTTCACACTAAACTTACTTGATAATCAGACCTTGTGGAAATTTACCAATAGGTTGCCACTTGTAGAAGTCTACCTTCCCTACACCACTCCTTGTAACATTTCTCTTGATAGCTTCTACAGGGTGGAAACTCACACTACCAGACCGGCATTTCCACATGACTTGTGAATAAGCTTAAAATGATAAACTATATTGAATGTTATGATATTTTGAGGATACGTGAATTCATCTAATGATATAATTGCATGATTTGACTAACATTTCCACCCCTTATTTTTTAAAGCACTTATCACACCTTATGTGTGTAGGATTTATGGAACTTGTTGAGGGACCAACAGAGAAGCCAATCAATAAAATTGACAAAGGAAAGAAACAAACAAGGACTCCAAGGGGAAAAGAGGAGAAAGAGAAAATGAAGTATCGATTCCATAGAGTCAAGTGTACCTTGAAGATTAACTCTAACTAGGATAAGGTAATAGACATGGAACTTAGACATGTCAACATTGATGAATTCAAAAAAAGGGCAATCCTACAATAGAGGAGGCCCTGAGAATCAAGAAAAGTGGACTCACAAAGGAAACTAGATTTCCTCCCACTCTTGTTCATCCAAAGTTAGTGATGGCTTGTTTGGAGTCCTATCATCCTCAAAATAGGAGGATAGTCACCAGGGATGGAAGAGTACTGGCAGACTAGTCTCCCTAGTCCATTGGGAAAACATTTTGCATTCCCATGTTTGAAAAAATTGAGGAGGTGTAGAAGGAGTTTTCCTTGAAAGTATGGCACCAAGATCCTATCGACTATAAGAGGATGATCAATCAAACCTGGCTAAAATACAAGAGTGGCAGTGCCAAAAAAGTGCCCCAAACACTATACATAAGTGATTTTGTGGAAGAAGCCAATGATTTAGTCATGCTTCTAAGTAGAGTAATGGGTCTCCCCACTTCATTCCTCAAGGATTGGATGTTTTACTTCATAGAGGAGATTCTCTGAGGAAACGCCAAATTCCACTGGGCCAAAATGATTTGTGAGAATTTGCACAATCAATTTATGGTAGTGAAGAAGACTTCACAATTTTACATGACTTCTTATTTGGTCTACCTCTTGGCTATTAAGTTCCCATATAAAGGATTGGATTGTGTTGGAGTGTTTGGAATGAAGAAGGGGAAACTCAGGGTATACAATTGTTACCCATAACTTTAGTACTGGAAATTTGAGGACTACAAGAGGGTCAACGATGCCTTCATTGGGCATATCATTCACACTCTATTTGGAGAGTACCACAAGATAATGTGCCACATTTCTAAAGATGTGGTGAAAGGGTTCAAGTATTGGTTTATCCAATTCCCAAAATTTACATACATTAGAGCAGAGGGATTCTCAGAAAGACCTTACCAATTGCCCCGATACCCCAACAACAAGATTATTTTGTTGGAGCTTACTCGGTAACTATGAAATACCCATACTTTGCTAAATAATAAGCACCATGTTGGGGTCCCATAACCCCTCACATTTGGACAAGGAATATATTCTTTCCCCGCTGCCCCTTACGTAGAGTACTCTAAAAAAGAACTAGTGAAGGACAATTTTGAGCTACACATAGAGAGAGGAGGCTTAGACCCTCATGAGAAATTGAAAAAGAAATTTGGAAGACAATATGCCCATTGACCACACATTGAAGGTTTCTGGGAAAATTGTGATGATGACCGTGAGGTCAAAAAATGACACTATATGAGAATGATCACCTAGTTTGTAAAGGCCATTAACTTATATCTAGTCTCAAACTAAATTATCAAAGATGACAATGTTCTAGATGAAAAGTACAATGCTTTGATAAATGTGTCATTGCTAGTAATTGACTGGGATGAGCAAGAGGTTACCAATTTGGATACTATCACCTACCCCATTGAGCAGAGGACCAAGCAGTGGATAGATGATCAGATAGCTCAATTGTATAAACAAGGCATGAAATTAACATAAGGGGAGCTCAAAGTTGAGCTAAAGAGTGAAACAAATAGTGGTGTCACCATAAGATCATCAGGTGGAGCTTCTAAGTCTCCACCTATCACAAGATTAAGAAAGAGAAAAGACACATCTGAGTGGAAGCCAAAGCATAAAGTGTATAAAGGAAATTAGCGAAAGGACAACCACCAAAGAATGCAAAAAGAATGGGAATTTTTTTTCTTGAGATGACAACAATTCAAGAGGAAGTATCCCCACACAAAGATTAGAAAGAATCTGATCAACCTTGCTCACCACCATCCACTACCTCTGCTCTCCCATCAATTGATGCCACTACACAATCCCCTTCCAGTCCCCAACCATTGCTAGTTCTTTCTCCACCCACTATGGACATATTTGTCCACCTAACCTCAACCTCCCCAACTCATCCTATGGTGGTACTAGAATCTTCTTCCTCCACCACTTCCCCATTGTCATATTACTCACTCTTTCCTTTGCTGCCAACCCTTTCCACTTTGACACCTTCGCTACCAACAACTTCCATGGCACCTCTCACTTTGTCACATTCCTTTGCCTCATATCTATAAAACATGTCATCCAAACACTCTGAGGTAATTTTGAGCCCTCAAGTTCAAACACTAACATCCCAACTTACTACTTCCTTGCCTCTCCCTCCACCTCCTTATGAGCCACCAAAGATGGAGACAACAATGCAAATCTCTAAAGAAATGGAGAGGCTAAGCGTGGAGAAACCTAAGGAGACAACAATAGATATTATTGAAGATTCAAAGGATTCTGACTAGGATGAATACTTTGAGCATCTTGAGGGAGGATTAAGGGTTGATTTATATGAGGTATACTCTAAGGGAGAAGGGAAACAAACACCCGAGTGCAAGGATGCCAATCAGTTTTATGACTATTATGAAGTTGATACTTCAGACCAAGAACCTAAAGGAGAGCATCCTAAAGAGCACAAAAAAGAGGAAGCAAACCCTAAGGAATATTGTTATGGTGAAGGGAAATATGATACAAGTATTGATGCAGAAAAGATTGATGAGCCTCTGCAAGCTAGCCAAGATGAGGGCCTGAAAGGTGAAGAAATACCCCAAGAGTGAGAGAAAGATAAGAAAGAAGAAGATAATGTAGAATAAAAGAGTGTCGAGCTCAAAGAGGAAACTAAAGTTGAACATGAAGAGAAAAAGGGGATGACACTAGAAGAACAAAACATTTTTGAAGAAAATATTTGATCTACTGAGCATGACAAGGGAAAAGTCATACTGCAAGAAAAGGAGCAGGATAAAGAAGATGAAGATACTCTCAGTTCTAAACAGAATGATCCATCAAAGGAACAAGAGGAAGGGGATAATAAAAAATATCCAAACCATCAAACAAAGGTTCCTACATGGTTGGAGCAGCAATTAAAAAGAAAATCCCCAATACTTGTTGATCCCAACACCCATTTAGAAACAATACTAGCTAAAGCCTAAGTAAAAACTAGAAAAGAGAAGAAGCCCAAAATCATATCTCACATCACAACTGATGCTTCTAGGTATAGAATACTGCAAATGGCCACTCCCGCAATTGAAAAGAATCCAAACACCATCCAAGGTAAAGATTATCAAGTGACTACAATTAATCTAGGCCAAGTATCCCAAGCATAAAAGATTGATGAGTTTCAAGGGTCAATGTCCACCATCCTCCAACAAATGAACAAGGATCAAATGACGAAGGAGGAATTGAAACCATAGGTGGTAGAAATGACTACCTTCATACAATAGTGGAAAACATCTAGAGAAGAAGCTCTAGTAGAATCACCTGTACCTTCCTTGCTCTCAAAAGAAGAGGTCAACAAAATGGAAAGAATGAAGAACTAGATCAAGTCTACCTGAGACTGGTTCAAGAGGGTAATTGAGACTGATGACAAGGGCATCCACTATGCCTCTAGAATGCAAAATGAATTTTAGGTTTTGTAAAAGGAAGTTGAGGAGGTAATGGACATCTGCAAGGAACTCCCTGAGCTCTACAAGATAACATACCCAAAATTGGAGAGTATCCTCAAGCTCTCCAAGGAAATGTGGGAAAAGGAATTGGTTTTACCTATGGAATATCATTGGCTACTTGAGGCCTATAGCTGAATTTTGAATACAGGAAATAAATTTTGGAAAGGGCTATACAAGAATCATAGGACAATCATGAACGGATCATAGAGCAATGGGTCAAGTGTGATTATTATTTAAAGTTGAAGCTAGGCTATGAGATGCCCACCCTGGAGTTAGATCGAGAAGCAATCAAATGAGAATTATACAAGAAGGTAGAGCAAGGGGCCAGTGACACATTGTCACTAGACTTCATGGATTTTTCTAGAAGAGCTTTCATAGAGTCAGAGCAGATACTCAAAGCTTAATTAAAATACACAAAGCATCGAGATCAGATGACAAAAAGATTCAAGAGAGTTTCCTTCCAAATCACCAAATCTGATCTCTCTGAAGAGAAAAAGTTGTTGGATGTCATTGAAAAGTTCATGGAATATGATACTCTGCAAAAGGAAGCTAGAAATCCAATTATAGATGATGAATATTTGCTAAAGTATCTCAAAAGGCTAAAAGTAACTACAAGAATAAATAGATGGCAAGATGAAATAGGGAAAAGATAAAATAGTATATTTTTATATTGTAAACTTTTGTACTCATATGGGGTTAGGTGAAACCCTAAACTAGAATGAATCTGAGCCATTCATTATAAATGAATCTTGACCATTCATTCTTCTTTTGGAAAACTATAAATAGGGGCATCCTCTAATTTTCAGAGAGATGTGAGTTGTGTAAAGACACGCTGTTACAATATATAAGAAAAATATTGAGTTGATGGGTTCTTGTGTGTTGATATTTATGTGTGCATGATTCTATCTCCAAAATTTTATTTGGGCATTGCTTATTTTAGTTTGAGCTTATTTTTTGTTAGTAGTTCATATTCAACTTTAATGGTGGATGCATGCTATTGTGTTTGATGCACTTTCAACTCATACTTTTGGCCATTTTTTGATGTAAAATTGTTGTGTAAAGTTAGTCTGAGCTAATTCATTTATAGCACTTAACTTCAACTGTGAATGTGCATGCTTTTAGTGTTCATGTTGTAGTTTGAAAATCATAAGAAATCCTTAGAAGATTGCACTAGTTCTGTGAGACTATGGGCTATCCTTGGTTAAGCAAAACTCAGTTTGGAAGTTTGTCCACTATATAATCCTCCATTGTTATGATTCATCTTAGTTGTAGACTTAGGAAAACTCCTAAACCCTTTTCCTTTTTTCTATTTCTTTTAAAATATGAAGTTAGACATAATTTCTCAGCATCACTATAAAGATAAATCTAATGATGGAAGTGAGTTTCAAATTGCTTCCTTGACATTGCTATCACTGTTCATTCATTTCTAGAAATATGAAACTTCATCATAGACCCAAGAAAACTCCATGCTTTTTCAACCATAAATGTCCCTTGTGATTACCAGCAAATCACATCAAGCAACTAATTTTTTCTTGCACTGTCATGACTTGACACCCAAGAGACCTTGGGGTGATTTTCTAAAACTCTGATGTAGATTTCCACCTTTCAAGAGGCAATACACTTATGTGTTGTCAATGTTGAGAAGTGAAAAAACTCACATCAAAAAAATTGGCACTAGAAGAAGGACCACTAGACTAAGTTGGATTGAACTGGGTCATCTTCCTCCCAAGGATCTCAAAGAATAACTAGATCAACACAAAACAAGGGAGAATTCTAGGAGTTAGAGCCAAGATGGAGCAAGATACCACATTCGTTCCACCTACCCAACCTCCATCCCCTCAATCTCCTTCAATCCCTCCATCTCCATCTTCTCCTTCACTTCAACCAACATTTTCTCCATTCACTTCCCACATCTAAAGTGCTATTATAGCTACCATACTTCAACCATAGATTGCTACAACATAGCTATTACCACCTCCACTTCCACCAATGGATTGGTTGGGAAAAAATCCATCACCCTTGTTCTTCAATGATTACCATGACATTCCAAAGAATCTGGAAGGCTTCTACTCCAAGTTCCACTTGAATGATCCACAAAGGATAGCAAAAGAACATATCAAGATCTTCCAAACAACCTTGAAAGATATGCAAATTGAACATGAAGACGTTGCTTATAGACTCTTCCCTTAATCATTGGGGGATGAAGCATTCTATTGGTACATCCATCTACCTACAGGCTCCATCACTTCTTGGGACCTTATGAAAAACACTTTCTTGCAAAAATTTAAAGTTCTAATCAACCCCACTAAATTGTATCAACAATTCATGTCAATCAGAGGGGAAGTTAATGTGTTGATTATCTCATTCAATGATATATTTCATAGAGCATACATGAAGTTTCAACCACCTTATGTAGTTGATGATGCCTCAGCAAGAGCTATGTATTATGTTGCTTTGGAAAACCTCACATCTGCCTTGGTCAAACAAATGCATCAACTGCTTACAAGATTGGTGGATGCATATGTAGAAATAGTGAAAGCAAGCACTGATCTTGGAAAACATATTGTAGGTCCACTACCTTCATTGGGACTAGCCACTAACCCCACACAAATTCATGGACTTACTCATTCTTTGGTGCATCAAACTCCATTGATGAAGCCAATCCCTTAGCTACCCATTGTGTTGCACCCAGGGCCTCCATTGAATTAGGCTCCATCCATACCAAGATACCTATAGGATTCAACACAACCAGCCTATTCAAAACAGCCATAAGTTCCTTCATACTTGTAAAGTTATGAAGAATCAGCTACCCAACAGGGTTCATCTATAACGCATCCAGTCTACCTCCAAAATGTAGTATCAACGTGAAGCAATGCAAATAAGTAGTGGATTGAGGATTTAGTTGAATTAGTGAAGAATATGTCCACTAAATTCACACAATTAAAGAACCAAAATAATCAGTTGTAGGCATCTCAAAGGAGCATTCAAGCCAACTTTCATAGAGACAACCGTGATTTAGGCCCATCTTCAGGGAAAAAATATGAAAGAGTTTAAAATTCCAAATAGAACTTTGAAAGGAGACCATCCCAAAGGTAGAATAGAGCCTGAAATACTAGTCCAAATAATGGTTGGGTGTTGACACCTCTTGTTCCACCTGGAGGTATGGAAAAATTAGCAAGTGGAGTCTATTTGGCTAAGGTAGCCCTATCTGAATGGTGTAGAATTCATCAAACTAGTAGGCACTCCAAGCTTGAATGTCTAGAGTTCCAAACTATTGTAGCAATCTTCCAAGTAGAAGTTCAAAATACTTTTGATAGCTTTAGCTATAAAGAAATAGTACCCTCAGAGCCATACAACTTGGTCTTGGTTTTCAATTAGGCACCCTTCCCTCAAAGTGACAAGAATGAGCCTGAGAAAGAAGTTTTAGAAAAGGAAGGTGAATCAAAATAGGTTTGTAATGAAGAAATTATATCTCAAATTTTTGATCCAGTAGATAATGGGCCTAAATATGAGGAGGAACAACAAATAGAAATTCATATGTTCTACCAATGTGCAACCCATTACAACTTGAGAAATAGGAAAGCTAGTGGTCCCTTCACAACCTCCATACCTCCCAACAACTTTAACATGCCTCCTAATCCAATTGCTAGTAATAACCCACCTTTCCCTAAGATCCCTACCTAGTATTTCAATAAGAATAGGTAGTCTGAACTAGCTAAAGAACAACCTACCAATCCTGCCCAAAGTGGTTTCCCTGAAGAAGATGTTGAACAAATGGGGGAATACATAGTAGAAGAGCTAAAGAAAGTAAAAGTGAGTTTATCATCCTTTGAGTTGTTGTGAGTACCTGCCATTAGGAATTCTTTCTATAGATTATTGAATGGAACAACCCCATAAAAACTAGTTCAAGAAAGAGGCTATTCACACTATTGTATATGTTTTCAATCGAGTTCAGGCAAGAGAAAATAGTACAAAGACTCCCTATGAGCTATGATACAAAATAATTCCTACAATTAAATATTTCAAGGTATTCAAAAGAAAATGCTATATTAGAAGAGATGAGGAAACTTTGGGCAAGTTTGATACAAGAAGTGATGAAGGAATATTTCTTGGATATTCTACCAAAAGCAAGGTGTATAGATGTTTTAATAAAAGACTAAGGAAGATTGTAGAAAGCTCGAATGTGAAGGTTGATGAAACAATTAAGAATTATATTAATATTGATGGATATGTAGATTACTATGCAAGAATAGAAGAAATTATGGAAGAACATGATAAAGATGAGAAGAAAAGACAAAATGAACAGAATGAAAGAGAAGAAGATGATTTGGAAATGTTCCTTAGGACACCAAAATATGTACAGAGGAATCATTCAGAAAATCAGAGTATTGGTGACAAGACAAAAGGTGTGTTAACCAAAAGAAAAGATGTTGTTGAAGTAAATTTGTGCTTATTCTCTAAGATTGAGCCGAAGTCAATAATTGAATCCTATAAGGATGAACATTGGAAGCAATGAAAGAAGAAATTTTGTAGATTGAGAAGAGTCAAACTTGGTAATTGGTCCCAAAATTGGCAAACAAAAATGTCATTGGATTAAAAAGGGTATTTAGAAATAAGTTGAATGAGAATGGGAAATTTTTCAGAGACAAAGAAAGGCTTGTGTGTAAAGGCTACTCACAAGTAGAAGGCATAAATTTTTAGAAGACTTTTTCCCTAGTAGCAAGAATGGAAGCTATAAGGATTTTTTTGGCATTAGCTTCTTATAAAGATTTCAAAGTCTATTAGATGGATGTCAAGTCATCATTTTTGAATAGTGAGCTAGAAGAAGAGGTCTACATGGAACAACCAAAAGGATTTTAGTTAACAGAACAACCAGATATGGTGTGCAGATTGAAGAAAGATTTATAGGGATTGAAGCAAGCTCCTAGAACTTGGTATGCAAGGTTAGATAAGTATTTACATTGGCAAGGATTTAACAAAGGTACGATAGATAATAATTTTCACTTCAAGACTGAAAATGACAAAATCTTGATTATAGTTGTATATGTTGATGGCATTATCTTTGGATGAAATGAAAAGATGTGCAAGATTCTTGTGGAAGAGATGTAGAAAGAATTTGAAATTTCTATGTTTGGGGAGATGAATTTCTTTCTTGGGCTACAGATTAATCAAATGGAGAAAGGAATTTTCATTTCATAGTTTAAGTACTTGAGAGAGATGTTAAGAAGTTTGGGAGTGATGGTTTCAAACTAGTAAGTACTCCTATGGTGACTAGTTGCAAGTTGGGTATAGATGATGATTAACCTAAGGATGATCAGAGCAAGTATAGATCTATGATTGGTGGACTATTGTATTTGACTTCTTCTAGACCAGATATTATGCATTCAATTTTTCTTGTAGCTAGATTTCAAGAAGATCCGAAGGAAACACATGTTACTACAATTAAAATAATATTCATATATTTGAATGGAACTCAGAATTATGGATTATGGTATCCTAAAGATACTAACTTTACACTTAGTGCCTATACAAATGTAGA
Organism: Sequoia sempervirens; assembly: GCA_007258455.2. Classification (NCBI taxonomy): domain Eukaryota; kingdom Viridiplantae; phylum Streptophyta; class Pinopsida; order Cupressales; family Cupressaceae; genus Sequoia; species Sequoia sempervirens. Next base: position 418,031,494 of record VDFB02047230.1, on the reverse strand, counting down.
TTGGGTTGAAAGTATAGATGATAGAAAGAGTACAAGTGGTGGTGCATTCTATCTTGGAAGTAGGTTTGCAGCATGGCTAAGTAAGAAGTAAGATTCAGTCACTTTGTCTACTATTGAAGCTGAGTTTATTGTTGCTACAACTTGGTGTACACAAGTGTTATGGATGAAACAAACATTGAAGGATATCATAGTGCTATATGATGATCCTATTTCCATCTTCTATGATAATATAAGTACAATTAAAATGTTGAAGAATCCTATGATGCACTTGGGAATGAAGCATATATCTATTAGGTATCATTTCTTGAGAGAGAAGGTCATGGAGAATGAAGTCAAGCTTGAGTATGTTCCAACAAAGGATCAGATTGCAGATATATTTACAAAGGCTCTTCCTAAAGATACTTTTGAGTATCTCTAGTAGAATTTACGGGCTATTTCCCCTCCTTTCATAAACTAAGATGCATTTGGAGGTGAATCAATCCAAAAAATTCATGGTTCTATCTTTTTGGATTCATGTTTTGGTGGCTACCTCTCAGGAGGAGCAGGTAGTTTTCAAGTGTTTTCATTATGTTTTTTTCATGTCAAAGGAATATTCAATGGACATATATTTTTCCTTTTCCATTGATGTCAAAGGGGGAGAGAAATCATGTGAAAAGGAAATAAAGATGATAAAAGAAAGCAAGTAATGAGGAAGATGATCTTCTAAGGGGGAGAAGAAAAAAGAAAAATCTTGAGAAGTATTTCCAGAACTGATATAGTGTTTTTTCACATCATGTGTTGCCATCAATGATAAAGGGAGAGATTGTTGCAAGAATGGGAAGAGGAATGAAAGTGTTGTCATTTATGTCAACTAGTCAATTGGTTATCTACTAGTTGATGTTCACTGTATATGTTGAGGATATTGAGAAAATTCTATTAAAGGAAGATTGCAAGTATTCAGTTGTTGAGGTTGTTGCTCTGGTACTTGTCCCTATGTTTGTGTAGATTAGATATGTTATTCAAGGTTGTTGAAGGTTTCTTTATCCATATTCTTGGCTATTGGTTCTTTGTGAAGATTGAGTTGTGTTCACCAGTTGTGAACTATGTTTTTTTTTTTGGCTGAGATATGGAAGAAATGTTGCTAGTCTAGATTTCTCTTTGATGAAGTCTTTTGACTTGTGGGTTTAGAGAAAAGATGTTTTGACTACATTAAAGATATTTTTTGTTTCTTGAAGTATCGAGCTTAATCTTTCTATGTGTTTTACACTGGTTTGGTCAACTGTGTGTTAAGCACTATCTTTGAAGTTGATGATGTTGGATCTAGTATGTGTCCTAGTGAAGCATGTATTTGGGTTTCCCTCATTCTAATTCCACCCTAGGATGTTTGGCACTGACATAATTTGTATTTGGAGTTGGATGGTTGACTTTGTATCTTTTCAAGGTTGGATATAGTATAAATACAGAATGAGCTAGCAATGAAAATTGTACACAAGAAAAGAAGGAAGATAATTCAAAGAGCAGACATGACTTCAATGCTATTTTGAATGTGTGTTAGTTATGTGTGTGGTTGATCAGTGTGAAGCTTAATACTGAGTTACCAGATGTAGTGAGAAGAAGGTGAACTATATCATTCATGCAGATTGATTAGTGATTGTGGTGGAATCCTTTGTTGCATTGGATTTTTGTCTCTTTGTAACAAGTCTTCTTTGTCTTCTTTTGTATTTCCAAGTTGTAGCCCAGTGGACTATGAGTTTGGACAGTGATTCCTTATTATAGATAGTGATCCTTATCTCAGGTAGTGAGCCTTATTTTAGGCAGTGGGCCTTTTTGTAATCAGTTTTGATATTCTCTATAGTGTGAGTTAATCCTCACTATGGTTTTTCACTCATTGGGTTTTCCACGTAAATCTTGTGTTATTGTGTTTGTGCATTGGCATCTGATGGTTAATCATTTAATTAGTTTATGTGTTAAGTTACAGTAATTGAATTGAAGGTTATTGTTATTGCTTGCATAACCACCCCACTTTGATCTAGATCAAAATGGGTCCCCCTTTCTCTTTTTTGTCTTTTTCTCTTTTGCCTTTGGTTTTCTGCCTTAGGCATTTTTCTTTCAAAGTTCTACCGGAGGCAGAACCAGGACCAATACCAAACTTGGAAATTCCTTCTAAGTTTTGGTCTTGTTTCATCCCCGGTTCCGGTTCTGGCTTTTCTTTGCCTTCTTCCTTCGTTCTTTGTCTGAGTCAGGTCCAGGCCGGGGTTTGGAATGTTCAACATTCTTAAAGTTTCTCATTTTGGGTTCACATTCCAGGTCCAACCCCGCCCTTTTCTTTCCTCTTTGTTGGTCTTGGTCTTTTTGTGTCCTTTGCCTTAGGTGTTTCCTTTTGTGGCCTTTGGCATTTTTGTTTCCCTTTGTTTTGGTTGTTTGTATTGGCAGGCCTGGGACCGGAATGGCTTCCAAACTTGGAACTTTTTCCAAGCTCTGTTTTGTTCTTTCCCTGGCCCTGGTTTTTCCGCTTTGATCTTTTTTTGCCTTGTGTATCTTTTTCTGTTGTTTCACCAGACTTGGAACCAAAACAAACTCTGAACTCTGAAACTTGGAAAAGTTTCTGGTTCGGATTTGGTTTCGGTCTCGATTCTGCTTCATCCCGTTCTTGGTCTTTTTGTTTCCTTTTTTTTCTTTATCGTGGGATTTTCCTTCCCCTTTTCTCTTTCTTTCTATTCCTTTCTTCCTCCTTTGGATGATGTTAGAGGCGGGTTCAGAATGGAATCTGAATGCAAAACTTGGAAAAGTTTTTGGGTCGGATTTGGTTTTGACCCCAGTTCCTCCTGGTTCATGATTTTGCTCCAGCTCTGCTGGTGTTTTGTTCCCATCCTTGACATTTTGGGGTTTCCTCCCGGGTGCCGATCCGGGTCAAGCTATGAACTTGGGAAGTATTGGTTGTTTCCCTGGCTCATTCCCTCCCTAACTCTAGCCCCAGTTCCAATTTTCTTTTGACCCCGCCCCTGCCTATTTTGAAGGATCAAGATGTTGTTTTTTGATCATGTTTTGTCCCAGTCCTAGTTCCACTGAGACTTGTTTATGTTTTGCTTCCCATGCCCATGTTGGCTCTGCCTCCACCGGAGTTAAGTTTATTTTTTGTAAAAGGGCATAATGTTAATGATATTTTTGAGATTCAAAGGACTATCAAAGATCTAGTTTTGCATGGGTCAAATTATGTGCGTGGTGAGGTTTCTCAAGGATCTCAGTGGGAATTTTGAGCTCAGTGGAATGTCTCACCAACTCAGTGAAGTCTCACCGAAATAGAATAGGCCTTCGCCAAGGTAGGGTATCTTCACCAAAGGGTCTAGCTGACCATGTAGAGCTAAAATGAAATGGAATGAGCTCCTTTCCAAGAAAACAAAATGCCGCTATAAGGTCTCCTTGAGATTGAAAGGTCTTGCCGACTGGTGGCAAGGAGAAGGCTTCAGTGGGAGATATTGAATTCTAGAGAAGGTCTTGTCGAAAGCCTAAAAGTCTCACTGACTAGTGCAAGGGGAGTTTGGTGTAATGTCTCACTAACTCAAAAGGGTCTTGGAAACACAAAAATTCAGCAAAAGGAAATGAATGTAGTGGGAGGTCTCGCCGATGACCCAGGGTTACGCCAATGACAAGGATTGATGAAATATTGTGATGTTGGTATAGGGCCCCAGAAAAGAAAATGAGTCTCCCCGACAGGAAAAGGAGCTCGCCAAGGTATAGCCTTTGCTAAAAGGTCTTGGCAAAGGAAGAAGGTTACACCGAAGCAAAATCTAAGTCGACCAAAAAGAGGGGCCCACTGAAGAAAACTGAGCTCGGGGAGAAAAAATGGATGTCGCCATAGCTCTCGCCAATCGAAGGAAGTCTTATTGAAATAAAGAGGCATCAGCATAGCTGTTGGAGTTTGCTAAGATGTCTTAGCAACCCTGAGGTGTCTTCCTGATGGAATCAAAAAAATTGGCAGAGAAAGGAGATCTCGACATAAGGTCTCAGCGAAGAGGAAAAGTCTTGCGATATGAAGGTATATCGGCATAATCTCTTGCCGATTTAGCAGGGTTTGGCCAAAAGGCGAAGGTCACACCAACTAGTGTTGGTCTTGCTGATAGTAGTGAATCCATGAATGAAAGAACTTATCATTATAGCTCTTGGCACCTGCTATGACATCTTACCGAAGATGGATGTCTTGCCAATGTGGAAGAAATAGAGTTCACCGAAAGGATGTGATTCTGCCATCTTCTCTGGCCAAAAGGAAGTAGTCTTGCCAAGGGTATTTGTGAGATCGGTATGATCTCTATGGATTTCTAGAACCTCTCATTGATTGGCCCATGCTATGCCAACGGACTTGCAAAAATCAGATATGGAGTGGAGAGAGTGCTGAGTGGTGAAGAGGGTGAAGCCGTGAGTCAACTGGACAGCTGTGAGGTTTGTTGATAGAGGTAGCTCAACATTAATGGGGATATTTTGGGGTACTCAAAGCAGCTCAACTGGAGATTCAAAATTGACATGGAGGCATAGAAGTTATGGCGGTAGATGCAAAGATCTACATAACACCTTAGGAGACAGTCTTCACCAACATAGATAGCAAGGATTCAAGCTTAATGCAGAACTGACTTTCCTCAGAAAGATCTATGCGCCGACAGTCCTACATACAAAGGAGATATTTTTGTAAACCCTAAAGCAAGGGACAATGCATTATTTTTTGTACATTCTATATATAAGGCTTTCTTGCCTCTTTGTAAATGAGGGAACTTTAAAAAGGAACTTTTGAGGAACCTCTGGTTAGTAGTCAGTAGAATAGGAATAGAGGGGATAGAAGCTAATCTTGATTCTTTGTAATAGGAGCTTATTTTGTCTTCTTGGGGTAAGAGTTAGATTCAGAATAGGACTTTCTTAGTGTAAATGGAAACAATTTGGAGCAACAGATTTTTTGTACACTGGTGATTGTGCCAACTTTGTAATTATTGTTTATCTATTTTATGAATAGTAGAAGCAACCAGATCTTAATCTACTTCATGTTGTGTTTCAGAATGGTGTTTGTTTTGAATTAATCATCTGATTTGAAAGTTTTCAAGGAATGAGGTTCGATTTTCTATTTTGTTTGAATAGTAACTAGCAATTTGTTGTTGGAATCAGCACTATGAATGAATGCAGTTGTGTGTTAGTCACAAGTTAAGTTTGTTGTACAGTTTTAGTTAGGAATTCCTTAGGAGGCAATAGGTCTAGTTAATTCAGATGAAGTATCATTCTTTTCTATCCCAAAGCCCTGATCCATCTTTTTTCTATTTCTTTTAAAACCCCAGTTAGAGTAGATTCAAATTCATGTTCAACCCACAACAGTCCAAAAACTCAACACCAGTAGGCCCCTTGAATATTACTAAATTGCATTGGCCACTAAGTAACATCAGCACAGTTGATACCCAACTACCAAAACCTTGGGAGCTAAGGCATCCATGTGTTGCCTTTCTCTTTCAGGAGAAGTAGAGTAGCAATATTCTGCTTGAATTGTTGTGCCAAAATCGCCATCAACAGGAACTGGCACTAGAGGGAGGGCCTATGAATCATTGTGAATCATTGTGAGTTGGAGTGGGTTAGGTTTTGGAAGACCCAACTCCGATGGGTAGCCCTTTGTATATACTAGGATTTGTCCATGAAATCCCTAGTCACCTGTATGATAGGCTTCCTTTATTTTTCCCTCACAGTGGGAAAAATTCTTTTGAACATGTCGAAACTTACAGGCGTATACTTAATTTTCTCCAGGTTCATTATGAGGATTTTTTATGTCAATTGTTCATTAGAACATTTCAAGGTTTAGCAAGACAATGGTATGTTTATTTTCCACTAGAATCTATTTATTCATGGGCCAAGTTAGAAATCTTATTCTTAGATCAGTTTGGTCCTTGCACACAAGACTACTAGGAGAACTCATCCCTGCAAAATCCAATCACAGAGTTAATTACTCTACCTATCAATGAAGTGGGGACCATATCACCTCTTTGTATTCATCTTCAAAAGCATACTCTATTACATCACAATGAAGCTCTAGATGAAACATCTGATTCACCAGAATATAACTTTGATGACTTGTTTGGTGAAAATCATGAAATAGATGTAAAGTCAGAGCATAATGGAAATCTCAAGATGGAATCTAGCTTTGCTGAAAATGCTAGTACTAATGAGGGCTATGAAGGAGATGAGGTAAACTCTTTTGATCAAGATGAGAGTTAGGGTGATGAGGAATGGACAAAGGAACATGGCTCATGTTGGCTAGATATCCCACATGCAGAAAATCAAATAAGGGAGAAACTAGAAGAGCTAGGAGGTCTAAAACTATCATAACTCATTGGGCCAGGCAGATGTAGGATACATCAAACAAAGCAACACTCTCAGATGGATTGCCATGTCTTCCTGGGAAGGATGGAATTGTACTTCAAGCAACTAATCTCTATTGAAGGGATACTTATGGAGGATCCTTGGAGTATGTATCCCATCGATCTAGAAGATGAAACAATTAGCACACATGAAAATGGTGATCATTCTATCCACAATGATGAGAGTGACTCTGTGGAGAGGTTTAATTCTTCCCCATCTTTGATGACCTTGATCCTTGCATCGAGATGGATTCAACAACTGATGAAACTCCTCTACCTAGTGCAGACTTGATGGAAGTGGAGAATGGATTCATCGATGCATTCATAAATTCTTTCATGATGGTGGATGAGGAAGAAACACCCTTTGGTGGGTTAACACAAGAAGATGACCCTGCTAATTTGAGTAGTGGGCAGATTGAAACAGATGACATGTTGTAAGAGAATGTTCAAAATAAGGATTCATCTCAAGAAATTCAGAACATTTTTTGACTCCGTGCTCTAGATGAATACTCAGATGCTAGTGAATGGGGATCCTAACTACAAGAAAAACCTTGATTTAGTGGGGATCCATGAGCTGAGACCTCGTGAAGAGGAAATCATACGACACGAGCCTCCATTGGTAACAAGTAATCTTAAGAATCAGGTGGTGTCCTTTCATTATCCTCTATGTTTTAGTAATTTTCAATTTGATTATGGCTTAGAGGATAGTAAAACATGTTTGTGGGTAAATCATGACAAAAATGAGAACCCAAAATTGGTAATCTTTCAAGCTTTATGCTCTCAGAATGAACTTATTGCTTATAAACTTTATATTTCTGAGTATAAAGATAAATCTGCTAGGTTTAGAACTGTGCCTAGTAAGTTGAGATTATGGCACATAATGAAAAATCAGTCAAATCAATGTACAAATTTTTACAATCTTGTGTTTGCAAAGTTCAACTTTGTAGTTAGTTTAGGGATAGGATTAGTTAGTTTTAGTTTTCTTTTATTTTTAGTTAGTTTTCTCTTGTTTTGTTGTTTTCCTTTTTCTTGTTCCTTTGGTTTTGTTTCTGCGTGTAGATACTTTGTTTCTCTATTTTTTAAATATTCGGCTTCTTTTTTTAAATAGCCCAGTTGTTGTTTGCTTTTCTTCCTATTCTTTCCTTCCATTTTCTTTGTTCTTTGTCTCAGTTTGTTCTGTTATTTGGGGTTCATGTATTTCCTTCCATCTTTGGAATGGTGGTTGTTATCTGAGGCATACTGTGGTTACTAGGAGAGAAATGGTTTAGGTATTTTCAGGTTTCCTGATTGGATGATTTTGTCCTCAATTCATGGCTTCATGCTTGTTATCAATAAAAATTGTGGAAAGTTTTAAAACAAGGTGCTAAGTAAGTAATCTTCATCAGCTCCCCTGAATCTGTCACAAATAATTAAAGATCATCTCCTCTTATAAGGGTATATTTGTCCTAGGACTATGGTGTTGTGAGATTGGAGTGAAAAATCTGATCTCCCAAGTGTTTTTATGAGGTCCATGGTAGTTTTCAACCAAGATCAGATGATAAACATCTGACATATAAAAAAAAAAAAGAATCAAGTGAAATATCTGAAACTCCTAAAGAAAAGCAAAAGAATTATCAAAAGAAGAGGAGTCAATATGAATGGGTGATTCCAGTATCTCTACCAGGGCTATGGATGCCTGATTAGTAGTAGAGAAATGTTGTGAGAGAACTAGAGGTATCTCCGTCAGGGCTATGGATGCCTGACTGGCAGTGGAGCAATTCCCAGGATATCATTGCACAAATGGGAAATCAACTCATGTAGCTCAAATCTTGCACATTATTCTATGAAAGATGAGGAAAAATTCATAAGAGAGTGATGCAAAATCAAGCACACATAGATTCAGGGGGTAGCCATTGATTGACTTACATTTGAGATTCTAGCTCTACCTCACTTGTTATAACTGACCCAACTAGAGTTGTCCCATTCATGAACCAAGAGTTTTGGGTAACTGAATCCTTCAGATTCTTGAAAATGGTTAAACCATTTTCCCAACCGAGTCACCATTTGTTATGCCTTGCATAAGCACCCCACTTTGATCTGGATCAAAATGGGTCCCCCTTTCTCTTTTTTGTCTTTTTTCTCTTTTGCCTTTGGTTTTCTACCTTAGGCATTTTTCTTTCAATGTTCTGCCGAAGGTGAAACTAGGACAAATACCGGACTTGGAAATTCCTTCTAATTTTTGGTCTTGCTTCATCCCCGGTTCTGGTTTCGGCTTCTCTTTGCCTTCTTCCTTTGTTCTTTGTCAGAGTCGGGTCCAGGCCGGGGTTTGGAATGTTCAATTTTCTTAAAGTTTCTCATTTTGGGTTCAGATTCCAGGTCTGACCCCACCCTTTTCTTTCCTCTTTGAACCCTTTGAGACCCGGGACCGAAATTTTTCGAACTTGGCAATTTTTCCAAGCTCCATTTTGCTGGTTCTACCGCTTTGGTCTTTTTCTACCTTGTGTATCTTGTTCTGTTAGAACCGGTTCTGAACCCTGAAACTTGGAAAAGTTTCTGGTTCGAATTTGGTTCCGGTCCTGATTCTGCTTCGTCCTATTCTTGGTCTTTTTGTTTCCTTTTTTTTTGCTTTGTCGTGGGGTTTTCCTTCCCCTTTTCTATTTCTTTCTGTTCCTTTCTTCCTCCTTTAGATGATGTCAGAGGTGGGTTTAGAATGGAATCCGAACCCAAAACTTGGAAAAGTTTCTGGTTCAGATTTGGTTTCGACCCTAGTTCCGCCTGGTTCATTATTTTGCTCTAGCTCCACCAGTGTTTTGTTCCTGTCCTTGAAATTTTGGGGTTTCCTCCCAAGCATGAAGCCTAGTTGAGGTATGAACTCAGGAAGTATTGTTTTTTTCCCTGGCTCATTCCCTCCCTGAATCTGACCTCGATTCCAGTTTTCTTTTGACCCTGCCCCCGCCTGTTTTGAAGGACCGGGATGTCATTTTTTGATTGTGTTTTTCCCCAGTCCCGGTTCCGCTAGGACTTGTTTACGTTTTGCTTCCCATGCCCATGTTGGCTCCACCTCCACTAGAGTTAAGTTTTTTTTTTGTAAAAGGGCATAATGTTAACGATATTTTTGAGATTCAAAGGACTAACGAAGAATTGGTTTTGCAGGGGTCAAATTATGTGTGTGGTGAGGTGTCTTGAGGATCTCGGTAGGAGTTCTAAGCTCAGTGGAATGTCTCACCAACTCAACAAAGTCTCACAAAAATAGAATAGGCCTTCACCAAGGCAAGGTACCTTTTCCAAAGGGTCTGGGCAACCACGTAGAGCTACACTGAAACGGAATGAGCTCCTTGTCGAGAACACAAAATGCCACTATAAGGTCTCCCCGAGATTGAAAGGTCTTTCTGACCGGTGGCAAGGAGAAGGCTTCGGTGGGAGATATTGAATTTGGGATAAGGTCTTGCCAAAATTCTAAAAGTCTCACTGACTAGTGCAAAGGGGAGTTTGCTATAATGTCTCATCGACTCAAAAGGGTCTTGGCAACACTGAAATTCAGCGAAAGGAAATGAATGCAGCGAGAGGTCTCGCCGATGACCCAGGGTTACGCCAATGACAAGGATCGATGAAAGATTGTGATGTCGGTATAGGGCCCCAAAAAAGAAAATGAGTCTCCCTGATAAGAAAAGGAGCTCGCCAAGGTATAGCCTTCACCAAAAGGTCTTTGCGAAGGAAGAAGGTTACACCGAAGCAAAACTGAAGCCAACCGAAAAGAGGGGCCCACTGAAGAAAAATGAGCTCGGGGAGAACAAATGGATGTCGCCATAGCTCTCGCCAATCAGAGGAAGTCTTATTGAAATAAAGAGGCATCGGCGTAGCTGTTGGAGTTCACTAAGATGTCTCGGTGACCCTGAGGTGTCTTCTCGATGGAATCAAACAATTCGGTAGAGAAAGGAGATCTCGACATAAGGTCTCGGTGAAGAGGAAAAGTCTTGCCAATATGAAGGTATATCAGCATAATCTCTTGCCGACTCAGTAGGGTCTGGCTGAAAGGAAAAGGTCACACCGACTAGTGTTGGTCTTTCTGATAGCAGCGAATCCATCAATGAAAGAACTTATCGTTATAGCTCTTGGCACCCACCATGATGTCTTACCGAAGATGGATGTCTTGCCGATGCAGAAGAAATAGAGTTCACCGAAAGGACACGATTCCGCCATCTTCTCTGGCCGAAAGGAAGTAGTCTTGCCAAGGGTATTTCCAAGATTGGTGTGATCTCTATGGCTCACTAGAACCTCTCGCCGATTGGCCTGTGTTATGTTGATAGACTTGTAGAAAGTGGATATGGAGCGGAGAGAGCACTAAGCAGTGAAGAGGGTGAAGTCGTGAGTCAACTGGACAGTTGTGAGGTTTGTTGACAGAGGTAGCTCAACATTAATGGGGATATTTTGGGGCACTCGAAGCAGCTCCATTGGAGATTCAAAATGGACATGAAGGCATAGAAGTTATGGCAATAGATGCAAAGATCTACAGAACACCTCGAGAAATAGTCTTCACCGACATAGACAGCAAGGATTTGAGTTTAATGCAGAACTGACTTTCCTCAGAAAGATTTGGGCACTGATAGTCCTACATACAAAGGAGATATTTTTGTAAACCTTAATCCAAGGGACAGCGCATTCTTTTTTGTACATTCTATATGTAAGGCTTTCTTGCCTCTTTGTAAATGAGGGAACTTTTAAAGAGGAACTTTTGAGGAACTTCTGGTTAGTAGTCAATAGAATAGGAATAGAGGGGATAAAAGCTGATCCTGATTCTTTTTAATAGGAGCTTCTTTTGTCTTCTTGGGGTAAGAGTTAGATTTAGAATAGGACCTTCTTAGTGTAAATGGAAAAAATTTGGAGCCACATATTTTCTGTACATTGGTGATTGTGCCAACTTTGTAATTATTGTTTATCTATTTTATGAATAGTAGAAGCAACCAGATCTTAATCTACTTCATGTTGTGTTTCAGAATGGTGTTTGTTTTGAATTAATCATCTGATTTGAAAGTTTTCAAGGAATGAGGTTTGATTTTCTATTTTGTTTGAATGGTAACTTGCAATCTGCTGTTGGAATTAGCACTCTGATTGAATGCAGCTGTGTGTTAGTCACAAGTTAAGTTTGTTCTATAGTTTTAGTTAGGAATTCCTTGGGAGGCAACAGTCTGGTTAATTTAGATGAAGTGTCATTCTTTTCTATCCCAAAGCCCTAATCCATCTTTTTTATATTTCTTTTAAAACCCCAGTTAGAGTAGATTTAAATTCATGTTCAACCCACAACAGTCCAAAAACTCAATACCAGCAGGCCCCTTGAATATTATTATCGCATTGGCCACTGAGTAACATTAGCACAGTTGAGACCCAACTACCAAGACCTTGGGAGCTAAGGCATCCATGTGTTTCCTTTCTCTTTTAGGAGAAGCAGAGTAGCAATATTCTGTTTGCATTGTTGTGGTGCCAAAATCACCGGGTGTTGTCATAATAGTGGTTTACAATTCCTGAGAGGAACGAATTTTAGCTGAAATCACATATTTTTAGAAAATATAATGATTTAAGCCTTAAAAAGTTCCATTTTAAGGATTCCAATTGAAGAGGGTTTGATCAAATCACCTTAGATCAAACCCCCTTGGATAGAACCTCGCTAGTTTTAAACCATACCTATAAATGCATCTCCTTTACACCTATCAAAATGCTGATAAAAAATCACTTTTGATTTAGATTTTGGGGGATCAAATGAATTCATTTAAAATTTATTTCAAATGATTATGGTATTCCTCAGAACAAGCTATCCAATGAATATAATTTTAATATGTTTTGGTTTTGTTATGTATTTGTTTTTTAAGTTTTATTAAACATAGGTTTTTCATTGAAAATACATTTCTTTGTTCTTCACATGTGGAAAAATAGAAGATTATCAAAAAAAAATTGAAAAATATGAGTGCACCAGATATTGAAGTCCTTGATCCAACAAAAAAAATTAAATTAAATTTTGACATACACAAAAAAAGTTACGCATTATACAGTCGCGTTGTGTCTGAATTGTAATTCGTTTGAATTTGAAACTTGATTAAGGAAACAATATTCAATAAAAAACTATCTAACCAAGTGGATGCACTAGATATCAGAGTTACAAATCTAAATTTTAAAGAATTAGAATTTTATCCTTCATGGAAAAAAAGTTATGCGTTATACGGTGTGCGTCACTTTTTAAAAATGTTGCTTTTAAAAATCTATTTTCGTGGGAGATGGAAAAAGAAGTGAAATTTGATTCCAAAAATTTTGAAAAAAATATTTTTAGAATCTACAGACAAAATTTGATGAGACTCTAGTTTGTACCATCTTCAAATTCCTCACAGTTTAGCCGCTATAGGTGCCCGAATGTGAAGATTTAGTTAAAAATAATAATTTCAGTGTCCAGTTTGGCCAAAGATTGTAAAACACTATTATGGGATCACCTCACCATCAACAGTTATAATCTGTGACAACTGATTCACCCCCTCTCAGTTGTCATATCCAACAATTGCTATCATAGATTGGTTCCTTGGTGAAGAGCTTAACTACTTGAAGAATATTTGGGATGGCTAGCAAAATGGTCTTTGATTATCCAAGGTTTGAAGGAACTAATTATGGTATTTGGAAATTATTGATGGAATAATATCTAGAGTATTGTAGATATGATGGAGAGAAATATTATAAGAATCCCTACACTCCTCTTGCTAATGGGCCGAGTACACTTGAAGATATTAGAGCACATGAAGGGAATAATAAGGAAAAGTTCATCTTGAAGAATAGTTTGGTACATTCCAAGTTGATTAAGGTTCAAAACTTGAAGACTACTAAGCAAGTTTGGGATGCTTTAGAAAGAGCACATGATGGTGATGAAATGGTAAAAGAGGAAAAAATATAGAATTTGGAAACATAGTTTGATCTTATACATATGTTCAAAGATGAAAATGTTAAATCATATGTACAAAGATTAGATGAGGTAGTGGCTGGAATGCGATCTCTTGGTGATATTATAGATGAAACAAGGATTGTAAAGAAGATTCTCATAACTCTTCTTGATGCTTACAATGAAAAGGTGAGTGCTATTGAGCAGACTATAGATTACAAGACTTGTACTAAGGATTTTCTTCTAGGATTCTTGACATCTTATGAGATGAGGAAACTGAATCTAAGAAGTGAAGGAAAAACAAAGATTGTTTTTAAAGCTACAAATACTGATGATCCAGATGAAGAAAACTTTGATAAAATCGAAGCTAACTTTGTAAGAAGAATGATAAAAGGATACAGTAAGTATGAAGGTAAATTTCCCTTTAAGTACTTTAGTTGTGGAGAAATTGGTCACTATACTGCAAAGTGTCCAAAAGGAGCTAAAAAGAATAAACAAAGATATGAGAAAGAAAAGAAAGGAAAGAAGATTAACAGAGCTTACTATGTTAAGGAGAATGCTAGTATTTTAGATGAATATTCAAAATATGAAGATCTAGATGAAAATGAATGCTTATTCTTGGTAATTAAGGATGAACCTACTTCTACTAATTCTAAAAAATAGACAAAGAAAAACCCTCTAGAGAAGGATAAGGAGAAGGATAAAAATGAAGGTATGGTTATCCCTGCCCTACATGCTAAATAAGAAAATAAATTTTGGGTAGTTGATAGTGGTTGCTAACATCACATGACTAGTGATAAGAGTAAGTTTATGAAACTTGAGAAATATGATGGAGGTCTAGTTATGTTTGGAGATGATATTGGTGCTAAAATCTATGGGATAGGTTTAGTAATTTTTAATGGAAAGCATCATACTAATGATATTTACTATGTTAAGGGTTTAAGCCATAATCTATTGAGTTTTGGTAGATGTGAAGAAAAGGATATGATCTTATGTTTAAGGATGAGAAATGTGAGATCCAGAAAGAATCTAAAACATTGATTGCTACAAGAAAGAAATATGAAGGGAATATATATCAGCTTGAGGGTGTTGATGGGCAATGCTTTATGACTTAGATAAATGACAGTTGGTTATGGAACAAGAGAATGTGTCACATGAATTTTGATAACTTGGAAAGGATAAGTTTTGTTCAAGTAGTGAGAGATCTACCAATAATTACAAAGCCTATAAATGCTATCTATAGGAATTGTCAGTTTGGGAAGCAAACAAGAAATCATTACAAATCAAGAGAACAATCTATTATTGCATTACTAGATTTGATTCTTATAGATATTTTTGGTCCTATGGGTTTGCAAATTCCACTTGGTGAAAGGTATTTTATGCTTATAATTGATGATTATTCTAGATATACATGGGTTACATTTCTAACAAAGAAATCAAATGCATTAGATAGATTCAAGGCATTCAAGGCTATGGTTGAAAATGAAGTGAATTTGAAGATAAAATGTTTGAGATCTTAAAAAGGTGGAGAATTCACCTCCCATGAGTTCAATATGTTTTGTGAAGTGCATGGAATAAAGAGACGGTTATCTACTTGAAGAACTCCTTAGCAAAATGGAGTCATTGAAAGGAAAAATAGAATAGTTCAAGAGGCTTCTAGTTCAATGATCACTGAAGCCAGATTACCAAAAATTTACTAGAAATAAGCTATTCACACTATTGTATATGTTTTCAATCAATTTTAGGCAAGAGAAAATAGTACAAAGATTCTCTATGAGCTATCGTACTAAAGAATTCCTATAGTTAAATATTTCAAGGTATTCAAAATAAAATGCTATATTAGAAGAGATGAGGAAACTTTGGGAAAGTTTTATACAAGAAGTGTTGAAGGAATAATTCTTTTCTATTCTACCAAAAGCAAGGTGTGCAAATGTTTCAATAAAAGACTAAGGAATATTGTAGAAATTTTGAATTTGAAGGTTGATTGAAGAGTGAAGAATTCTATTGATATTGATGGATATGTACATGATTGTGCAAGAATAGAAGAAATTATGGAAGAATGGGATAAAGATGAGTAGAAAAGAAAGAATGAACATAATGAAAGAGAAGAAGATGCTCTGGTGATGTTCCCTAGGACACCAAAACATGTACAGAGGAATCATTCAAAAAATTAGATTATTGGTGACAAGACAAAAGATGTGTTAACTAGAAGCAAAGCTATTGCGGAAGTAAATTTGTGCTTATTCTCTAATATTGAGCTGAAGTTAGTAAGTGAGGCCTATAAGGATGAACATTGGAAGGAAGAAATGAATGAATAACTTTTGCAGATTGAGAAGAATCAAACCTAGGAATTGGTCACAAGACTGGAAGACAAAAATATCATTGGATCAAAATGGGTATTCAGAAATAAGTTGAATGAGAATGGGAAAGTTGTTAGAAAAAAAGGAAGGCTTGTGTGTAAAGGCTACTCACAATTAGAAGGCATAGATTTTCAGGATACTTTTTCCTCAGTAGTAAAAATGGAAGCTATAAGGATGTTTTTGGAACTAGCTTCTTATAAAGATTTCAAAGTCTATCAAATGGATGTCAAGTCAACATTTTTGAATGGTGAGCTAGAAGAAGATGTCTACATGGAACAACTAGAATGATTTTAGTTAACAAAACAATTGGATATGTTGTGTAAATTGAAGAAAGCTTTATATGGATTGAAGCAAGCTCCTAGAGCTTGGTATGCAAGGTTAGATAAGTATTTTAGTTAGCAAGGATTTAACAAAGGTATGACAGACAATAATTTGTACTTCAAGACTAAAAATGAAAAAATATTGATTGTAGTTGTATATGTTAATGACATTATCTTTGGAGGAAATGAAAAGATGTGCAAGATTTTTGTGGAAGAGATGCATAAAGAATTTGAAATGTCTATGTTTGGGGAGATGAATTTCTTTCTTGGGCTACAGATTAATAAAAAGAAGAAAGGAATTTTCATTTCCTAGTCTAAGTAGGTGAGAGAGATGTTGAAGAAGTTTGGGATGGATAGTTCCAAACTAGTAAGTACTCTTATGGTGGCTGGTTGCAAGTTGGGTAAAGATGATGATTCACCTAAGGATGATCAAAGCAAGTGATGTAAGATCAGAGGAAGCAAACATCTCACACAATCTCCTTTATCAAAACTCAAAACCTTCTTTCATGTAGTTAGATGGATCAAGCACCTGAAACAAAACTCAAATCAACAACAACTATCAGCAACAACATTAATTCAACCAACCAACAAAACCTTGTTGACTTTGATACCATTTTGATGCAGAGCATCATATCAAACACTCAATCATTAGGGTACAACTGACCCAATTCAATCAAGAGAAGATCAAATTGAACAAGAATCTTGATTCACTAATCTTTTCATCAAAATCATCAATTCTACTATACATTCACTTGATTCTTCAACTCACAAAGCCACAAATCATCCAAACTAGATTAAAAATATTTATCAAATCTGAATACAACTCAACCATCATCAGTATGCCATGTTGGTGTAATTAATATTTAATTACACTTTACATAAGTTTACTTAGGCATTATTTAATTCCTAGGTTAATTAATTCTCATCTTTATCTTATTGAGCTATCTTGTTGCTCAAGATAAGATTAGGGTTATGCATCTTTGATTTTATAAAGCAAATCATTATCATGTAATTATAAATTCTTGAATAATATTATGTTGCACATTTTTTTGCAATATCTCTACTTTTTTGTTTTTCTCTTCTGTGGAAGGTGATTTTTTGGTTTGCATTTCAGATCTTGGTTTCTAGCATGGTATTAGAGCCTTGATTTGCAGCCTCTTCTTAGTTTTTTGGAGAAATTCATTACAGAGCACGTTTGAGGTTCCTCGAGGGTTTCATGCCTTGAGCTTATTTATCAAGCATTTTGGATTAGATCTGAGCATTCCATTGAATCCAGGGCTGCCGAAACAATCAGGTTTTCCTTTTGTTTCATTGAAAAAGGCCTTCGTTTGTCAAATCTACAAGGATTTGAAGTTTATGAGGGTTTCCAGATCCATAGCATACCTAAAATTTTGGAGCGTTTTCATCCCAAATGGACCTCACCATCACGTTCAGAGCACCCAAAAACTCCAAAATTGACTATCAAATCATCAAAATCGGACATAGTGACTTCGGGAGGTAATTTTTTTTCATTTTTGGGTTGTACGACCTGGTACAACACACAATCCAAGAAAATAAAATAAAAAAACCAGAGTTAATGGGTGCTACCAGTAGTTAACCGCTAGTGGTTAATGCTAGCGGTTAATGCTAGCAGTTAGCCTAGCTGCCAGGCTTAACTCCAAACCCTTTTGGAGGAGTTTTGGTATTTTGGGAATAACGTTTGCATATGAACTTCAATTTTTGAAAATGAAATATCGTCGGAAAGCTAGTTTTGAGAACTATCCTGTGGTGTAGTTTATTTTTTAGTATTTTTTTATTTAGCTAAATTTATGAAAAAAAAATTGTATCTATCCCAGGTTGATCATTATTCCATATTTGTCTCGATGGGTGTTTTGGAGATTACTTGGTTGTTTTGGCAGTTGGAAGGGTGAAGCTTGAATATTTGTACTTCATTTCAGTATCACATCATCTTATTTTTTGTTTATGCACATTTAGCAATCTTTCCTTTTACAATCATTGGGTTATTGTAATAAATGAACTGAGATAAAGTTCCATCAGGGGGGTTTCTCGCATAATAATTTGATTAGAGTGTAGTTTTTCACTTTGATCTCCATCTTCACACTTTCATATTGGTGACAACTCACATGAGTTTGTCTAGTTTCATGTTGTTTCTTGTAGCTTCTTTCTTGCTTAGTTAGACACATCATTGGTTCACATCAGTTTACACTTCACATTGGGAGTTTATGGTTCTTGATTTGCATTGGTTTAGATCCTTCTCAGTTTGAAGGCCATGTTTTTATGGTTAATGTTTCAGAATCTTGATAGTACTTGTCTTATGGGGCAGTTTTAGTTTTAGTTTGGCATTGGCTTCGAGGAAACAACTTCCAAATTTTGTCATCATTATGGGTGGCTTCATCCTTTCATCTATTGTTGCTTATAGATTTCAGGGCTGATCTAGTATGTGAGTTTCCAGTGTTCCTTGGCATCGGGTCTGCTATTGCATTTTTTATTCCGTTATGGTATTTTGCAAACAAAAGTATCTTTCCTTGCTTGTTAGATTTGGGGTTCTAGTGTTGCTTCATTAGAGTTCTTCCAGTGATTCTTTGCAACAATTCATCTCATTGAGGGATGGTTTTTCCCACTGGGTTTTCTCTCTCTTTGTATTTCTAAATGGGTACTTGATCAGGCCTTTGTTTCCAGGACCCATCTCACATCATTTGCCTAATAATTTGCTTCTCCCTAAGTTGCACTTATGGGGGGGTGTTGGTGTAATTAATATTTAATTACACTTTACATAAGTTTACTTAGGAATTATTTAATTTCTAGGTTAATTAATTCTCATCTTTATCTTATTGAGTTATCTTGTTACTCAAGATAAGATTAGGGTTATGCATCTTTGATTTTATAAAGCAAATCATTATCATGTAATTATAAATTCCTCAATAATATTATGTTGCACATCTTTCTGAAATATCTCTGCTTTTTTGTTTTTCTCTTTTTTGGAAAGTGATTTTCTGGTTTGTATTTTAGATCTTGGTTTCTAACATGACAAAATTAAACAATAACTAGTTCTTGAACCATTTCATTCTTTCATGATTCACTAAGTAATCTTCATTTCCATTTTACATTCTACAAGGAAAACAACCTCATCCATTCATGCTACCAGTTGTTCCTTGATTTTCATAACACTATATCCCTCAATTTTTGCTTATAACAAACCATGAAAATACTCATAGACCTAATAAACCTTCTGATTTTGTAGACAAAACATCTTTTTACACATTGTGTATTCCTTGCTCAAGACACCCAAAACACCAAGATAGCCTTTTGGATTTCTATCAAACATAGAGACCTCTGTAACAACATCATTTAGGTTGCTTCATAACATAAATAAACATTCTTCACTGATTTCATTAGATCATTTGCTTTTAGCAACCTAGCCTTCATTACTCTTGTATATTAGAATTGCATTGTCAAAACACTCAAACAATAAACACTGCCATCAAGACCTTGGTTCAAGCATACAAACATACCTTCCAACATTATATAAACCAATTCAATCTAATATCAATCACTTGCATTGTTGTCCAATGAGAAACTCATATTCTTGCATTCCTAAGTCACATTCCTAGTAGTATTGCAAAATGAATAAATCAGGTATATCAACCATTACACACTCAACCTCCAAAGGCTATATACAGTTTTAAGAAGCCATTTCAGGGTATTAACAACATACCACAAGATCAAATATAATTCCTTTGCAACAAACAATAGAAAAATGCATGTAATGCTAGTAAAGAGCCCTCATTAGGTCATTTTAACAAAGAAGGTACCTTTAAATAACCACCAAAACAATACAGAACTTAAAATAGTCTTAAGCCATGTTCCAAATCACAAGATTCACCAACTTTCAAGAGTCAATAGGCTCAATTGAGCACTCAATGATCAAACCCTTGATTATAGGCCTAACCTTGCACAAGGAATGAGGGTTTGCTGGTAAATTACCTTCCCCACCACAATAGGCTTTTTCAATGTTACAAACACACATAAATAGGTATGCACTCATGAATTGAACCCCTTCAAGTCTTTCCCATTGTTATTTCATTTGTTCATAACTTGTAGGCTCTAATTTTGAAAGGAAAACTTCAAAAATTGGCTTTGTAATAGAAAAAGACTCCATATTCTTGTTACCCCTACAACCACACACTCCATAAAATTGAAATGGAATAAAAAAAAATCCATTCCACTGACCTACTAACCTTCCCTTGGTGGAATGGCCATTAGATTCTTAATGGACTCTCAAAACTGTTGATTAAAGAACACAGTCTGAGGCACAAATAATCAGCCTCTCATTCTTTATTCTTGAAATGAACAACCACTCACTCTTCCAAATGAAATTTAGTACCTTTCTTGATGAAACAAACAAGAAAAACTAGGCCTCTAAAGTGATTTTATTGGCTATACAAAACTGAAACAAGGAAGGGAAAGTTACTAAAAATGAAACAGGGTAACTTTATTGATTATTTGTCCAAGAATACAAAATCTCTCCTTCACTCGGTCTTTTCAAGGCTTTATATATCTTTTGCAACTAATAAGGCTGCCTTTTCAAATTCTAACTATGTAACTATCCTTTCCATTGAAGTGATCCTTCAGCTTTCTTGATTTTCTTTCTCTTTTTACATATTGGACAATATTACAAGTTTGTATTTGTTTTTTTTTCCATCTCTTTGACCACCTTAGACTTATTACATGGCTTTAATATATTCAAATTAGTCTTTACATATCCTTGACACATCATTTTAGGCTTGAACACACAAATTTGGCAAATTAGCCTTTTGAAGGCATTTCATGATCAAGGTGCTCCTGCACCATACAATCAACCAAAAAAAAAAATTCCAAGTCCCTTGGAAACAGATTGTATCATCTTCACTTGTACCTACAAATAAAATTCACATTTGTACTTGTCTTTGTCTTGGTTGCATTCTTGTTTTCATCCTTTCCATCTTCACTTTGTCTCTCCTTTTCCTTTCTCATTCGTTGTCATCAGGTTTACATTCACTATTCAAAAGGACAGATGATTGTCCTTTCACCAATCTCATCTTTCCTCAGACTCTTTCCTCAACCAAGGACATAGGAATGTCCTTGCAAACTACTTCATAAATCTAGCCAATCTTCTTTTATATTCTCAACCATTCCCATCAGTGGAGTATCTTCAACATGGCTGCAACTCTTCTAGTGCTTCCTCGGAAAACTATCCAACTCTCTTCAACCTACAAACACGAACTCAAACATCAACTTGGAAAACCATCCATCTTACCCAACAACAATTCCTCGAAGATGCCTCACTCTATTTTCCTAGCACCTTCTACCCAACTTAATCTCCATTGGAGGATGGTGACCACAGACTCAGCTTGTCTGCCAACACACACAACTTCTTAGAAACCTAGATCTAATACCAATTTGATGCAAGATCAAAGGAAGAAAATATCTCACAATCTCCTTTATCAAAACTCAAAACCTTCTTTCATGCAGTCAGATGGATCAAGCACCTACAACCAAAATCAAATCAACAACTATCAACAACAACATTAATTCAACCAACCAACAGAACCTAGTTGGATCTGATACCAATTTGATGTAGAGTATCATATCAAACACTCAATCATTAGGGTACAACTGACCTAATTCAATTAGGAGAAGATCAAATTGAACAAGCATCTTGATTCACTAATATTTTCATCAAAATATTCAATTCTACTATACATTCACTTGATTCTTCAACTCACAAAGCCACAAATAATCCAATCTAAATACAACTCAACCATCATCAATATGAAAAAATTAAACAATAATTAGTTCTTGAACCATTTTATTTTTTCATGATTCACTATGTAATCTTCATTGCCATTTTACATTCTACAAGGCAAACAACCTCATTCATTCATTCATGCTACCAATTGTTCCCTAATTTTTAGAACACTATATACCTCAAGTTTTGCTTATAACAAACCATGAACATACTCATAGACTTGATAAATCTTCTAATTTTGTAGACAAAACATCTTTGTACATAGTGTGTATTCCTTTCTCAAGACACCTAAAACACCAAGATAGTCTTCTAGATTTCTATCAAACATAGAGACCTTTGTAACAACAACATTTATGTTGTTTCATAACATAAATAAACATTCTTTCACTGATTTCATCAGATCCTCTGCTTTTAGCAACCTATCCTTCATTACTCTTGTATATTAGAATTGCATTGTCAAAACACTCAAACAATAAGCATTTCCTTCAAGACCTTGGTTCAAGCATACAAACATACCTTCCAACATTATATAAACTAATTCAATCTAATACCAATCACTTGCATTGTTGTCCAATGAGAAACTCAGATTCTTGCATTCCTTAGTCACATTCCTAGTAGTATTGTAAAACCAATAAATTAGGTATATCAACCATTACACACTCGACCTCCAAAGGCTATATACAATTTTAAGAACCCATTTATAGGTATTAACAACATACCACAAGATCAAATATACTTCCTTTACAACAAACAATAGAAAAACTACTTGTAACACTCGTAAAGAGCCCTCATTAGGTCATTTTAACAAATAAGGTACCTTTAAATCACCAAAAAAAAAATAAAGAACTTAAAATAGTCTTAATCCATGTTCCAAATCACAAGATTCACCAACTTTTAGGAGTCAATAGGATCAATTGAGCACTCAATGATCAAAACCTTGATTATAGGCCTAACCTTGCACAAGGAATGAGGGTTTGTTGGTAAATTACCTTCCCGACCTCAACAAGATTTGACACTATTAAAAACACATAGAAATAGGTCTTCACTCATGAATTGAACCCCGTTCAAGCTTTTCCCATTGTCATTTCATTCGTTCACAACTTGTAGGCTCCAATTTTGAAAGGAAAACTTCAGAAATTGGCCTGTAACAGGAAAAGACTCCATATTCTTGTTACCCCTACAACCACACACTCCATAAAATTGAAATGGCATAAAAACAATCCATTCCACTAACCTACTAACCCTCCCTTGGTGGAATGGTCCTTAGATTCCCAATGGACTCTCAAAACTATTGATTAAAGAACATAGTCTAAGGCACAAATAATCAGCCTCTCATTCTTTATTCTTGAAATGAACAACCACTCACTCTTCCAAATGAAATTTAGCACCTTTCTTGATGAAACAAACAAGATAAACTAGGCCTCTAAATTGATTTTATGGGATATACAAAATTGAAACAAGGGAAAGTTACTAAAACTGAAACAGGGTAACTTTATTGATTATTTGTCCAAGAATACAAAATCTCTCCTTCACTCAGCCTTTTCAAGGCTTTATATAGCTTTTTCAACTAATAAGGAAACTTCCTTTTCAAATTCTCACTATGTAACTACCCTTTCCATCGATGTGTTCCTTCATCTTCCTTGATTTTCTTGATTTTCTTGCTCTTTTTACATATTGGACAATATTACAAGTTTGTATTTTTATTTTTTTCCATCTCATTGACCACCTTAGACTTATTACATGGCTTTAATATATTCAAATTAGTCTTTACATAGCCTTGACACATCATTTTAGGCTTGAACACACAAATTTGACAAATTATCCTTTTGAAGGCATTTCATGATCAAGGTGCTCATGCACCATACAACCAACCAACAAAAAAAATTCCAAGTCCCTTGGAAACAGATTGTATCATCTTCACCTGTACCTGCAAAAAAAATTCACATCTACAGTTGTCTTTTTCTTGGTTCCATTCTTGTTTTTAGCCTTGCCATATTCACTTGGTCTCTCCTTTTCCTTTCTCATTCTCTATCATTAGGTTCACATTCACTATTGAAAAGGACACAAGATTGTCCTTTCACCAATCTCATCTTTCCTCTGACTCTTTCCTCAACCAAGGACATAGGACTATCCTTGCAAACTACTTCTCTTCAATGATCTAGCTAATCTTCTTTCATCTTCTCAACTATTCCCATCAGTGGAGTATCTTCAACATGATTGCAACTCTTCTAGTGCTTCCTTAGACAACTATCCAACTCTCTTCAACCTACAAACATGAACTCAAACACCAACTCAACAAATCATCCATCTTACCCAACAATAAATCTTGGAAGATGCCTCACTCTACTTTCCTAGAACCTTCTACCCAACTTAATCTCCATTGGAGAATGGTGACCACAAACTCAGCTTGACTTCCAACACACACAACTTCTCAAAAACCTAGATCTGATACCAATTTGATGCAAGATCAGAGGAAGAAAACATCTCACACAATCTCCTTTATCAAAACTCAAAACCTTCTTTCCTACAGTTAGATGGATCAAGTACTACAACCAAACTCAACTCAACAACTATCAGCAACAACATTAATTCAACCAACCAACAAAACCTTGCTAGCTTTGATACCAATTTGATGCAAAGCATCATATCAAACATTTAATCATTAGGGAACAACTTACCCAATCCAATTAGGAGAAGAACAAATTGAACGATCATCTTGATTCACTAATCTTTTCATCAAAATCTTCAATTCTACTATACATTCACTTGATATTTCAACTCAAAAAGCCACAAATCATCCAAAATGGATTTCAAATCTTTATCAAATCAAAATACAACTCAACCATCATCAATATGATAGAATCAAATAATAACTAGTTCTTGAACCATTTCATTCTTTCATGATTCACTAAGTAATCTGCATTGCCATTTTACATTCTACAAGGCAAACAACCTCATTCATTTATTCATGCTACCAAATTTTCCCTGATTTGCAGAACACTATATCCCTCAAGTTTTGCTTATAACAAACCATGAACATACTCACAAACCTGATAAACCTTCTGATTTTGTAGACAAAACATCTTTGTACACAGTGTGTATTCCTTGCTCAAGACACCCAAAACACTAAGATAGCCTTCAAGATTTCTATCAAACATAGAGACCTCTGTAACAACATCATTTATGTTGATTCATAACATAAATAAACATTCTTTCATTGATTTCATCAGATCCTCTGCTTTTAGCAACCTAGCCTTCATTACTCTTGTATATTAGAATTGCATTGTCAAAACACTCAAACAATAAGCATTTCCTTCAAGACCTTGGTTCAAGCATACAAACATACCTTCCAAAATTATATAAATTGATTGAATCTAATATCAATCACTTGCATTGTTGTCCAATCAGAAACTCTGATTCTTGCATTCTTAAGTCACATTCCTAGTAGTATTGCAAAACCAATAAATTAGGTATATCAACCATTACACATTCGACCTCCAAAGGCTATATACAGTTTTAAGAACCCATTTACAGGTATTAACAACATACCACAAGATCAAATATACTTACTTTACAACAAACAACATAAAAACTACATGTAACACTCGTAAAGAGCCCTCATTAGGTCATTTTAACAAATAAGTTACCTTTAAATCACCACCAAAACAATAAAGAACTTAAAATAGTCTTAAGCCATGTTCCAAATCACAAGATTCACCAAATTTTAGGATTGAATAGGCTCAATTGAGCACTCATTGATCAAACCATTGATTATAGGCCTAACCTTGCACAAGGAATGAGGGTTTTTTGGTAAATTACCTTCCCGACCTCAATAGGATTTGACACTATTACAAACACATAGAAATAGGTCAGCACTCACGAATTGAACCCCCTTCAAGCTTTTCCCATTGTTATTTCATTCGTTCACAACTTGTAGGCTCCAATTTTGAAAGGAAAACTCCAAAAATTTGCTTTGTAATAGCAAAAGACTCCATATTCTTGTTACCCCTACAACCACACACTCCATAAAATTGAAATGGCATAAAAAAAAATCCATTCCACTAACCTACTAACCCTCCCTTGGTGGAATGGCCATTAGATTCTTAATGGACTCTCAAAATTGTTGATTAAAGAACACAGTTTGAGGCACAAATAATCAGCCTCTCATTCTTTATTCTTGAAATGAACAACCACTCACTCTTCCAAATGAAATTTAGCACCTTTCTTGATGAAACAAACAAGATAAACTAGGCCTCTAAATTGATTTTACTAGCTATACAAAATTGAAACAAGGAAGGGAAAGTTACTAAAA
This sequence comes from Sequoia sempervirens, assembly GCA_007258455.2. Lineage (NCBI taxonomy): Eukaryota > Viridiplantae > Streptophyta > Pinopsida > Cupressales > Cupressaceae > Sequoia > Sequoia sempervirens. Next base: position 418,005,460 of record VDFB02047230.1, on the reverse strand, counting down.
CTGAAACATAGTAACTTTATTGATTATCTGTCCAAGAATACAAAATCTCTCCTCCACTCAGCCTTTTCAAGGCTTTATATAGCTTTTGCAACTAATAAGGCAACTTCCTTTTCAAATTTTAACTATGTAACTACCCTTTCCATCAAAGTGTTCCTTCATCTTCCTTGATTTTCTTGATTTTCTTGATGTTCTTGCTTTGTTTACATATTGGACAATATTATAAGTTTGTATTTGTTTTTTCTTTCTTCATATTTTTGACCATGTTAGACTTATTACATGGCTTTAATATATTCAAATTAGTCTTTACATAGCCTTGACACATCATTTTAGGCTTGAAAACACAAATTTGACAAATTGGCCTTTTGAAGGCATTTCATGATCAAGGTGCTCCTGCACCAGCAAGTATAGATCTATGATTGGTGTACTATTGTATTTGACTACTACTAGACCAAATATTTTGCATGTGGTTTGTCTTGTAGCTAGATTTCAAGAAGATCCAAAGGAAACACATGTTACTATAGTTAAAAGAATATTCAGATATTTGAATGGCACTCTAGATTATGGATTATGGTATCCTAAATATACTTACTTTACACTTAGTTCCTATACAGATGCAAATTGGGCTAGAAGTATAGATGATAGAAAGAGTATAAGTGGTGATGCATTATTTCTTGGATGTAGGTTTGTGGCATGGCTCAGTAAGAAGCAAGATTTAGTCTCTTTGTCTACTATTGAAGCTGACTATATTGTTGTTGCATCTTGTTGTACATAAATGTTATGGATGAAACATACATTGAAGGATATAAAAATGCTATATGATGATCCTATTTCTATATTCTATGATAATAAAAGTGAAATAAACATTTCAAATAATCCTTTGATGCACTCAAGAGTGAAGCATATATCTATCAGGTATTATTTCTTGAGAGAGAAGGTCATGGAGAATGAATTCAAGCTTGAGTATGTTTCGAGAAAGGATTAGATTGTGGATATGTATACAAAGGATCTTCCTAAAGATACTTTTGAGTATCTCTAGGAGAATTTAGGGGTTATTTGTCCCCTTTCATAAACTAAGATGCATTTGGAGGTGCATCAGTTTGGGGGATATTGGTTCTATCTTTTTGGACTGATGTTTTGGTGGCGACCTCTCAGGGGGAGCAGGTAGTTTTCAAGTGTTGTCGTTATGTTTTTTTCATGTCAAAGGAAGATTCAATGGACACATATTTTTCCCTTTCCATTGATGTCAAAAGGAGAGAGAAAGCATGTGAAAAGCAGAGAAAGCTGATAAGAGAAAGTAGGTAATGAAGAAGATGATATTCTAAGGAGGAGAAGCAAAAAGAAAAATCTTGAGAAGTATTTCCAGAACTGGTATGGTGTTTTTTCACAGCATGCATTTCCATCAATGACAAAGGGAGAGATTGTTGCAATAATGGAAAGAGGAATGAAAGTGTTTTCATTGATGTCAACTAGTCAACTAGTTATCTACTAGCTATTGTTGACAGTATATGTTGAGGATATTGAAAAAAATGTATTATAGGTATTCAACTATTGAGGTTGTTGCTCTAGTACTTTTCCCTATGTTTTTGTAGATTAGATACGTTAGTCAAGGTTGCTGAAGGTTTCTATATCTAGATTCTTGGCTATTGGTTCTTTGTGAAGATTGAGTTGTAGTCACCAGTTGTGAACCATGTCTTTTGTGTTTTGGATGAGATTCAGGAGAAATGTTGCTAGTCTAGATTTCTCTTTGATGAAGTCTTTTAACTTGTGGGTTTAGAGAGAAGATTTTTTGACTACATTCAAGATATTTTTGGTTTTTGGAAGTATCAAGCTTAATCGTTCTATGTGTTTTACATTGGTTTGGTCGACCATGTGTTAAGCCCTATCTTTGAAGTTGATGAAGCGTGTTGGATCTATTATAGGTCCCAATGAAGCATTTGTTTGGGTCACCCTCATTCTAATTCCACCCTAGGATGTTTGGAACTAACCTAATTTGTATTTGGAGTTGGATCATTGACTTTGTATCTTTTCAAGGTTGGAGATAGTATAAATATAGAATGAGCTAGCAATAAAAATTTTACACAAGAAAAGAAGGAAGATAAGTCAAAGAGAAAACACGACTTTAATGCTATTATGAAAGTGTGTTAGTTATCTGTGTGGTTGATTAGTGCAAAGCTTAATATTGAGTTACTAGATGTAGTGAGTAGAAGGAAAACTCTATAATTCATGCAATTTGATCAATGATTGTGGTGGAATCCTTTGTTGCATTGGGATTGTTGTCTCTCTGTAACAAGTCTTCTTTGTATTCTTTTGTATCCCTAGGTTGTAGCCCTATGGAAAATGAGTCCTTATTGTAGGTAGTGAGCCTTATCTTAGGTAGTGATCCTTATTTTACGAAGTGAGACTTTTTGTAATTGGTTTTGATATTCTCTATAGTGTGAGTTAATTTTCACTGTGTTTTTTCCCTCATTGAGTTTTCCATGTAAATTTGGTGTTATTGTGTTTGTGCATTGGCATTTGACGGTTAATTGTTTAATCAATTTATATGATAAGTTCTGTTAATTCAATTGAAGGTTATAATCTCTGACAACTAGTTCACCCCCCCTCTTAGTTTTCATATCCAACACCTAGTTGCATATGAAATTTTAGAAGAGGTAGAAGAGGAGGTCTTCATGCTATGTCATTCCTCTCCCAACTTGACTACTCTCCCTAACAATACAATGGCACTATTTGTTTCTAATGATGGAGACTTCCATGAGGATGGTAACTTGGGCTTATTTGATAGTTTCCAAGAATTTATACAAAAATTTGTGTAGGACCAACTCAATCTAGGAGCTAGAATGTATTTTAAGGAACTTCTATTGCCTAGTTGGTGTAGAATACATGATGTCTCCCATTTTGAATTTGAGTGCTACCTTTTCCAAATAGTAGTAGACCACATCAAAAGGCAGATTAATCCAAACAATATTTTGGAAGAATAACAAGATAAAAATCATCCTGAATGCAAACAACCATCCAAGGGTGAAGGAATAGACACACAACCAAAAAATGATGTATGCAAAGGAAAAAGTCCCTCCAAATTCTAGGTGTTATGCTTTGATGGATCCAAATCCAAGCAAGGACTGGGAGCAGACTTCAATTTCATTAGTCCTACAGGTAAGATTTACTTTGTTGCTCATAGATTACAATTCTATTGCACCAATAACATGGTTGAGTATGAGGCATTAGTTCATGGGTTATGCATGGTTTTAAGAAAGAAAGTAAAATTGTTGCAAGTATTTGGGGATTCTGAGTTGGTTGTTAAACAAGTTAGAAAGTTACACTCATGCCATGATTGAAGGTTAGCCAACTATAGACATAGAATATGGGATCTCATAGAAGGGTTTGATGTATTTAGCATTTAGTTAATTCCCCATAGCAAAAACAAAATCACCAATTCCTTAGCCCAAGTAGCAAGTACCCTACAACCTTTATCCTTAACTAGCCTAAAGAAGTTCACTATGGAACTTACCCCTACCCTATCGGTACCCAATAATGTAACTAACTATCAAGTATTTGAAGATGACAAGCACATTCTTGACTTCATCACCAATTTAGATGTATTCACTTCCTAGATCATAGATGAAGTAGAACCTAAAGAAGTAGAGCTTGACATAAAAGGGGTTATCATCTTGCAGAGAAACAAAATACCTAGGGGCATGGTTTAGTTAGAAAGGATATTTGACCTAGACCACATAAGGGATTAGGATCAGCAAACCAAGAAGAATTCCATTAATAATCAATGTGTTGCCCATGATTTAGGTACCACAGAAGATGTTAAGAATGTATTTATTGGAAAAGTTTGCACCCCAAAAGAGAAGAAAGGAATCATTAATTCCTTACATATTTATCATGATGTGATAGATTGGGGGTATGAAGACCTCAAAATGTATGACACCTCAATAATCACTCACACCATTCCCCTCAAGCTAGATGTGAAGCCCTTTAGGTAGCGACAATGCCAATCAATGTGTTGCCTGAACCTATCATCTTCAAGGAAGTATAGAAGCTAATGTTTGTCCGTATTATTTTCCCTATCATACATTCCACATGGGTGGAAAATTTAGTTCCATTCCAAAATAAAAATGGAGAAATTAGGCTATGTGTAGATTTCAAGAACTTGAATAGATATTTTGAAAAGGACAACTATATGGTGCCCTCACTAGACGAAGTACAACAAATTGTCAATGGTTTCCAAATGAAGTCATTTCTTGATGGCTATTGAGGGTAAAATCAAGTGATGGTGTAGTATGAAGAAAAACACAAGATGAATTTTACCACAAAATGAGGAAGATTGGCATACAAAAGGATTTCATTTGGATTGATCAATGCAAGCACAACATTTCAGTGCACCATGGATATAACATTCAAGGAACTTATTAGAAAATGCATCATTATCTACATGGATGATCTTACAGTGTTCTCAATTAAAGAGGTGACCATATCTTTGACTTATACTGTTGCAAGAGTATGACATGGGGATCCAACCAATGAAATTAGTTTGGGGATAAGCTCTCATATGCACAATGGTTGAGATAGAACCAAAGCTCATCATTCAATAGTACCACTTGGAGGATGTTTCTTTGGATGAATGGTATGATGACATAGTGTATTACTTTTTGAATAACAAATGTCTACCACAATTGCAAGTAGTCTAGAAATGAGCCCTGAGATTGAAAATTAGTAGTTACATGTTGAAAGGAGCTATGTTGTATAAGAAGAATCATGAAGGGATCTACCTCAAATTCCTGGGGAAAGTAAAAGCAGATGAAGTGCTAAAAGAATTCCATGAAAAATTTCAAATGGGGCATGGATCCAGTCCTTCAACATCTCATCAGATCCTATGGGTTGGATATTATTAGCTGACCTTATTCAAAGACACCCACAATCACATCTAATCTTATCATGTTTTCCATACTATTGCCACCAGGGAGAGGTATACTATTGCTATGCTTTAGCCAGTTGCTAAGGTAAGACCTTATGCTTAGTGGGGACTCGACTTCATTGGTCCAGTAAACCCACCATCCTTTGCAAGTCACAAGTACATTCTAACTGTGACTAATTATTGTACTAGATGCATAGAAGAAATTTCATGTAGATAATGCACAATTGAGGTAGTAGCTAATTTCCTTGAAAGTTTTATTATAAATTGTTTTGGTTGTCCTTTTGCATTAGTTTGTGATAATGGTCTTGCATTTGCTTCCCTTAAGTTTGCAAGTTGGGCCTTTTATTATGGGATTGTGCTTAAATTCTCATCCAATTATTACCCCCAAGGTAACGAATTAGCTGAATCCATGAATAAGAACTTGTTGACTATCATACACAAGATTTTAGAAGAGAAGCCAAAAGATTGGCACACCCAGTTGCATTTTTCTCTATGAGCAGATCACACTCGACATGAAGCTACCTTAGGAACTTCCCCATACCACCTTGTTTATGGCCTAGAGCCTATTTTCCTAATTCTCCTCAAGATTCTCATGCCATAGTTCATCAACACTTATTACAAAGAGGGGGAACATCTTGAGGGTCATCTACCTAAATTGCTCCATTTTGAAGAAAAATGTGACAAAGGCATAGAAAATTTTACCAAACATCAGGGCATACTCAAAATATGGTTTGATAAAAAAGCCAAGGTCAAAGCCTTTATAATTTTTGACCAAGTGCTATGTTGGGATAAATCCCATGAGAAGAAAGGGGGACATGAAAAATTTGACAAGCTCTAGCTTGACCCCTTTCAAATTTTGGAAATCCTAGGGGATAATGCCATTCACTTGAAAATGCTTACTAGAGGAGATGTCACATTTCCAGTCAATGGGTAGTACCTCAAGCATTATTTCCTTGAACTATCCAAGCTCACCCTTGTACATAGTTAGAGTAGGTCTTTTTCTTTCTTTTTTTCTTTCCTTTTCTTTTGCTTTTTTTTTGGCCCTTATTTTTGTTGAGGGTGTTGTTTGGTCTTGATGCGGTGGTTATTCTTGGCCTACTCAAATGGCCTACTTTGTTGTACACTCCCAATTGTTCTATGGATAACTCTTTATGAGTTTCCAAGAGTATCTATTTGCTTCCATGAATTAGGTCTCTTCGACTGATCTTTAGCTTGAGTAAGAATAGAACCCTTGTTTGAATCTTCTCACACGTATCTTAAAGTTCACATAACACACACTTTAATTACTCTTGATGAACTATAGGGTAGTTATCATGAAGCCTTGGCAAGTAAAAAATCCTAAATCTGCTCCAATGACCACTATAGTCTCCAAACCCACTATAAGCTTCATTGCTTATACAATTGAGTAAAAGGGTACTAAAAAGAAAAAAAATATAAAAGAAAGAAAAGAAAAATAAAAGCAATAAATATTGAAAAACCAGGCAATTGTGTGGGTGTGTGAGCAACTCTATCAAGGATATGCATGCTCAACTAGAAATAGAGCAATGTTCATAGGGATTATAGTGACAACTTCATTAGGGCTATGGATGCCTGGTTGGTAGCAAAGCAATGTCTAGGTTACTTTTGGGGTCAGATTACTTACATAGCTTGTCCTAGCTAATTAATCTTTATCCCCTATAGTTTTTGAGAGAAGGGAATGAACTCACTGCACACACACTCCCGAGATATGTTGTGAACCAATTCAATTAAGGATTCCCTTCTCCTCTGGGTTTCTAGTTTGATTGATGATACCTAATTTTGGTCCATGAAACTAGAGATTCTAGATTCTAGATGAATCCTTATCCTTGGAATGGTCAAGAGAATTCTCCCAGCTGAGTCCCCATTTGTTGTTCCTATTGCACACATGCCCCATTCAGATTAGGGACACCCTCTTTCGATCTTCACTTCGCTCGGTCAGTTTTCCTTTCCCTCATTTTGCATGCCCCTATTTTTGAGTCTAAGTTGGTCATGAACCTCAAGCTTTCCAAATCCTCTTGGCCAAATTTACTCACCCAAGTTTCACAAATTTTTTAGCCTTCGTAGAAAATGACTTGCAAGTTTTCATCCTTCGGAAGTCACACCATCCCTCACTGCTTATGGATCTATAGCTAGAGGTCTCCCTTGGTAGATTGTCGTATGTGCTTTTCCATTCTCTACAACACTCCACCCATGTCTGCCCACAATGTGGCTCCCACATCATACTTTTCTACATGGATTTCGACCCAATGTCCTCTGACTATGGGTTTTCACAACTTCACCTATCATGCTCCTACTATACCTATGAATTAGTGCAACCATTAATTCCAATTCACCTATATAAAACCTTCACCCTCCCCATCATTTTCACTCACAAATCTTAAATTTGAAGGGAAAAGGGATAGGTCTACATGTGAAAAAGTTAAAGATTATAGCTAAAACCTTTTCCTCCATACACATAAATGAGGTGAGTATCTAAATTCCCATTGCTTGTTCTTTTGGTTCCTATCATATTAGTTTTTATTTACACATTATGGTTTAATTGGAAACACTTCCCCTCCTTTAACTTTAAAGCCTATGAACACCTTGTCAATGTGAATCATCACTTGGGATAGTCCATGCTTGACTGTTGAATTCGAATGGTGCTAGTGACTATCACTTCCTCTCCCACCTTTGGACCTTGGATCTTGAAGAAATAGTGAAGTAACGCTTAGGTTTCTAGACTTTGGGAAAACCCCCCTATGCAAAACATAGAGTAGGCGAGTCCATTCCATTTGAACCTTCACCTAACAACAAAATGCTACAGTCCATCTACTTAGTGGAGTCTGCCTATCGACTTACCATGGGCCCCTATTCAAATGAACAAATTATTAGGTCTACCAACTATTATGGGTCCCTCCTATGTGGGTGGCTATGAATGGAGCTCTATTCCATCCTTTCCATTCTTAAATAGCCATCTTCATATAGTTTTCCACATTCCAGGTTCCACCCCCATTGTCACTATGAGGGTGCAAAGTGTTCACTCAAGAAAATGATTAAGTCATCAGACCTTTGCGGGCTCACACCTATGGGTCCATAGGAAAATTTCTGCTTAATTGATGCCATTCTTAATGGAAAAATTATAGTGGCCACCTAGCTATGTGTTTCCAACACCACCCATTTCCATCACCTTGAACAAAACCAAACCTCAAGGTCCAAGTTTCGGCAGCCCTGCGGCCCCACCCATGCTGACCACCACCGCGGGAAGGACATCCCTACACAATTGCTACTAAACAACAAGACCATCACACCTCTCCATCATGCAGCCTTTGCACACATCACCTCCATGATCCCAACATTGGAGGTCAAAGTGGAAAAGTTTCTAAGTCAAAACTATTAGGTAGATTCACCCTTGTGGGCATCTTCCATTGGAAGGTCGTCTCCATGTTAGTCTTTGTCTAATGGAAAAGTCCCTGTGTTGCTTTGCCTTGTGGGTTCTCACTCACCATCGCCAACCAAAATAATGAGAACCTAATTTATAAAATGTATAATTCAAAATCTTAGGTGGGCCCACTCATGTGAACTGATGTCTACAAAACATCATTCACCTGAAGTTGTTTCCTAGCGACCAAGCTCTAGAGGACCTCCACCCCATAGCTTCTGCACTCCCAAGTTTCGTATTCTATAGAATGATCAAGCCTTTAAGCTGAATGACCATGAATGATTCCACTTATGTGCCAAAATATTCAACACTAAATTTGACCAAGTAAAGAGACCTTGCAGGTTCCACCATGCGAAATTCCACTTGTGGAACATCGGTTAACCAAGGATACTTCTTAATTGCTGAAACAAAATTGCAACCCCACTAGTGGCTTCCACATCTAGATCCTCTGCATGAACCTAAAGAGATAAGTTGACTAAGGGAAAGAACTCTAGGTGCTTCCATGATGAATTTCCACTCATACTTGATGGTTTTGCACTAAACTTACTTGATAATCAGACCTTGTAAAAATTTACCATCAGGTTTCCACTTGTGGAAGTCTGTCTTCCATGTGCAGCTCCTTACAACATTTCTCTTAACAACTTCCATAGGAAGGAAACCTACACTGCCAAACCTACACTTCTGCATGACCTACGAATAAGCTTAAAATGATAAATTGTGTTAAATGTTATGATCTTTTGAGGATGTGTGAATGCATCTAATGATATAATTGCATGATTCGACTAAAATTTCCCCCCTCATTTGTCAAATCACTTACTGCACCTTTTGTGTGCAAGATTTATGGAACTTACTGAGGGACCAATCGAGAAGCCGGTCAAGAAAATTGATATAGGAAAGAAAAAGGACTCCAAGGGGAAGAGAGGAGAAAGAGAAAATGAAGTATCAATTCCATGAGGTTGAGTGTACCTCAAAGATTACTTATAACTATGATAAGGTCATAGACATGGACCTTGAACATGTCAACATCAATGAATTCAAACAAAGGGTTATGCTCAATCCTATGAAAGAGGAGGCCCTGAGAATCAAGAAAAGCGGAATTGCAAAGGCAGTTGGATTTCCTCCCACTCTTGTTGCTCCAAAGTTAGTGATGGCTTACTGGTAGTGCATTCATCCTTAGAATAGGAGGATAGTCACTAGGGATGGAAGAGTACTGGCAGACTTGTCTCCCTAGTCCATTAGGAAAAAAAATGGAGGAGGTTGAGAAAGATTTTTTCTTGAAATTATGGTAACAAAATCCTATCGGTCATAAGAGGACAATCAATCAAACTTGGCTAAAAGACAAGAGGGGTAGCACCAACAAAGTGCCCCAAACACTATATAGAAGTGATTTCATCAAAGAATCCAATGACTTAGTCACACTTCTAAGTAGAGTAATGGGCCTCCCCACTTCCTCATTCTTCAAGGAGTGCATGTTTTACTTCATAGAGGAGATTCTATAAGGAAACACCAAATTCCACTGGGCTAAAATGATTAGTGAGAATCTATAAAAATCAATTTATGATGGTGAAGAAGACTTCACACATGACTTCTTATTTGGTCTACCTCTTGGTCATTAATTTCCCATATAAAGGATTTGAATGTGTTGGAGTGTTGGAAACAAAGAAGGGGTAACTAAGGGTATATGATTGTTACCCTTAGTTTCAGTACAAGAAATTTAAGAAGGACTACAAGAGGGTCAACAATTCCTTCATTGGGCATATCATTCACACTATGTCTAGAGAGTACAACAAGAGAATGTTCCATAGTTCTAAAGAAGTAGTGAAATGGTTCAGTTTATCCAATTCCTAAAATTGACATACATCAGAGCAAAGGGATTCTCAAAAAGACCCTACCTGCTACCCCACTACCCCAATGAAAGGATTATTTTTTTGGAGCTTACTCAACAACTATAGACTTCCCATACTCTATTATATAATAAGCATCGTGTTGGGGTCCCATACCCCCTCACATTTGGACAAGGAATGTATTATTTCCCTATTACCCCTTGCAAAAAGTACTCTAAAAAGGAACTAGCGGAGTACAATTTTGAGCTACACATAGAGAGAGGAGGCTTGGACCCTCTTGAGAAATTGAAAAAGCAAGTTGGAAGATAGGATGCCCATCAACTACACATTGAATATTTTTGGGAAAATTGTGATGATGACTATGAGGTCAAAAAATGGAACTATATGAGAATGACCGCCTAGTTTGTAAAGGCCATTAATTTACATCTAGTCCTAGACCAAATTGTCGAAGATGACAATATTCTAGATAAAAGTACAATGCTTTGATAAAAGTGTCATTGCCAGTAATTGACTAGACTAAGTAGGAGGTTACTGATTTGGATACTATCACCCACCCCATTGAGCAAAGGACCAAGTAATGGATAGATGAGTAGATATCTCAATTCCATGAACAGGGTGTAGAATTAACATACAGGGATCTTGAAGATGAGCTCAAGAGTGAAATAGATAGTGGTTCCGCCATAGGATCATTAGGTAAATCTCCTAAGTCTCCACCTATCACAAGATCAAGAAAGAGAAAAGACACATCTAAGCAGAAGCCCAAGCATAAGGTGTATACAAGGAAGTAAGTAGAAGGATAGCCACCAAAGAAGGAAAAAATAATGGGAACCTTTATTCTCAAGATGCCAACTATTCAAGAGGAAGTTTCCCCACACAAAGAGAAGGAAGAAGATGAGCAACCTCGCTCACCACCACCCACTACCTCTGCTCTCCCATCAACTGTTGCCACTACACCATCCCCTTCCACTCCCCAACCATTGATAGTTTCATCTCCACTCATCATGGACATCTCTATCCACCTCACCTCAGCCTCCCCGATTGCTCTCGTGGTGGTACTAGACTCTTCTTTCTCCACCACTTCCCCTCTATTGTCTTCCTCACTCCTGCCTCCTCTGCCAACCCTTTCCACTTTGCCATCTTCTCTACCAACAACTTCCATGGTACCTCTCACTTTGCCACATACCCTTGCCTCATATCTACAAAATGTTCCATTCAAACTCTTTGAGGTAATTCTGATCCCTCAAGTTCAAACACTATTGGCTCAACTTGTTGCTACCTTGCCTCTCCCTCCACCTCCTATTGAGCCACCAAAGATGGAGGAAATGATGCAAATCTCTAAAGAAATGGAGAGGATAAGTGCATAGTAGCATAAGGAGACAACAATGGATATTATTGAAGAGCTAGAGGACTTTGACCAGGATGACTACTTTGATCATCCTAAGGGAGGATTAAGGGTTGATTTAGATGAGCTAGCCTCCAAGGGAGAAGGGAAACAAATGCCCAAGGGTGGGGATGCCAGTAAGTTTGATGACTATTATGAAGTTGATACTTTGGACCAAGAACCTAAAGGAGAGTATCCTAAAGAGCACATAGAAGAGGAAGAAAACCCTGAGGAACATTGTTTCGATGAAGGGAAAGATGATACAAGTATTGATGTAGAAAATAATGGCAAGCCTCTACAAGCTGGAAAATATGAGGGCCTGAAAGGTGAAGAAATACCCCAAGAGTGAGGGAAAGATAAGAAAGAAGAAGAGAATGTAGAAGAAAAGAGTGTTGAGCCTGAAGAGGAAATTGAAGTTGAACATGAAGAGAACAATGGGACAACACTAGAAGAAGAAAACATTGTTGAAGAAAATTTTGGATCTACTAAGCTTGACAAGGTAAAGGTCATACTGCAGGAAAAGGAGCAAGATGAAGAAGATGGAAATTTTGAAGATTCTCTCTAGTCTAAAGAGAATGAGCCATCAAAGGAATAGGATGAAGGGGATAATAACAAATCTCCAAACTATCAAACAAAGGTTCCTGCATGGTTGGAGCAATAATTAAAAAGAAAAGCTATAGTAGTTGTCGATCCCAAGGCTCATTTAGAGGTAATAATAGCCAAATCCCAAGTTAAAACTAGAAAAGAGAAGACCAAAATCATATCTCACATCATAACTAATGCTTCTAGGTCTAGAATACTGCAAGTGGTCACTCCCAAAGCCAACAAGGATGCAAATACCATCCAAGGTAAATATTATTAGGTGACTACAATTAATTTGGGCCTAGAAACTCAAGCACAAAATATTGATAAGTTTCAAGGGTCAATGTCTACCATCCTTCAACAAATGAACAAGAATTATATGATGAAGGAGGAACTAAAAGAACAAGTGGCAGAACTAACTACCTTCATACAATAGTGGACAACATCTGAAGAAGAAGCTCAAGTAGAATCACCTACACCCAGCTTGCTCTCCAAAGAAGAGGTCAACAAAATGGAAAGAATGAAGAACTGGACCAAGTCTACCTCAGATTAGTTCAAGAGGGTAAATGAGACTAGTGGCAAGGGCATCCACCATGCCACCAAAATGCATAATGAATTCCTAGTTTTGCAAAAGGAAGTTGAGGAGGTAATAGACATCTCTAAGGAGTTCCTTAAGCTCTATAGGATAACATACCCAAATCTGGAGAGTATCGTCAAGCTCCCCAAGGAAACATGGGAAAAGGAACTGGTGCTACCCAAGGAAGATCATTGACTACTCAAGGCTTGGCAACTAGATTTTGAATACAAGAAAGAAGTTTTGGAAAGGGCCCCACAAGAATTAGAGGCCAATCATGAATGTATTATAGAGCACTGAGTCAAGTACAATGATTATTTAAAGTTTATCATAGGCTATGAGATGCCTACCTGGAGTTAGAGTTGAAATGATGGATTCACAATGTCCCTAATGAAGCTATAGTTTTCAATGGAGGACCTTTGCTAAGAAAATATTCACCCACATAGAAAGTGTTGCAACAATGACATTCAAATAGAGATTCTATTATGAGATATGAGATAGGTTTCAAGTGTACATATGCCTTGATTAAATAGGAAAGAGATAAATCTATAATGCACTAAGATGTTTCCATGTGTCTTAATCACACATGTGACAACATGTAAACCCTAAAAACCAACCTAGGGAATGATGATGAGATAGAGGTAAGTTCTAGATGATTTCTAGAATGAATCTTATCTCCTACAAACATGGAAAGGGTAATGACCCCATTATTTATGATTTTCTAATGATGCAACCTAGGACTTTATTATAAAAATAAAAGAACTAAGTTAACGTATCCTAGTGCATTAAATAATTAATTACACTAACACCCCCCATAAGTGCAACTTAGGGAGGAAATTATTATGCAATGATTATGCAATGGATGATGGGTCCTGTTAGTTCTCAAAAATGCTAGTTGAAAAACTTCAAGAGGTTTCCAAGCTCTTGGTATGTTTTAGGCTAATGAACAAGGCCAATGTGTACTTGAACCTTCTTCTCTTTCAGATCCGTGAGACCTAGGTGGGTGTACCTATGCAAATGAAGAAGACTTAAACTATGAATTTCCTATTTGAGAAATATATCCACAATGGAAATTGGGAGTAGAGAGATGCAAACCTAATTTGGTATAAATTATATAAGAAATATCAAGGTAAAATTTAATATGTTTAGTTAACAGATGTGAGGTTATGAAAAGCAATTTGATAAAAATAAATGATGAAATGGATAATACCAATGCCTTGTTGGGTGAATGAAGTCAAATTAATATCTATGACAAATGACTTGTATTGGCAATAACTCAAACTATCTGGCACACTTATGTTGGCTTATATATTGTATAAACATTTGGGAAAGTGATTGAAAAACTCTACATACTTATCCAACTAACACAACCAAGTTACTTATAATTTACCAAAAGGATTTTAATCTTTACTTGAAAGAACCAATTGAATAAATTATGCAAGAACACAAATAACACCAAATTGGAGAGAGATTGAAAATCCTAATTATATGGTTCTTCTTATTGATCCAAAAAGCATTTCTAGATTACCATGATTGACTAGAAGGATTTTATTTCCTTTGGGGAGACCAATTAATCATATCACACAAGTACAACAAATGTGCATTGATAAATTGAATATATACTTGATATACCAATTTAAATAATAAGGAAGCATTAAAATAGAGACAATCGGATAATTGAATAACTTCAACAGACAATTGATACCAAGATAACACCAAAAAATTAGAGACCTTCCATTGACTTCCTCAAAATTATGCTTGCAACATAGACTTTTTAAATGTAAACATTATGGAAATCTGCTGCTATCTATCTATTTTCCCCTATTCTACCACTATCTTCTCCTATATCCTTCTTTTGGTCTTGATCTCTCTTATATATATGAGAGGCAACAAGCTTTAGACAAAAAGAATTGAATTTTGATAACAAAACAAGATTTAAAACTAAACATAACATAAGAAACTAACATAATCACAAACATGTGTGTAAATCTGTTAATCTCTGAGTAAAAAGCCATTTTCATTTAAGACTTGTTCAAAGATTTTACTATATGATAGGTTCCACATAATTACCACCGACCAATTTTAATGGTTGTTCGGTTGTGTCTAGAATGTTCACTTCCCGATTAATAAATAGATTAAAATCTGAGAGATGATCAATATATCCTTGTTCTGCATGGGTGTCTACATTGGAAATGACTTCTTTCATATCATACTCCATATGCATAAATTTATCAATCTATTTATGACTATTTTGCAAGACCATATCTTCATCATTGATATCCTCTAATGTAGTTGTTAGAAATTTTGTAAACTCTGCTTTACAATCATCCTCTTTTCGAAGATTCCCTGTATCATCATGGAGTGTAGGAACCAAATTAAAACAATTAAGATCCTCCTAAAGTCTATGTTGATATTGGTTATGGGATTTCACAAAGCTGTTATATTGTTGCAGTATTTGGTCCTTTAGAACCTGTTTATCTAGAAGCTCCTTCTTTTCATCAATCGTTCTTCCTTGTATTCATAAATTTTCCTTCAGTGTTGATTGTATTTTCTTAAACATACCCCAGTAATCACCAACTTGGTTCATCATCTTGTTGAACCTCTCCTTGATTATTTCGGACACAGTTTTATACTTAGTGATTTTCAATTCCTTTTCCAGTGTTCTACACTTCTCTTGGGCTTTCAAATGGAAATTTTTCCAATAAGTTGCATCAGCTAATGCATCCAACACTTTCTTATCTTTCTCAAGCCATGGAATGTACAATTCTGAAGCAGTAGAGGAAGATGACTTCTCCATTTGATGTGATAACTACTTTTTCAATTTCTCATTCTTTTTGACCAATTCTTCAATTTGTGCTCTTGTAAATTTTGCCACATTTATATTCAGTTCTATAGTTTCTAAGGGGTTAGTGTCCCCAACTCTTTTGACCAAAAGGTGTCCCAATAATTGATTTGGATTGTCAATTACTGTTGAACTTTTCTCATGAGGGTATAATGACCAAATAAGCAAGGTATCCTCATTTGGATTATATCCAAACCCTGAATATATCATATCACTAGCCTCCTCTATTAGGGTCATTATTGTATCCCCTCTTTTTCTAAAATTTCCAAACACAATTACAGAGCTCATATCCCATCCTGGAAGTAGTAATACCCCAACCTCTTGGAGTAACTCTCTACCTCTTTTAGGGGTGATGGATTGCATCTCCTTGTCAATTCTCCTAAGGCAGTAGCTTCCTTCTCAAGAGTAATGTCTTTCTCCTTTTGTCTTATTTTCTTCCCCTTATACTCATAGATAAATGATTTGAATTCAAGAATTTTAACAAAATCATTATTAGAAATGAATGAATGGATAGCCTTGACCCTAATGTCATTAGATAACTCATCTGATGTTTCAATTTTTACAAGTTCCTAAGGGGGATCATATTGTGTAATCACAGGGGCCTTTATCTGTTCCATTGGTTGATCCTCTTCATCACTCTCTTCATCACTTCCTTCTTCTTTACTATTGTCACTGGAGAAACATACATTAGGGGTGGGTTGTGAGGGTATGTGATCCAAAGGCTCCACATCCTTGGCCTGCATTCCTATGTAGCTTGTATGAGATGTATCCAAAACATTTGAGGGCACATCTTTTATTATTTCATTCGTATGAGCAATAAGTTGCTCAATTCTAGCCAAGGGATCTTGCACATTCACAAATGCTTCTTTATATGATGGGACATTCTTCCTCCTCCATTCCTCTATAAGCACAACTTTATTATATGAAGCTATTCTCTCACCAATGGAAGCTTCATCTTGGTTTCTGATCACATCATCCAGTGCAAACCAATGCTCATATCCAAACAAATTATGAGTTAATCTTGCTTGATGAATAAATCCCTTTGCATCAAATTTCTCTCTTTCACACCCAAGGGGAAGGTTGTAATGAGCCAATTTAACATCAATTTTTTCATATCCTTCAATGGAACACACTGTGAAATCTCCAAAATAGAGAGTACTAGGAATGAGTGATTGTTTATTATGACTCTTGAGATGCTTAGTATTAGACTTTGCTAGTTGCCATACAATTTCCAAATAGGAAAATCTGTCAGGAACCAATTGGGTTAACAAATGTGGAACCCCTTAAAATCCATAAACCCTTATTACTGTGCAATCAAAGAAGGCATACCAATCTCCCCAATTGTGATTCACTTTTCCTTTTGGGTTATTCCCCTTTGGTCTCAGAAATATTTGTACTTCAAGGGATAAATTGTGATCATATGAATAACCTAACAACTTCATTAGTGGTCTGAGAAAATATTCTTCAAAATATAAGTAATATTACCTATCACATCGACTATTCCATAGTGCAGTCTGCATCTACAAGGGTTTAAAGTTTCCATCTACATTCGTATCTTTTATTCTTAATTCTTTACCCCACACATTTCTAGCATGACCTTCATACAAAAGAAAATACATCAACATTGAATAATGTTTGAAATCTATGCAATCACTGCTATTTTTTATCCTTTCAAGCCCTTGACCTAGGGTATTCACCAAATAGTTTGCATAATCAAATGACCTAGCATATTTTCTTTGTATATTAGTTGCTACAACCATCAGTGCAATAGACATAAGTGGTGGCACCTCAATTCCCAAGACTTGACCAACTGAGTAGTAGGTATATTGAAAATACTCTTCAAATAAATCTATATGAAATGGAGGGTTTTCATTGCTCATAAATTGCCTGAGTTGACCTTGCTCATTTTTGGGTCTGTGCAACAGTAGCTTCCATCTCTTGTAACTAGTATCCATGTAGTGATATTTTGTTAAAAGATCTCTAATGGTGAATGGCAAGCTCATGGGACCTTCTAGCTGAAATACATTAGATATTAGGTCCTGAGAGATAACAAGCATATCGGCCCCATTAGGTTATTGAATAGTTCTTCTCTTGGCATTATACCAAGTAGCTAGGGATTTCATTAAGTCTATGTTGACAAACATGTTTGGCACCACAAGTCAGCCTAAATTTAATCTCCATGGGTTACATACTAGTTGAAACCTGAATTGATTTTTGTAATGATACATAAAAAGCTCATAACCCAGTGGGGCATTCAGACATCCCCTAGATGCCTATGCTTTTCTAACAATTTCCTTGTTTGAACACTTCTTCTAGGTCATGGCCTTGGCCCCGAACACTGGTCTATCAAGTCTTGGTTCAAATTCCTCTTTTTAGTTTTTTGTTTCTTTTCCTTTGGTTTTTCTACATTTTCTTCCATCACAAATATGAAAATATGCAATTTTCTAGCTGAGAGTGGAGTACTTACATGAATTTTCACTTCCCCTAGTTTTACTACTTAAAAACCCTGATCTTCGTCCCTTCTACCTCTACCCTTAGCATAGCCTTTCTAGTTTTTGCAATCGTATGATCAATTCGTGGTGCAATTTACTTCAATTCTAGCTCATTAATACACCACTTGTTCCAATCTTGTCATCGGAGAGATCATTTATGCTAAATATCCTGATGATTCTCTTTGGACGTCACATCAACAAATGGGTATGTGCAGGATCATGATGGGCCAAAAAGTGGCAATATGATGGGTATTTGTAGGGTATGTGGCTGATGACTTTTTTTTACCCAAAATTGATGAAATGAAAAGGGTTTTTAAAGGAGATTCTCATATTTCCACCAATATAAATTATGCTTTACTTTGAATTTAATAAATTATTATTATTCCTTTTCTATTTGAATTATGACTAAAGTCTTGATTGATAGGTTGATTGAAAAACATTTATAGCTTTCAAACGGTATCACATTTTTTGAATCCAAAACATGCATCACATTCTATGCTTTACATAATATAGGATTAAAAAAAGAAAAATGAATTTCATGAAGTTTTGACCAAGTTAAGGTGGTCAGACATATGAGTTTTATATTTTTAAAAATTGTAATAAAAATTCATAATTAATTATTTACTTGGAAAAAAATTACAAAAAAATATGCATCACAAATGGACATGAGTCCTCTACTTATATCTAAAATATTATAAAAAAATATTATCATTTTATTATGGTTAGAGTGGTCAGACAGACACCTACTTCTTATTTTTTCCCTGAAATTTAAATACTACTACATTGAAATTTCAAATTTTCACCAAATAGATTTTTAAAAAAAAAATAAACCTAGTAGTTTAGAAACTACATTAAATTTTCTACAAATTCTATTCTTACATATTTTTGAAATAATAAAGATAAATTATTCAATTTTTTGTGTCAAGTAGCCTAACTCTAATTTATCTAAATTTTTTACCGCTTAAGGGCCTATTTTTTCCATGATGATCCTGCACATACCCAAATAGTAATCATTCATCACTATTTCATTGGAACTTTGATTTGTTTTCCACTGATGGACACCTTCTCCACTGACAAGAGTTCCTTTTTCGGTCTATCAGCAAGACATTTGACACACTACCCTGATACATCCAAGCCTCTCTGAAAAGTGTTATATCTTGATACTCTGTGGTTACATCTGGCTATCGAGGAACCTTCATCATTCATTCTGCCGATGCACCCAAGCTGCGATGATGTGATAATCTATGTTTTTTTCTATCAGCCCATTGGGGGAACTACTTTGAAAGTTAGCCCAATAGAAAGATGTTACCCTGATGCAAGGATTTGGACTACCCTTATTAGGCTATCAGTGGGGTAGTGATGGGAGTTCCACTGATAGAGTATAGTTAGGCTGATAGTGTCAAAAAGGACTTCGATGGATTTTATGGGTGCAATTGCTTGGGTATGCTGGCTACAAAAGGGATTGTTTACACAAACCTTAGAAAAAATTTTAGATCACGAAATTGAGTCTAGTTAAATTTTGTAGGAGCTAGGTGATAAATGGATAAAGACTGATGGAAAACATGTGGAATTTTTTAGTCCTAATAGTGGCTCTGTCTAGGGATGTATGATTGTGAAATCAATGCAAGAATCTAGAAAATCTTTGGGGATTAGACCATGGATGAAGATGGAATATGATGAGAATGTAAAAACTATTGTACATGGAAATTTGTAAGCTTCAGAAGGTATTCCAAGTATTGTCCATGCACTGGAAATTCTTGACCTTTGCCTAGAATATTGTGCATGGAAAAATATTACTTTAAGAGGTTGGTCAAGAATTGTCCATGCATTGGCAATCCTTAATCCTCTGGTGTTCTTCAAGAAAATAATTGCTTTAGAAATTTCCCATGTACTGGCAATTCTTCTTCTTCACCTAACATGTTTTGGAGATAATATGAATCCTCACCTCCCTTGCCCACAATAACAAAGGTTCCTAACCATAAGGCATCAAACTTCCCATGCTTCCCTTTATCTTGACTCCTGGCATTCCACATGAGAACCATGTCACCTACTTCAAACTTCCTATTTTTAGCCTTTTTATCATACAAGTATTTTATCTGCAATTATTTCTTCACATTATGTTGTTGTTCTTGATTTCTAATTTCATCAAGTTCTATCAACTCTTCCATTCTCTCCTCCATAGGTTCAAGGATTTCTAAGTCCTCCTGCAAGATGAACCTACTCACTAGTAGCAGTTTATGTAAAGGGAGCCTAGCTTGAGCCCCATATACAAGTTCAAAGGGATACTTTCTAGTAGCCCTCTTCACAGTAATCATGTTTACCCATAAGGCTAATTTTAATTTGGAATCCCAAACCTTCTTGTTATTATTCAACATCCTCTTTATGATCTTTAGAATAATTTTGTTACTGGATTCAACTTGCCCATTCGCTAGTGGATGATAAGGTGAAGCATATGAGATGATGATTCCATAAGATTGACAAAACTCCTTGAACTCTTCAGATCTAAAAGACATTCCATTATCAATTACAATCCTTGTTGGGACCCTAAATCTTGTGATGATGTTCTTTGATAAGAAATTGATCACAATCTTATTGCTTTCCTACTTGGTGGGTATGACTTCCACCCATTTAGTGAAGTAATTTGTGGCCACCAATATCCATTTATGTCCTCCACTAGATTTTTCTGTAATTTCCCCTATGAAATCAATTCCCCATTTATGGAATGGGGCTTCAACCTACATAGGTCTTAGAGGCAATGCTCCTTGATACTTTAGTTTTCCTAAAAAAAATTGGCATGCCTCACACTTTCTAGTATAGTCATGTGCATCGTTAAAAACCTTAGGACAATAGTATCCTACCCTTAATATCTTATGAGTAGTAGTTTTTTCTCATAAATATCCCCCACATACTCCTTCATGCATCTTCTTCAAGACATGTCTTGATTGATGTTTATCTAAGCACAATAATAGGACATCATCCCTATTCTTCCAATAAAGGTCTCCCTCCATGAATACATATTTTGAGGCCTACAACTTGAGTGTCCTTTTTTTGTTATCATCAAACCCTTTCAGACATTTCAAATGTTTGAGGTAATACACAATATTGGTGTACCATGAAGTGTTTTCTATACTAGTGACCATACCTTCTTCATCATTGACATTGCATACTTGGGCAACTTCCAAATTTTTTTTAGCCATCAATTTGGCTAGTCCTTGACCCCTTATAAGCTTAGTGATTTGAAACTCAATATCAAACTCCTGGATCCTATTTATCCATCTACACCTACATCCTATTGTCTCACTTTTTATGAACACATCCTTCACTACAGTGTTAGGCACATAAGCTATTACTTTTTCCCCTACTAGATATGATCTAAATGCCTTGACAACTCTTACCAGTGCATAGGCTTGTTTTTCAACAATACCATACTTCAATTCTTCATTTTGGAGGGACTTACTAAAGAAAGAAACTGGTTGTTCGTACCCTTGATCATTTTTTTGAAGCATTATTGTAGCAACTATGTGGTAGGATGCAAATGAGAAGATCTGGAAAGGTTTGTTGAAATCTGAAGATTTAAATACAAGAGCTTTTTTTATTTATCTCTTTATGGATATGAATGCATCTATAGCCTCAGTATTCCAGTCAATTTTTGCACCTTTCTTTAGCATATGTGATATTGGTTTTACTATTTCAGAAAAATTTGATATGAATCTTCTCACAAAATTGATTTGTTTGAAAAAAGGATTGAATAGCCTTAACTATCTTGGGGATAGGTATCTTGTCAATGGCCTCCACTCTTTTAGGATCAATGCTTACTCCCTCCTTAGAGACTATATTCCCTAGTAACTTTCCTTTTGTTACTACAAACTGACACTTTTTAGGATTAAGTGAGATGCCATACTCCAATGCTTTCAAAAATATTTTCTCAAGGTGAGCCACATGATCCTCTACCTTTTTGGAGTATGCAATTAAATCATCTTGGTAGACTACCATTATTACATTGATAAGGTCAGCAAAAGCAACATCCATGGCTCTTTGGAATGTTGCACCAGCATTTTTGAGTCTGAATGGCATCCTAACATAAACATATGTTCCCCGTGGCATAGTGAAAGTTGTCTTGTATTGTTCTGATTCTTTGAATTTCACCTAATTATAGCCTGAAAATCCATCCATCATGCATAGTAACTCATATCTTGTGACCCTTTGTAGCATAGCCTCCATGTTTGGAAGTGGATAATTGTCTTTGAGAGAAGATAAATTCAAGTTCTGGAAGTCTACACAAAGCCTTATATCTCCATTTTTCTTTCTAACTAGTACTAGATTGAAAACCCAAGATGAATATCTAATCGGCTTGATAATTCCTCCTTCCCTAAGCTTCATAAGTTCTTCATGCATTTTAGGCTCCAAAGTTGGATTGATGGGTCTTTGTTTTTTCCTGAACAGTTTTGCATATGGTTTTAATGGAATCTCATGTTGAAACAAATATTCTCTATATGCTTTAAGATCCTCATAAGACCATGCAAAAACATGCTTGTATTTTCTTAATAGTGCAATTAGCATTTTTTTTATTGTTGGACTTATTTTCTTTCCATCATATACCCTTTTGGGTGCCAATTCAGTCCCCAGGTTTACTTTTGCAACATCTTCTCTCTTAACTAGTGTTTGCTTCATGATGGCATGATCATTTCCATCAAATACCCTTTCTAGTGCCACAAGTCCTTTAGGAAGTTTGTTGGTTTTAAGCTACACAATTTCTTCTCTAAGCATAGTTTGTTTTCCATCTATTTCTTCCACAATAGCATTAAAATCAATCTCCTATGCTTCATATTGATCAATGCAATGTAAAAACTTAATGAGATCAGTGTCATCAATGAAAACTTTCCAACTATAGATATTATCAGGGATAGTAGGTCTTGTTTTAAATTCAACTTGAGATACTCCAACCAAGGTGATATCATCTCTTCTCATAGCTACATTGGCTAAGAAATCTGCCATTAAGTTCTTGGACCTATCTATCCATTCAATAGAAAAAGCATCAAATAGTTCAATTGTATCCCACACAACATTTCTATATTGTTTTAACCTTTTGCTTTTCCTAGCATATTTTGACCCGACTTGTGAAATGATCAATTCAGAATCTCCAAGAACAATTAGCAGTTTCATCTTGTGTTTGACATCCATATTCAAACCAATTAGCAAGGCTTCATACTCTGCTATATTATTTTTACATTCAAAGGTTGACAAGAATGAATACTTGAATGTGATACCTTCAGGTGAAATAAAAACTACCCCTGCTCCATTTCCTTCCTGACTACATGCTCCATTAAAATACATCTTCCATATACCATGCTAATTTTTTGAAACATGCTTATCAATTCGGTCAGTATTCACTAGTTTAGGTTGGGAAGGCTCTATTATGAAACTTCCTAAATCCACATCACAAAAGCAATTTAGTTGATCTTGAGCAGCATAACCCACAACTTGATTCATCCTTGGCTCTCTATATAACTTGAGCTCTTCTCCATTTACTGGTATTGTAGCATAGGACAAGTCAAATTGTACATTCCCCCAACTATTGCAGTCCATTGTCTTGATAAGAGCATTCCAAGGTGAGGGGGTGTGTCAATTACAGTTATATCAATATTATATATAGCCTGTGGGTAGGCAGCCAACTTCACTTCTACATCTTTCATAATTCCTATCACTTGGACATGCCTACTATCCATAGCATATAATTTTCCACCAGTAGTGTCTACCCACATACCAAGTTGTTTCATGACCCCTACTGGCATAATGTTAATAGTAGTGCCTGAATCTATCACACAATTTCTTACCAATTTATTATTTATGATTAATGTAGTAAATAATGGATCAACTTGTGGAGGATTCAACAATGCATCATCGAGACAAACCTTAGGAACCTTTACCTTTTCTTTCTTTCTATTACTGATCTTGGTGGTCCCCTTGTTCTCAAATTTTGTGCTTTTATCATTTCTATTAGATATTAATTGAATAGCATTGTCTCTATTCTCTTTTATTTTCATCATTTCTAATAATTGCACAAACATTTTTACCTAAGACAAGGCCTATATGAAGTCAAAAGATGTATTTTTTGTTTTGTTTATCTTCTTTTGCTCTAGTGGATCTCCTTTGTCCTCCTCTTTTTCTCTTTTGTTTGTTTCATCAGACTTTTGTTTTTCTTTATGCAACCTTTTATTTTCTTCTTTATGAACATGTTTTTGTTCATTCTTATCAGGCTGCTTACTTTCTATCCTTTTTGGTGCTCCCTATGTTGCTCCTTTATCTTTCATAAATATCCCTCTTGGAACACCCTCATCTTCATTTATTGTTCTATTTCTTAATTGATATTTTCTTTTTTCCTGCTCTATTGTAGTAATGGTTAATTCCTTGATCTCCTCATTTGTTGGTTTCCTTACTTTGTATTTACTTGACTGAGATGGTGCACAAGGAGAATGTAATTCATCATTGCTTTCATCATTATTAGAAAATACTTTTTGTTCTACCATATGAATATTGTATCTTTGGTTATCAACATCATACTCATAGCCTTCCCCTTCTAAAGATGAATATCCATGCCCAATTGGATGGAGGGTGTGAGAAATTAAATATTGTATGATCCTTTTCCTCATTGTCCACTGGTATTTCTTCTTCTTGTATTGATTGAGCTACCACACAATGGTCAGGAGAATGTGGCAAATTGCAAACTTGACACCAAGGATTATTGTTAACCATGTATGCTCCCTTCTTCTTTAAGGGATCAAGAGTCCTTACTTTTAGGCCTATCAATTATGGGATTTCCATCCTTCCAATTTGTGTTATATGGCATATCATGAAACCTTTTTCCTTCATTTCTATACACATTTTATTGCTTGTTCTGAGGGTAGTCAATGTTTTGGGGAACCCTGAGATTATCTCTCTTACTAATCATCCCAGCAGCCTTTCTATTGTTTTCAATAATCAACGCTATTTTTTATGCTTATGTTAGATTTCTAGGGCACCTATTTCTAATCTCATATCCTGTCTTTGAATCAAAGGCTTTCAGGTAAATGCTCAATGTTGCAGGGTCTATCAATTTAGAACCAGGTGGTATCTTATTATGCAATTTGGAGAACCTCTAGTTAAAGTCATAAATTGATTCATTCTGATTTTTTTGGATACTTATCAATTCATGCAAAGAAAACTCAGGTGCACACTAATTTCCATATTGCTCCAAAAATTGATCTTGGAAGTTTGATATAGAATTAATTGAAACATCAGGTAGGTTGTTGAACCAATCTATTGTCTCTTCTATTAGAGACATCATGAACAATCTTATATTCACATCTTCATAATCCATACCAATATCTTGAACAAAGGCATTAAATTTTCTAATATGTTCTTCTACTGATATCCCATTGTTTCTAGTGAACTTGAGAACCATATTTCTCCAATTACTATCCATTGGGTATGGGTACAATTGATACCCTATCAGGTCAAATTGTATAAATGGGTTTGTAGGATTTTGTGGAGGCAAGTTCAAGGGTGGTGGATTAGGGTAGTTCTAGTACCCATATTGAGGTTGAAGATAAGAATTTTTTTGGAAGTTTTGTTGAGGGTACATATTTTGATGGGGCACATGTTGATATTGTGGGGGGTATTGTTGACCTAGAGGTGGATTGTGCTGGGAAGCATTGATAGTATTTGGATGTTGGTATTTTTAAGATGTCATATTATACTGGAAATGTTGTCTTTGGTTTACATTTTGTGGTGCTCTTGTGTTCTGAGATGCTCCTTACAAATTGATATTACCACCCTGTTTATGTGGGGGGACATACTTAGGAGGTTATGATGTATTAATCTTTAGCTGAGACAACTATTGATGCAACTCTACATTTCTCTTTATCATCCATTTTCTTCTTCCAAGCTGTTGTTCCTACCACTGCATTTGTATTTCTAATTCTTGATCAGCCATATGTTGAAAATATTCAATAGAAGTTGTTTTATCCATGGGACCACACTAGTTTCCTTCTTCTTTTCTATGGGCTATTTCATGATCATGCTCTTCTTGCCTCTATCTCCATTCATCCTCTCTTTGGGCATAGAACTCCTACATTTCTTCTTGGTCTATTTCAAAGTGACAAGTGGGATGATCACTATTTTCTCATTCAAATGGAGTGTGGGGATCTCCACATGGATCAATTTTGTGATCTTTTGGTCCATACAATGGGGCAAAGATATTGTGTGCATTAAAGACTTGTTCTGATGAATTTTCTTCATTTATGATATTTTCTTGGTTAGATGTCTCCTTAGACTTTTTCTTGTTTGTGTTTGTTTTTGTGGGAGGAGATCCATATTTGTTAGTACATCTTCCATTGTTCTTCTTGGGACTATCCTAGTGTAAGGATCTTCTTCCATTCATGTCAGATGATATATAGTACCTTTGATGTCTATTGTCTATCCTCTCTGATCTAATGCTTACTTTATCTGTCAAAATTTCTTCAAAGTCACCACCTACCTTTTGAAAATAGGAAAATGATTTAGTTTATTCCTATTGGAGTCTTTTAACTGTAGAATGACTTTATGATGAAAGGCTTGAGATCATAATTGGTCCTTAGTAGAGTCACCAATTTGTTAGTTCTCAAAATTGCTGGTTGAAAAACCTCAAGAGGTTGCCAAGCTCTTGGTACATTTTAGGCTAATGAACAAGGCCAATGTGTATTTGAACCTTGTCTTCAGGCTCTAATAGACCTAGGTAGGTGTACCTATCCTAATGAAGCATACTTAAACTATGAGTTTCCTATTTGAGCAATCTATCCGCAGTGACAATTGGGAGTGGAGAGATGCAAACCTAATTTGGCATAAATTGTATAAGAAATAACAAGGTAAAATTAAATATGTTCAGTTAATAGATGTGAGGTTTTGAATTTTTTTTTGATAAAATTAAATGACGAAATGGATAAGACCAGTGCCTTGTTGGGTGAATGGAGTCAAATGAAGATCTATGACAAATTAATTGTATTGGCAATAACTCAAACTATTTGGCACACTTATGTTGGTTTATATCTTGTATAAACATGTAGGAAAGTGATTGAAAAACTCTACTTAATTATCCAACTAACACAACTAGATTACTTATAATTTACCAAAAGGATTTTAATCCTTACTTGAAAGAACCAATTGAATAAATTATGGAAGAACACAGATAACACCAAATTAGAGTTAGATTGACAATCCTATTATATGGTTCTTCTTATTGATCTAAATAACACTTCCAGATTACTATGATTTATTAGAAGGATGTTAATTCCTTTGGGGAGACCAATTAATCATATCACACAAGTACAACAAATGTGCATTGATAAATTGAATATATACTTGATATACCAATTTAAATAATAAGGAAGCGTTAAAATGAAGACAACTAGATAATTGAATAACTTCAACAAATAATTCATACCAAGATAAAGCCACAAAATCAGAGAAATTTCCTTGACTTCCTAAAAATTATGCTTGCAACATAGTCTTTTGAAATGTAAACATTATAGAAATCTATTGCTTTCTATCTATATTCCCCTATTATACCACTATATTCTCTGATATCCTTCTTTTGGTCCTGGTCTCTCTTATACATATGAGAGGCAACAAGCTTCAAACCAAAAGACACAACTTTTGATAACAAAATAGGATTTGAAACTAAACATAACATAAGAAACTAACATAACCACAAACATGTGTGTCAATCCGTTAATCTCTGAGTAAAAGCCCGTGGCCATTTAAAACATGTTCAAAGCTTTTACTGTATGATAGGGTCCACATCATTACCATCAACTAATTTTGATGGTTGTTTTGTTGTGTCTGGAACATTCACTACCTAATTAATAAATAGATTAAAAGCTGAGAGATGATCAATATATCCTTGTTTTGCATGGATGTCTACATTGGAAATGACTTCATATCATACTCCATATGCATGAATTTCTCAATTTGTTTATGAGTATTTTGCAAGACCATATCTTCATCATTGATCTCCTCTAATGTAGTTGTTATAAATTCTATAAACTCTATTTTCCAATCATCCTCTTTTTGAAGATTCCCTGTATCATCATGGAGTGTAGGACCAAATTAAAACAAATAATATCCTCCTCGAGTCTATGTTGATATTGGCTATGGGATTTCACCAAGCTATTATATTGCTGCAGTATTTAGTCCTTCAGAACCTATTTATCCAGAAGCTCCTTCTTTTAATCAATCATTCTTCCTTGTAATCAAACATTTTCCTTCATTGCTAATTTTATTTGCTTAAATATACCCCAATAATCACTAGCTTGCTTCATCAGCTTGTTGAACCTCTCCTTGATTATTTTGGACACAATATTATACTTAGTGATTTTCACTTCCTTTTACAATGTTCTACACTTCTCTTGGGCTTTCAAATGGGAATTTTTCCAATAAGTTGCATTAGCTAATGCATCCAACACTTTCTTATCTTTCTCAAGACATGGAACGTACAATTCTAAAGTAGTAGAGGAAGATGACTTCTCCATTTGATGTGATAACTACTTTTTCAATTTCTCATTCTTTTTGACCAATTTTTCAATTTGTGCTCTTGTAAATTTTGCCACATTTACATTCAATTCTGCTGTTTCTAAGGGGTTAGTGTCCCCAACTCTTTTGACCAAAAGGTGTCCAAATACTTGATTTGGATTGTCAATTATTGTTGACCTCTTCTCATGAGGGTATAATGACCAAATAAGCAAGGTATCCTCATCTAGATTATATCTAGACCCTGAATATATCTTATCACTAGCCTCCTCTGTTAGGGTCATTGTTGTATCCCCTCTTTTTCTAAAATTGTCAAACACAATTGCAAAGCTCATATCCCATCCTAGCAGCAGTAATAGCCAAGCCTCTTGGAGTAACTCTCTACCTCTTTACAGGGTGATGGATTGCATCTCCCTATCAATTTTTTTTTTCATTTCTTCTAAGGCAGCAACTTCCTTCTCAAGAGTAATGTATTTCTCATTTTGTCTTATTTTCTTCCCCTTATAGACAAACAATTTGAATTCAGGAATTTTAACAAAATCATTATCAAAAATGAATTAATGGCTAGCCTTGACCCTAATGTCATCAGATAACTCATCTGATGTTTCAAGTTTTACAAGTTCCTGAGGGGGCTCATATTGTGTAATCACAGGGTCCTTTATCTATTCCATTGGTTGCTCCTCTTCATCACTCTCTTCATCTCTTCCTTCTTCTTCACTATTGTCACTAGAGAAACATACATCAGAGGTGGGTTGTGAGGGTATTTGATCCAAAGGCTCCACATCCTCAACCTACATTCCTATGTAACTTGTATGAGATGTATCAAAAATGTATGAGGGCACATCTTTTATTATTTCATTCATATGAGCAATGAGTTGCTCAACACTAGCCAAGGGATCTTGTACATTAACAAATTCTTCTCTATATGATGGGACATTCTTCCTCTTCCATTCCTCTACAATAAAAACTTTATTATATGAATCCATTCTCTCACTAGTGGAAGCTTCATCTCGGTTCTTGATCACATCATCTAGTGTAAACCAATGCTCATAACTAGATAAATTCCTAGTTAATCTTGTTTGATGAATAAATTGTTGGAAAAACAAGGACAAACAACTAAGAGGGGGGGTGTAAATCAATTGTCATAGAATATTTAAACTTTTCAAACTTAACTTAACCTTAGATCTAATGAATGAACAATAAACCATAAATAATCAACACATTAGAAGCACAAAGAACACCAAGATTTTTTACATGGAAACCCTGTTAGGGGAAAAACCATGGTGGATGTTAGTCAACAATATTATACCCTATTAAAAGTATAATGAGAATAATAATGGCAATGCACATGCATTTAGGCACACTACCTAGAGCTCACTGCTTAAATACAATGCCTAGAGCTCACTTCCCAACAATACACAATAATTTGGATTAGATCCATAGGGTGTGAACTAAAAAAATAGCTTCTACACAAGCCTGATTACAATTCCAATTAAGCACAAAAAACTTTCTTCACACTTCGCTCAACCTTCTTCTCACTTTGCTCTACAATCAAATGATTAGATCAATGTTCATACACTTTCTCTTTCTTTGTATTTCCTTCACTTTCACACACACTAACTTCACTCAAACAACCACTCTTATATATCCAAAACATGAAATACGTCAACAAATTAGTTGGCTAGAAATATAAAACATATTTGCAATGTTGGCCCAAGTATATAAATAAATTTTATACACCATCAGCTAATGTTAAGATGTGACCCAAAACAATATCCTCAAGTGAGCCAAACATTCAAATTTTAGTCTTCAAGGATCCACAACATGTTACCATCATCATGTCAGCCAAGAACATGAAAACCCAAACACACATGAGAAAAATATTCAACCACAAACACACCGATCAACCTGTACGTACAATAAGAATAGAGAATGATCTAGAAGCATCCGTAGAAGCAAAAATTATCAGAATCACATAAATTTCAATCAGGAACACTAATAGAGACCACATAAACACTATCAAAACACAACTATCATAGCATGATCAAATCTTCACATGAAACTCTAAAACTTCTGGTAGATGATCTGGATACTCACAACAATAAGCCCTTTAGTCCATAGTAGTTAATCTTCAACATATATAAAAAAACACCTTCATGACCCTCACTGCTCCACTAGTAACATGCAACTCTTCCTTTAACAATTATCTCAATATCCTCGACATATAAAACCTTCACTACAACAATGCTACTAGTGTTGACATCAATGACAACCACATATCAAAAGCACATCCACAACATCCAAAAATCTCCCCCTTTGGCATTCATGGAAACACATGATGTGAAAAATACCATCAACACAACTACACTTACTCCCCATTAGGTTCTGACTCTTTTCCTCTCCCACTAAAAATATTTTTCACATTGTTCTTCTCCCCCTTTGACATCAATGGCAAAGATAAGCACTACCTTCCTACATACAAGCTTTGAACCATGTATCTACACATCTGACTACTCCCCCTAAGTCACAGCCATAGAAACATCATTCTGGATCAGGAAATATCTATGAAGCACATAGATTGATGCAAGTAAATGCATCTTTAGTTTATATCAGGAGGGGTAATCACCCCTAGCATCCCTCTGAGAAACTCAAAAGTATCCTTCAACAACTGCTTGGTAAAAATGTCTACAATCTTTTCTTTGGTAGGCACATATTTCAATCTAACTTCTTTCTCATTCACTTTCTCCCTCAAGAAGTGAAACTTGATTGATATATGCTTGTTCTTAGAGTGTAGCACTAGATTCTTTGATATGTTAATTGCACTTGAGTTGTCACAGTATATGGCAATAGGCTCTTCATATACTACTTTGATATCTTTCAACATCTATTTTGTCCACATCATTTGATTACAATTATTTGCAATAGCAATATAATCTGCCTCAGTAGTAGATAGAGAAATGGAATTCTTCTTTTTACTCAACCAAGACACCAACTTCTTCCCTAAGAAGAAGGCACCACCACTAGTACTCTTCTTGTCATCAACATCTCCTACCCAATCCACATCAATATATGCACCCAAAGTAAGATCATCATCCTTAGGATACCAAAGTCCAAAATCAATTGTTCCTTTTAGATATCTATAGATTCTCTTTATAGAAGTCACATGAGATTCTTTTGGATTAGCCTAAAATCTAGCAACCATACATACAACATTCATAATGTTTGGTCTGGTCTGAGTTAAAAAGAGAAATCCACCAATCATTGACCTGTATCTTGTTTTATTTTCCTTATGAGAATCATCATTTTTTGTTCACTTGCATCCAGTCACCATGGGAGTACCAATAGGCTTTGAGTCTTCCATGCAAAACTTCTTCAACAATTCTCTCACATATTTGGACTGATATATGAAAATTCCCTTGTCTAACAAAGTAACTTGCAATCCTAGAAAGAACTTCATCTCTCTAATCATACTCATCTCAAATTCATATCATTAGTAAACTTCATCCATAGATTATCATCTCCTCCAAAAATAATTCCATCAACAAAGACCTCAATAATCAACTCTTTGTCATAATCCAACTTGAAATACAAGTTGTTTTCAACAGTACCTTTATTGAATCCAAGCTTTAGTACATATTTATCCAGTCTAGCATACCATGCTCTGGGGGCTTGCTTGAGTCCATATAGGGATTTCTTCAAATTTCAAACCATGTCCTCCTTGTCATTCAATTGAAATCCATCTAGTTGTTCAATGTATACTTCTTCTAGCTCACCATTCAAAAAAGCTAAATTTACATCCATTTGACAGACTTTATAGTTCTTATATGCAACATAAGCAATAAATAATCTAATAGCTTCAATTATTAAAGCAGGGCAAAAGGTTTCTTCAAAATCAATACCTTCCATTTGTGAATACCCTTTACATACCAGTCTTTCTTTATTTCGGACCACTTCACCTTGTTCATTCACCTTATTTTGAAATACCCATTTACTACCAATCATATTTTTGTCTTTAGGTTTGGGAACAAGTATCCATGTATCATTCTTTTCAATCTGCATTAGTTCTTCCTTCATAGCTTCCATCCAATGTTCATCTTTGCAAGATTCATTGACATCTTTAGGTTTTGTCTTGAAAATCAGGAAATACTCTTATGTTATCTTTCTCCTAGTCTACACACCTTTATTCTTGTCTCTGATAATTTGATTTCTAGGATGATTTAGCTTCACATACCTCAGAACTTTGGGACTCTCTTTAGATTTTGGTTTTTCTGTTCTTTCTTCTGTACTTGCACTTGTCTCTCCTTCCTGACTTACTTGATTTACCAAAACATATTGCACAATTTGAAGTTGATTCTGTGTTTGAGCATTCTTCCCTTTGTTTGTGTTGTCTTCTCAGTCATCTGAGTCATATCCACAATATCTGGATGATCTACTAGAGTCCTCATGAACTATAACATTTGCACTCTCAACCATTTTTCTTATTCTTCTATTATAGCACCGGTAGGCCTTGCTTTTAGTAGAGTAACCTAGAAAGATTCCTTCATTGCTTCTTGCATCAAACTTGCCTATATCCTCATCTCTCTTGATATAACACTTGCTTCCAAATATCTTGAAATATTTAATAGTAGGATTATAACCAAACCATAGTTCAAAAGGAGTCTTACCAGAATTACCATTGACATTTACCCTTTTCAAAGTGTACATAGTAGTGCTTACAGCTTCACTCCAATAGATGTGAGGCACATTTCCTTCTATCATCATTGTTCTAGCAGCATCCATAATTTTTCTATTCTTTCTCTCTGCAACTTCATTTTGTTGAGGGGTTCAGGGAGCAGATAACTATCTTCTGATTCCATGCTCTTCACAAAAGGAATTGAACTCCCTGGAGGTGAACTCACCACCTCTATTTGACCTTAAGCATTTTATTTTCAAACCTTTCCCATTCTCTGCAATAGCTTTGAAATTTTTGAAGTTTTCAAATTCTTCACATTTTTCTCTTAAGAAAGCAACCCATATCATCCTAGAATAATCATCAATAGTCAACATAAAGTACCTTTCTCCATGAAGAATTCTGACTCTAGAGGGACCACAAATTTTAGTGTGCACCAGCTCCAGTAATCCATTTGAATGATGTTGTTTGCTTAGAAAATAAACTCTAGTTTGTTTTCCCATCTGACATTACTTGCAAATTGTGTTAGCAGGCTTCACTAGCTTAGGTAGATCTCTTATTGCTTGAGTGGAACTTACTTTGACAATGTTATCAAAATTCACATGACACAGCCTTCTATGCCATAACTAGCTTTCATCTACTTGAGCAATTAAAAAACTTTCACTAGTAGCATTCAGGTGAAAAATATTACCTTTTATCTTTTTACCTAAAGCAATTGCTTTTCTAGATTTTCCAAGTATCCCACATCTTCCATCTTTGAACTAAAGATCATATCCCTTGTCCATCATCTATCCAACACTCATCAAGTTGTGCTTCAAGCCTTTAACATAAAGAACATCATCAATGTTATGCTTACCAACAAGAAAAATAGATCATTTTCCACGAATCACACTAGCATTGTTATCTCCAAATCTTACAACCCCACCATCATACTTCTCAAGACTTACAAATTTTCTTTTTTCACCAGTCATATGATGTGAGCATCCGTTGTCAATAACCCACTTATTCTTTTCTTCAATTTGGGCTGCAAGAGCTTTCTCAACTTTAGTAGATTTAGTAGCCACCAGACCATTTTCCTTGATAGCAAGGAACACCCATTCATCTTCATTTCCATTATCTTTATCAGACTCATCATCAGTCACTCCTTCAGCATAGTAAGATTTCTTTTGGAATCTAGATTTGTTAGGCTTAGATCTAGGAACTCTTTCAGGACACCTTGATGCAAAATGACTTATTTTACTACAAGAAAAAAATTTAATAGGCAACACTTCTTTATACTTTCCTTGTCCTCTGCCTTCTTTCTTCATAATCAATGCTTCCAATTATTCTACCTGTCTTTCTTTATATTCAAGCTATTTCAATTCTTCATCATACTTGGATGACTTTCTGGAACACTCTCCCAGATCATATCTTTGCTTGTTTCTTCTGGATATAGTAGCCTTAGATGCAGATTCAATCTTCAGAATAGATTCACCAAATTCACTCAACTCAAAGGTAGCAAATTTTCCAATCACTGTATCTCTTGTCATATTTGTCAATGATCTAGTTTCTTCAATAACATGATCCTTTGCTTTGTAAGAGGGAGGAAATGATCTGAGCACATTAGCTACAATTTCTTCCTCTTCTAGGGTACCACTGACACATCTAATACCCATCACTATTTCATTTACTCTTTTTGCATAAAAGAAGATATATTTTCATCTTCAGCCATCCTCAAATTTTCATACTTTCCTTTCAAACTCTAGAGCTTAGCCATCTTCACATGTACATCTCCTTCATACAAAGTTTCAAGCTTCGACCAAATCTCATGAGTTGTCATCAAACCTATCACATTTTTCATCTGCAAATCTATTAGAGTGCACAACAAAGATTCCATAGCCTTGACATTATTCTCATCCTCTTTAATCTCATCAGCAATGGAAGGACCATTATGAGGAATAACATATGGATTCTTTGTAATCTTCCAGAAGGGTTCTCCAATACACCTCAAATGACATTCCATCCTGGCTTTCCACAATGAGTAGTTTGTTACATCAAATATAGGACTATCCTTGTATGATGCCATCTCAGATCACCTCAAGCTTTTAAAATTCTTCAGACGAACCTTCTTTGATACCAATTGTTGGAAAAACAAGGACAAAAAATTGAGAGGGGGGGTGAATCAGTTGTCATAGAATATTTAAAATTTTAAAATTTTACTTAGCTTAACCTTAGATCTAATGAATGAACAATAAACCATAAACAATCAACACATCAGAAGCACATAGAACACCAAGATTTTTTATGTGGAAACCCTGTTAGGGGAAAAACTACAGTGGATGTTAGTCCACAATATTATACCCTATTAAAATTATAATGAGAATAATAATGGGAATGCACATGCATTTAGGCACAATTCCTAGAGCTCACTACTCAAATACAAGAGGGCTCACTGCCCAATGATACAAAATAATTTGGATTAGATCCACAAGGTGTGAACTAAGAAAATAGCTTGTACACAAGCCTAATTACAATTCCAATTAAGGACAGAAAACCTTCTTCACACTTCATTCAAGTTAACAAATAAATTTTAATCCAAATCATACACCATCGGCTAATGTTATGATAAGACCCAAAAATTCAAATTTTAATCTTCAAGGATCTGCAACACATTACCATCATGTTGGCCAAGAACATGAAAACTCGAATAGACATGAGAAAAATATTCGACCACTAACACACCAATAAACAAAGACATAAAAAAAATAATAGAGAATGATCTAGAAGCATCCACAATCAACAAGAACTAATAGAGAAGCATCTGCAGAAGCAAAAATTATTAGAATCACATAAATTTCAATTAGGAACATTGACAGAGACCATAGAAACACTGTCAAAACACAACTATTTATAGCATGATAAAATATTTTCATGGACCTCTAAAAATTCTAGTAGATGATCTAGATACTCAAAACAATAAACCCTGTAGTCCACATCAACTAATCTTCAACGTACAAAATAAAACACCTTCATGACCTTCACTATTCCACTAGCAACTTGCAACTCTTCCTTTAGCAATTTTCTCAATATCCTCGACATATATAGCCTTCACTACAACAATGCTAATAGTGTTGACATCATTGACAACCACATATCAATAGTACATCCACAACATCCAACAATCTGCCCCTTTGGTACTGATGGAAACACATGATGTGAAAAATACCATCAACACAACTACACTTACTCCCCCTTAGGTTCTAACTCTTTTCCTCAATTGCTCTTCTCCCCCTAAAATGATTTTTCACATTGTTTTTCTATCCTTTTGACATCGATGGAAAATATAATCATTACCTTCCTACATACAAGCTCTGAACCACATATCTACACATCTGACTACTCCCCCTGAGTAGTAGCCACAAAAACATCAATCTGGATTAGGAAATTGGTGCAGGAGCATCTTGCTCACAAATGCCTTCAAAAGGCTAAATTTCAAAAAATGAATCTTTGAATGTAAAATTTATGTAAAATAATTTTAAAAGGTCTTTGGTGGTTATATTTTAATATATTTAAAGTCACTAAGGGGTTGGTTGAGTCATTTTGTTGCAAACGTTGCAAAACATGTAAAATTGCAAAAGTGCAAAATGTGAACAAAAACAAGAATATGAAAGGTCAATTGGTTGTAAAGGGAAGTTAATTAGTTGGAAATGAAGGGGTAGTAATTATTTATGTTTTAATCATCTATTTAAGCCTTGGAGAGGTGAACCAAAGGAAGACAATGTAAATTGGAATCAATTTTGTCAATTTCAATACCCTATATTGAAGTTTTAACAGTTTTTTCCCTATTTCCAGGCCTTGTATGACTTAGTACGGCCTGGAAATTTTTTGAAAGTAGTTTTATGTGTATTTTATTGAATAATCTTTCCATTGGTTCAATTCTCATTCATTTTTATTGAGTAATAAGAAATTTATGATGATTTTTGTGTAGGTAGGCAGTTCAAAAAACTTTTTTCAGAAATTACAGTTCAGAAAACATGTTAGTACAGAAAAGTACAGAATAGTACGGACCTAAAACTTGAATATATGGAAATATATTGATGTGGTGAACAAACTTTATTTTTACAAGTAATTTTTATAATTCCATTTAAGGGGTCAAACAAGTCATTTCCTAAAAACTGTTCTGAACATAGGGTTTTTGGGGTTGCATACAAAAAAATGTGATTTCTTCTAATTTGTATAGTGAAAAATTCTAAAAATTTGTGGAAAGATTCATTTTGAGGTGTTCTTACTATATCCAAGGTTTCAAAGAATTTGAATAAGGTTTGATATATTTTTGGTGATGCCCTAAGCTGCCCTAGTTGTTAAAATTGCATGTTTTGGGTGAATTTGAGAGGTTCAAGGATGGAAAAGTGTGAAATCTTTTGGGGAAGCAATTTTTTATGATTGTTTGAGTTTGTGCAGACATATTCAAGTATTATTGAAGGTGTGGAAAGTTGGTATGAAGTTTAGAAAACATACTTTCTACAAACCCTCATTGAATGGAGCTTTGTTCAAGCCTTGAGTATGGGTTTTTGTATTTGTTGCTTTAATAGATGATTTTTCTTGAGAAAGATGATTGAGTTGATGGTTTTATGAGTTGATTAAATACTGTCTCTAGTTATTTGTGGTTTTGGAGTTGATTTTATGGTACATGCTTTGTTTTATTGGCCTCTTTGGAGCCTTATTTCTCAAGAATGAGTAGTTGAAATTGTCTCAAAGAAAGAGTATTATATTTCATGAATTAGGTTGGATGTTGTGAACCTTTGTCTCTGCATCAAATTGGTATTAGAGCTATCTGATCTAGTTTGTTGAGTTATTGTTATTGATTTTGGTTGTAAGTGTTTGGTCCATCTAATTGCAAAGAGGAAAGTTTATGAGTTGTGTGTTGGCAGATGAGGAAAGGTCTATGGTCACCTTCCTCCAATGGAGTTTAAGCTGGGTAGAAGGTACAGAGGAAAAGAGAGAGAGGCATCTTCCAAGATCTGTTGTTGGGTATATGGATGGTTTGTTGAGTTCGTGTTTGAGTTTTTGTTTGCATGTTAAAGAGAGATGGATAGTTTTCTGAAGAAGCACTTGAGTTTGTAGCCTAAAGAGTACTCCATTGTTGGGAGTAGATGAGAAGTTGAACAAAGGATTGGTTAGAGAAAACAAGGAAAAGACAAATGAAGATGAAGAAGGAACAAATAACAAGGAAGATTAATTTTTTTTATAGGTACAAGAATGTTTCCAAGGGACTTGGAAAGTTTTGCTAGTTGGTTGTATGGTGCAGGAACACCTTGCTCACAAATGCCTTCAAAAGGCTAAATTTCAAAAAATGAATCTTTGAATGTAAAATGTATGTAAAATTATTTAAAAAGGTCTTGGGTGGTTATATTTTAATATATTTAAAGTCACTAAGGGGTTGGTTGAGTCATTTTGTTGCAAAAGTTGTAAAACATGTAAAATTGCAAAAGTGCAAAATGTGAACAAAAACAAGAATATGAAGGGTCAATTGGTTGTAAAGGGTAGTTAATTAGTTGGAAATGAAGGGTCATTAATTATTTATGTTGTAAGCATCTATTTAAGCCTTGGAGAGGTGAACCAAAGGAAGGCAATGTAAATTGGAATCAATTTTGTCAATTTCAATACCCTATTTTAAAGTTTTAACAGTTTTCCCCCTTTTCTAGGCCTTGTATGGCTTAGTATGGCCTAAAAACTTTGTGAAAGTAGTTTTATGTGTATTTTATTGAATAATATTTCCATTGGTTCAAGTCTCATTCATTTTCATTGGATAATAAGAAAGTTATGATGATTTTTGTGTAGGCAGGCAGTTCAGAAAACGTTTTTCAAAAATTGTAGTTCAAAAAACATGTTAGTATGGACAAGTACGGAATGGTACAGACCTAAAAATTGGATATGGAAATATATTGATGTGGTGAACAAACTTTAATTTTACCAGTAATTTTTATAATGCCATTTAAGCGGTCAAACAAGTCATTTCCTAAAAACTATTCTGAACATAGGGTTTTTGGGGTTGCATACAAAAAAATGTGATTTCTTCTAATTTGTATGGTAGAAACTTCTAAATTTTTTTGGAAAGATTCATTTTGAGGTGTTATTACTATATCCAAGGTTTCATATAATTTTAATAAGGTTTGATATATTTTTGGTGATGCCCTAGGCTGCCCTAGTTGTTAAAATTGCATGTTTTCGGTGAATTTGAGAGGTTCAAGGATGGAAAAGTGTGAAATATTTTGGGGAAGCAATTTTTGATGATTGTTTGAGTTTGTGTAGACATATTCCAGTATTATTGAAGGTGTAGCAAGTTGGTATGAAGTTTAGAAAACATACTTTCTACAAACCCTCATTAAATGGAGCTTTGTTCAAGTCTTAAGTATGGGTTTTTGTATTTGCTGCTTTAATAGATGATTTTTCTTGAGAAAGATGATTGAGTTGATGGTTTTATGAGTTGATTCAATGATTCCTCTAGTTATTTATGGTTTTGGAGTTTATTTGAGGGTACATTCTTTGTTATATTGGCCTCTTTGGAGCCTTATTTCTCAAGAATGAGTAGTTGAAATTGTCTCAAAGAAAGAGTATTCTATTTCATGAACTAGGTTGGATGTTGTGAACCTTTGTCTTTGCATCAAAAATATCTATGAAGCACATGAATTGATGCAAGTAAATGCATCTTTATTTTATATCAGGAGGGGTAATCACCCCTAGCATCCCTCTAAGATACTCAAAAGTATCCTTCGACAATGACTTGGTAAAATGTCTACAATTTGTTCTTTGGTAGGAACATATTCTTGTCTGACTTCTTTATCATTCACATTCTCCCTCAAGAAGTGAAACTTGATTGATATATTCTTGGTCTTACAGTGTAGCACCAAATTCTTTAATATGTTAATTTCACTTGAGTTGTCATAGTATATGACAATAGGCTCTTCATATACTACTCTAATATCTTTCATCATCTCTTTCATCCCCATCACTTGAGTATAGTTATTTTCCGCAACAATATATTCTGCCTCAACAGTAGATAGATAAATGGAATTCTTCTTTTTACTCAACCAAGACACCAACTTCTTCCCTAGGAAGAAGGCACCACCACTAGTACTATTCCTGTCATCAACATCTCCTACCCAATCCACATTAGTATATGCACTGAAAGTAAGATCATCATCCTTAGGATAACAAAGTCTAAAATCAATTGTTCCTTTTAGATATCTAAAGATTCTCTTTACAACAGTCAAATGAGATTTTTTTGGATCAACCTGAAATCTAGCAACCATACATACAACATTCATAATGTCTGGTCTAGTCTAAGTTAGAAAGAGAAATTCACCAATCATTGGCCTATATAATGTTTTATTTTCCTTAGGAGAATCATCATTCTATGTTAACTTGCATCCAGTCACCATGGGAGTACCAATAGGCTTTGAGTCTTCCATGCCAAACTTCTTTAGCAGTTCTCTCACATATTTGGACTAAGATATGAAAGTTCCCTTGTCTAATGAGTAACTTGTAATTCCAAAAAGAACTTCATCTCTCCAATCATACTCATCTCAAATTCATTCTTCATTTCATCAATAAACTTCATACATAGAATATCATCTCCTCCAAATATTGTCATCAACAAAGACCTCAATAATCAACTCTTTTTCATGATCCAACTTGAAATATAATTTATTGTCATTAGTACCTTTATTGAATCCAAGATTTAGTAAATATTTATCCATTCTAATAGACCAGGCTATGGGGGCTTGCTTGAGTCTATATACAACTTTCTTCAATCAACAAACCATGTCCTCCTTGTCAGTCAGTTGAAATCCATCTAGATGTTCAATGTATACTTCTTCTAGCTCACCATTCAGAAAAGATAAATTGACATCCATTTGATAGACTTTATAGTTCTTATATGCAACATAGGCAATAAATAATCTAACAACTTCAATTCTTGCAACAGGGGCAAAGGTTTCTTCAAAATCAATACCTTCCATTTGTGAATACCCTTTACATACCCATTTAGTACCAATCACATTTTTGTCTTTAGGTCTAGGAACAAGTATCCATGTATCATTCTTTTCAATCTACATCAGTTCTTCATAGCTTCCATCTAGTGTTCATCTTTGTAGGCTTCATTGACATCTTTAGGTTCAATCTTGGAAATCAAGCAATACTCTTATGCTATCTTTCTCCTAGTCTACACACCTTTATTCTTGTCTCCTATAATTTGATTTTTAGGATGATTTAGCTTCACATACCTTAGAACTTTGGGACTCTCTTGAGATTTTGGTTCTTCTGTTCTTTCTTCTGCACTTGCACTTTTCTCTCCTTCCCGACTTACTTCATTTACCAGAACAAATTGAAGTTATTTTACTGGAACATATGGTGCAATTTGAAGTTGATTCTGTGTCTGAGCATTCTTCCCTTTGTTTGTTCTATCTTCCTAGTCATCTAAATCATATTCATAGTATCTAGATGATGTAGAAAAGTCCTCATCAACTCTAACATTTGCACTCTCAACCATTTTTCTCAGTCTTCTGTTATAGCATCGGTAGGCCTTGCTTTTAGTAGAGTAACCTAGAAAGATTCCTTTATCACTTTTGCATCAAACTTTCCTATAACCTCATCTATCTTGATATAACACTTGCTTCCAAAGATCTTGAAATATTTAATAATAGGCTTATAACCAAACCATAGTTCAAAATGAGTCTTACCATAATTACCATTGACATTTACTTAGTTCAAAGTGTACACAGCAATGCTTATAGCTTCACTCCAATAGATGTGAGGCACATTTCCTTCTATCATCATTGTTCTAGAAACATCTAGAATTGTTTTGTTCTTTCTCTTTGCAACTCCATTTTGTTAATGGGTTTGGAGAGCAGATAACTATCTTCTAATTCAATGCTCTTCATAAAAGGAATTGAACTCTTTGGAGGTGAACTCACCACCTCTTTTTGAACTTAAGCATTTGGTTTTAAGACCTTTCTCATTCTCTGCCATAGCTTTGAAACTTTTGAACTTTTCTAATGCTTTACATTTTTCTCTTAAGAAAGCAACCCATATCATCCTAGAATAATCATCAATAAGTATCATAAAGTACCTTTCCCCATGAAGACTTCTGACTCTAGAGGGACCACAGATTTTAGTGTGCACCAACTCCAGTAATCCATTTGAATGATGTTGTTTTCTTCAAAAAGAAACTCTAGTCTATTCTCTCATCTGACATTCCTTGCAAATTGTGTTAGCAGGCTTCACTAGCTTAGGTAGATCTCTTACTATTTGAGTGGAACATACTTTTACAATGTTATCAAAATTCACATGACACAACCTTTTATGACATAACTAGCTTTCATCTACTTGAGAAATCAAACAACTTTCACTAACAACATTCAAGTGAAAAATATTGCCTTTTGTCTTTTTATCGAAAGAATTTACTTTTCCAAATCTTCCAAGTATCCTGCATCTTCTATCTTTGAACTGAAGATCATAGCCCTTTTCCACCATATGTCCAACACTCAATGAGTTGTGATTCAATCCTTCAACATAAAGAACATCATCAGTGTTATTCTTACAACCAAGACAAATAGATCCTCTACCATGAATCACACTAGCATTATTATCTCCAAATCTTACAACCCCACCGTCATACTTCTCAAGACTTACAAATTTTCTTTTTTCACCAGTCATATGATGTGAGCATCCGTTGTCAATAATCCACTCATCCTTTTCTTCAATTTAGGCTGCAAGAGCTTTCTCAACTTTAGTAGATTCAGTAGCCACCAGACCATTTTCCTTCATAGCAAGGAACACCCATTCATCTTCATTTCCACTAT
The DNA here is from genome assembly GCA_007258455.2 of Sequoia sempervirens. Taxonomy (NCBI): domain Eukaryota; kingdom Viridiplantae; phylum Streptophyta; class Pinopsida; order Cupressales; family Cupressaceae; genus Sequoia; species Sequoia sempervirens. The sequence goes on along the minus strand of VDFB02047230.1, from coordinate 417,962,335 downwards.
CTTTATCAAACTCATCATCAATCACTTGTTCTTCAACATAGTAACATTTCTTTTGTAATCTAGATTTGTTAGGCTTAGATCTAGGAGCTCTTTCAGGAAACCTTGATGCAAAATGGCCTATTTTACTACAAGAAAAATATTTAATAGGAAACACTCCTTTATACTTACCTTGTCCTCTGCCTTCTTTCTTCATAATCAGTGCTTCCAATTCTTCTACCTCTCTTTCTTCATCATACTTGGATGACTTTTTGGAAGACTCTCCTAGATCATATCTTTGCTTGTTTCTTCTAGATATAGTAGCCTTAAATGCAGATTCAGTCTTGGGAAATAGATTCACCAAATTTACTTAACTCAAAGGAAACACGTTTTCCAATCAGTGTATCTCTTGTCATATTCGTCAATGATCTAGTTTCTTCAATAGCATGAGCCTTTTCTTTGTAAGAGGGAGTCAATGATCTTAGCACTTTAGCTAAAATTTCTTCCTCTTCCAGGGTACCATCGACACATCTAATACCCATCACTATTTCATTTACTCTTTGCATAAAAGAAGAAATATTTTCATCTTCACCCATTTTCAAATTTTCATACTTGCCTTTCAAACTCTATAGCTTATCCATCTTCACATGTACATCTCCTTCATACAAACTTTCCAAATTTGACCAAATCTCATGAGCTGTCTTTGGACCTATCACATTTGTCATCTCTAAATCTGTTAGAGTGCTCAACAAAGCTTCCATAGCCCTGACATTATTCTTAGCCTCTTTAATCTCATCAGTAGTGGAAGGACCATTATGAGGAATAACATATGGATTCTTTGTAATCTTCTAGAAGGGTTCTCCAATACACCTCAAATGACATTCCATCCTAGCTTTCTACAATGAGCAGTTTGTTCCAATGAATTTAGGATTGTCCTTCTATGATGCCATCTTGGATCACCTCAAGCTTTTAAACTTCTTCAAAGGAACCTGCTTTGATACTAATTGTTGGAAAAACAAGGACAAACAACCAAGAGGGAGGTGAATCAGTTGTCACAAAAAATTTAAACTTTTCAAGCTTAACTTAACCTTAGATTTGATGAATGAACAATAAACCATAAACAATTAGCACAACATAAGCATAGAGAACACCAAGATTTTTTACGTGGAAACCCTGTTAGGGGAAAAACCACAGTGGATGTTAGTCCACAATATTATACCCTATTAAATGTATAATGAGAATAATAATGGGAATGCACATGCATTTAGGCACACTGCCTAGAGCTCACTGCTCAAATATAAGAAGTATCACTGCCTAACAATACACAGTAAATTGGATTAGATCCAGAGGGTGTGAATTGAGAAAATAGCTTCTACACAAGCTTGATTACAGTTCCAGTTAAGCATAGAGAACCTTCTTCTCATTGTACTCTGCAATCGAATGATTAGATAAATGTTTGCACACTTTCTCTTTGTTTGGATTTCCTGCATTTTCACACATGCTAACACACACTAAATTTTCTCAAACAACCACTCTTATATATCTGCAACATGAAATACATCAAAAACTTAGTCAACCCAAAATATAAAACATATTTGCAATGTCAGCCCAAGTTTACAAATAAATTTTAATGTGAATCATACACTGTTGGCTAATTTTATGATGTGACCCAAAAAAATATCCTCAAGCATGCAAAACATTCAAATTTTAATCTTCAAGGATCTGCAACACATTACCACCATCATGTCGGCCAAGAACATGAAAACCCAAACACACATGAGAAAAATCTTCTACCACAAACACACCGATCAACGTGAATGTACAACAAGAATTGAAAATGATCTAGAAGCATCCAAAATCAACAAGAACTAATAGAGAAGCATCCGCTGAAGCAAAAATTATTAGAATCACATAAATTTCAATCAAGAACACTAACAGAGACCACATAAACACTATCAGAACACAACTATTCATAGCATGATCAAATCTTCACACAAACCTCTAAAACTTCTGGTAGATGATATAGATACTCACAAAAATAAACCCTTTAGTCCACAACAATTGATCTTCAATGTATAGAATAAAACTCCTTCATGACCTTCACTGTTCCACTAGCAACCTGCAACTCTTCTTTTAACAATTTTCTCAATATCCTTGACATAAACAGCCTTCACTACAACAATGCTAATAGTGTTGACATCAATGACAACCACATATCAACAACATATCCACAACATCCAACATAAATCCCTCTACATAAAATTTATCTCTTTCATACCCAAGAGGAAGGTTGTAATGAGCTAATTTAGCATCAATTTCTTCATATCCTTCAATGGAACATATTGTGAAATCTCCAAAATAGAGAGTATTGGGCATGAGTGATTATTGATTATGACTCTTATGTTGGTGTAATTAATTATTTAATTACACTTTAGGATAAGTTTACTTAGGTAATTATTTATTTCCTAGGATAATTATCATTTAATTCTTATCTTATCTTATTGAGTTGTCTTTTGCTCAAGATAAGATTAGGGTTGATTTTTCCTGCTTTATTGCATCATCGCCTTTTCGAAGGCTTTTGTATTATTTGTAAAACATTATTCTCAATAATTATTCTTCTAATTTTTTCTTGCACAAATTTTCTCTGAGAGTTTACAGAACATCTTTCATTTCTTGTTTTGAATATCTATGCATGTGATAGGTGATTGCTTGCAGGTTTCCTTGGGGACTGTGAAGTTGGCTTTTCAACTTCTACATAGTATCAGAGCAACATAACATAGGCACAACCGGTTTACATACTTCATCAGATATGAAGGGACATGCTCTTTGTGCTTCTTCAGGTATTGGATCAGGGAGATGGCTTCTAGATTCAGGAGCATCTCATCATATGGCATCTTCGCAGTCTATGTTCACTTCCTTTGAGCCTTGCACTATGTCTCCCATTTTGATGGGAAACATCACTTACATGAGTGTTACAGGGAAGAGGTCTATTAGTTTTTGGGATCACTCCTTTCAGGATGTCTTGTGTGTCCCTCACTTGACAAATAACCTTCTTTCCATCTATCAGATAACACATGGAGGCAATGGGAGATCTATGGAGTTCACACCTGATTTGGTTATCATTAGAGACTTGGAGAGTAGAGCAGTTATTGCTACTAGGATAGTGGATCACTCATCTCAGTTGTATTCTTTCACTAATTTTGCTACTGGTGGTGCTTCTATTCCTACAGATGTTCCTCACACTTCGATTGTGCATCATCTTTCAAAGGAGAGATTTGGCTTCTTGAACATTGGTGTTCTCACTTTGGATCTTGTTCTTGAGCCTTCCATTCCATCTCCTCCACCTCCTATTACTTCTTTTGTTTCAATGCAGTAGGATCCAGTTGATCATACATCTTTGGAGGTTTTGATTGAGTCTTCACCTACTTTGGCTTCTTCATTTGTTGAGGTCACACCTGCTTCTGTGGAGACATCTTGGGCTGCACCTATTCCACCTTTAGATATTTCTTTCATTCAACCTCTTCCCTCTCACTTCTTTTGGAGTTACTTCATTCTAGGGGGGATCTATGGTCTCTTTCTTCCTCTCTTATGGGGAGATTCTTTCATGTATCTTTGTGATGAATGGTGTCCTTGGGGGGTCTTATGGATTCCTCCATTTTTCATCACTTAGGTAGTTTATTGCATTCTATTTTGGGGAGGAGTTTTGTTCCCATGTGGTTTTCTCCTTTACCCCATTCGATTTAGTTTGCATTGCATTTGTAAATGAGTACCTGATCAGGCCTTGTTGCCAGGACTCATCTTTGCATAATAATTTGCTTCTCCCTAAGTTGCACTTATGGGGGGGTGTTGGTGTAATTAATTATTTAATTACACTTTAGGATAAGTTTACTTAGGTAATTATTTATTTCCTAGGATAATTATCATTTAATTCTTATTTTATCTTATTGAGCTGTCTTTTGCTCAAGATAAGATTAGGGTTGCTTTTTCCTGCTTTATTATATCATCGCCTTTTCAAAGGATTTTGTATTATTTGTAAAACATTATTCTCAATAATTATTCTTCTGATTTTTGCTTGCACATCTTTTCTCTGAGAGTTTATAGAACATCTTTCATTTCTTGTTCTAAATATCTATGCATGCGATAGGTGATTGCTTGTAGGTGTTCTTGGGGACTGTGAAATTGGTTTTTCAACTTCTACATCTTAAGATGCTTAGTATCAGACTTTGCTAGTTTTTGTACAATTTCCAAATAGACAACTTTTTTAGGAACCATTCGGGGTAACAAATGTGGAACCCCTTAAAATCCATAAACCCTTATTACTATGCAATTAGAGAAGGCATACCAATCTCCCCAATTGTGATTCACTTTTCCCTTTGGGTTATTATCCTTTGGTCTCAAAAATCTCTGTAATTTAGGGCATAAATTGTGATCATACAAATAACCTAACAACTTCATTAGTGGTTTGACAAAATATTCTTCAAATTATAAGTAATGTGACCTATCACATCGACTATCCCATAGTGCAATCCACATCTTCACGGGTTTAAATTTTTCATCTTCATCTGTATCTTTGATTCTTAATTATTTACCCCACACATTTCTAGCATGACCTTCATAGAAAAGCAAATGGATCAACAATGAATAATGTTTGAAATCCATGCAATCACTACTATTTTTTATCCTTTCATGCCCTTGACCTAGGGCATTCACTAGATAGTTTGCATGATAAAATGAACTAGAATATTTTCTTTGTATATCAGTTGCTGCAATCATTAGTGCAATAGACATAAGTGGTGGCACCTCAATTCCCAAGACTTAACCAACTGAGTAGTAGGTATATTGAAAATACTCTTTAAACAAATCTATATGAAATGGAGGGTTTTCATTGCTTGTAAATTTCCTGAGTTGACCTTGCTCATTTTTGGGTTTGAGAAATAGTACCTTCCATCTCTTGTAACTAGTATCCATGCAGTGATATTCTGTTAAAAAATCTCTAATGGTGAATGGAAAGCTCATGGGACCTTCTAGCTGAAATACATTAAAGATTAGGTCCTGAGAGATAACAAGCATATCGACCCCATTAGGTGATTGAATAGTTCTTCTCTTGGCATTATACTGACTGGCTAGGGTTTTCATTAATTCTACATTGACAAACAAGTTTTGCACCACAAGTCTTCCTAAATTCAATCTCCATGGGTTACATACTAGTTGAAACCTGAATTGATTTTTGTAATGATACATAAAAAGCTCATAACCCCGTTGTGGTGTCCAAACATCCCCCAAACCACTATGCTTTTCTAACAATTAACTTGTTTAAACACTTCTTCTGGGTCGTGGCCCTGACCTCAGACACTGGTCTATTAACTCTTGGTTTAGATTCCTCTTTTCATTTTTTTGTTTCTTTGCCTTAGGTTTTTTTGCATTTTCTTCCATCACAAATTATGAAAAAATGAAATTTTCTAGCTAAAAGTGGAGTACTTATGTGAATTTTCGCTTCCCCTAGTTTTATTGCTTAAAAATTATGAGCTTTGTCCCTTCTACCTCTACCCTTAGCGCAGCCTTTTTGGTTTTTGGAATTGTATTATCAATTCATGGTGCAATTTACTTCAAGTATGGATCATTAATACACCACTTGTTCTAGTCTTGTCATCAGGGAGAGCATTTATGTTAAATATCTCGATGATGCTCTTTGGACGTCACATCAACAAATAGTAATCATTCATCTATATATCATTGGAACTTTGATTTGTTTTCCACCGATGGCCACCTTCTCCATCGACAAGAGTTCCTCTTTCAGTCTATCGACAAGACATCTAACACACTACCCTGATACATCCAAGCTTCTCTGATAAGTGTTATATCTTGATACTCTATGGTTACGTCAGGCTATCAAGGAACCTTCATCATTCATTTTTCCGATGCACCCAAGTTGCGGCGATGTGATAATCTATGTTGTTTTCTATCGACCCATCATGGGAACTACTTTGAAAGTTAGCTCAATGGAAAGATGTTATGCTAATGTAAGGATATGGTCTACCCTTATCCAGCTATCGGTGGGGTAGTGATGGGAATTCCACTGATAGAGTATAGTTAGGCCGATAGTGTTAAAAAGGACTTTGATGGATTTTATGGGTGCAATTGCTTGGGTATGCTGGCTACAAAAGGGATTGTTTACACAAACCTCAAAAATTTGTTTAGATCATGAAATTGAGTCTGGTTAAATTTTGTAGGAGCTAGGTGATAAATGGATAAAGACTGATGAAAAACATGTGGAATTTCTTATTTCTAATAGGTCTTAGATACACAATGGCCATATCAGGTACCCATTTAAAAATGATATAAAAATGCAACTAATCTCCACAAATAGAGAAAAGGGGAAAACCCAGTCAGAAGAAAACCCCTCTCCAAAAAGGAGATGAAAATGTAGAAGAGTGATGTAGGAGTGATGATTGGAGGACTCAACATCATCCCCCCAAGGAATACAACCATCACGAAAATACAAAGAAGAAAAAAATAGGAAACAAGATATCCCCCCCATAAAGGAGAGTGATCCCCTCTAGAATATCTTCAAAGCTTGTGGAGAAATGAGAAGCCAAGTTAGCAATACCTGTTGTGAACCCATCTGGATGTCACAAGTCTAAAGAGGTGGATGAACCCTACTTTTCTAAAGAAAATATCAATGGAGGGGTAGGTAATGAAGAAGATGGTACCAAAAGAAGAGCCAATTCAATCCAACCACCACAATCCTAGTGAGGAGGAGAATTGCTTCCTACCCTGGAATCTAGAGAATCAAGAGCTAGTTGATCATGATCCCAAAACTTAGTGAATTTGTACACCCTGGAGTGGTGATAAACTTCACCATAGGCAATGAGTGTATCAAAATGATCCTTGATGATATCTAACTTGGATGTAAACTCAACCTTTAGACCCTCCTGTGCAAGCTGATAAATAGAAAGTAGATTGTGAGCCATTTGTGGAATATAAGCAACATCATGCAAATTCCCCCATCCAAAGTGACATCACAAAAAGTAGCTACATGAGCAATGTCTACATTGGCTATGAACATCCTGTCAAACTATAGAGGTCTCATGCTATCCCAAAGGATATGATCAAGAGAATGGGTGACATGTCGAGAAGAACTTGAGTCAATGACCCATCCCTCCCGTCTATCAACTAGGGTGGTGATCAAAGCATGTCCCTTGCCATGAATATCAGCTATGCAAAATTCTTGTAATCCCTAAAGAGGACTCCTCATGTGAGGAAGAGTGGTGTGACTTGAAAGAAGGAGGAAGAGTGATATTGTGATCTTGTGGAATCTATCTCAGCTCATGAATCTCCTTCTTGAAACATGTCTCCTCATGATGTCCAAGCTCATTATAGAAACTACATTTAGGCCTCTCCTTAGGCCTTTCTTCCTTTTGATGTGATGATTCATTGGATCATATCTTATACTTTCCTTTATTCTTTCCTTTTGTTGTTAAATGGAGCCTAATTAGACTTGAAGGTTAAATTTTCCCCACTTTTATTGGTGTGGTTTCCCCCTAAATTATTTAATGGGGGTATGGGGGCAGCACCCCCAAGATGGGGTCACAAGTTTTATTATTTTATAAAGGTGTCAAGAGTTATTTTTCTATTGGCCAACATAAAAAACCATATTTTTGTAAACAACATAAGTCTTGATAAAACAACTAAGGGTTAGGGTTTCCATTGATATTGTATTGTAGTATTTGTGGTGGTATTGAGTTGCAAGGATTATTGGTTGTAATCAGTTTGATTTGTTGAATAATAATATTGGACTCTTTGTTGTTGGATGTAGCCCAAGTTTGGGTGAACCACGTTAAAAATTGTCTCTCGCTATTATTTTTTCTATGCTTTTCATTCCTCTATTTAATCTTTATTTGCATTTAATTGATATTTTTCTGCATGCATTCCTAAAACCTTTCCCTTTGGATGGTGTTGCAACAAGAGCATGAGACTTTGAAGATGAATCAATATGGTTGAGTTTGTATTGTTACCTTGTCAACTACTCATAAAAGGTCTCAAATGAAGGCATCACAAAATTGTCTCCAAGGCCATCCATCGTAGAGTAAAAGGAAGTAGAAAAATAGGAAAAAGGTCCTTTCAACTTGGTAAAGATCATGAAAATGCATTTCTTATCTATTTTTTCTTTACCACACCCTAACAGTTGTGTCCTCAAAGACTTGAATTTCACCAAATAGTCTTCTATGGAGGGAAATGAATCAACTAAGAGTGAAGCTAGTTTTGACTAATTGTAATGCATGAACATCATTGGTAGAACCAAACAAGTCCTTGAGCTTATCCCATACCTCCTTTGGATTGGAGCACTCCTCAATGTGGAAAAACAAGGAATTGGAGACATGAAGAGAAATTAGTCCCATGGCCTCCTCACACTTGATGCAATGCTAAAACTTCTCATACTCTCTAGTCAAATGTGGTTGATTCTTATTCAATGTTGACCATAGGCCTTTTGATGAAAGGAGACACTGCATGCTAACTTTCCACATGTGATAGTTGTGGGGTGTTAGGATTTCAAAACCTATATCATCCATTAAAGAAAGAACCAATGTACAAGACAAAATATATCTAAAAGGAAATGTTGTAAATCTGATGATATGTCAAATTGCAAGTAAAATGAAGCCCCTTGATGCTAAAAATATTCTTCCAAAAACTAGGATATCCAAGTGATGACAAAAAATGTTCAAAGTAACAAACTACCAAAGCAAATCACCTAGTGCTGAATCTAAAAGAAATGAAAGGACTGATGGAAAATAGACCAGAATACCTCCCCGTTTTTGCTAGAATGGCATATTTTTGGAAAATTGAAGAGTAGATATTACCTTCCAAATCCAAACTGGGATTTTCACTTCAACTGAATCAAAATTTTGATGAATTCAAAATACTAAAAAATAGAGACCACCACTATAAATTAGACTTTGATATCTTTCCAACAGTATCTTGTTTGCTAGATTTCAAGATTGTACACAAAATATATGGCCCTCAAAATATCACTACTGATATGAGTCTACTCAATCTAACTAGGGGAAAACAATTAGCTCTAGGGGATAAAAAACTCTGGCCCTTGGTCACTACTATGACCATGGGTGTAGTAGGTAGAAAAAAGTGCCCTTGAATTAGGAAATGTCGAAGTGGCAGGCAGGGGAGCTCAGGTGGCATGGTCAGACAAATTGGTGTTGCCGCTCAGAATGTAGCAAGGCCCTCAGATCTCTAGGTGACCACAACAAGGGCTAAGAAGAGTCTTTGATAGGTAGTGAGCTTTCGATGATGTCACCAAATGGGAACCAAGAAATGGTAGCTGGTGGGACAAGGAGCTAGCGGTGTCAGACAGGAGCCAAGAAAATACACGAATGGTCAGATGTGATAGTTGCTTACTCATATGTAGACTTTGAGGTGATAGATGTTGATAGTCTAAAAAAAAATTAAATATTGCAAAATATTTGCAATTCAAAATTTAATTTAAAATGTTGATATAAAATTAAATCTACAAAAAAATATCAATGCTAACCTGATGGAGAATATAAAGTTGAAAACTTTAGCCCAAAAATTAAATATTAACCCTAGATGACAACTGCCAAATATATTTGCAAGTCAATTCCATAATTTTTTTAATTTTTCTACCAACTATAGGGAAAAATACCTACATTTGCAAATAAAAAAGGCTCGATGACTTAAAAAAAAATTCCATGGAGGATGACTGAAAGGGGAGATTTTTTTCTACAAATTTGTATGGATAGTACAAAAAAATAAAATTGTGAACCCTAGACAATACCTCAAATGGCTCTCGGTGAAAATATCTCTGATTTTAATGAATGGGCAGGTGATATATAGGTTTTGAGGTCTTTTGAGTGTAATGGAGAGGTTAGAGAGAGCCTAATCTACACCAGAAAATAGCTTGGTTCCCAGGTAGGAACAACTAGCTTGCAAAGGAAAACCCTCAACCTTGCAAAGAATCTCACAAGCCAACTTCCTTGATCCTAGGATAAAGTTTCAATGGAAAAGATCTGATACCAAGTTGAAATGATGGATTCACAATGTCCCTAATGAAGTTGTAGTCTTCAATGGAGGAGCTTTGCCAATAAAATATTCACCCACACATAAAGTGTTGCAATAATGGTATTCAAATAGAGATTCTATTATGAGATATGAGATATGTTACAAGTGTACATATGCCCTGATTAAATAGGAAAGAGAGAAATCTAGAATGCACTAAGATGTTTCCAAGTGTCTTAATCACACAACATGTGACAACATGTAAACCCTAACAACCTACCTAGGGAATGATAATGAGATAGAGATAAGTTCTAGATGATTTATATAAGGAATCTTATCTCCTACAAACATGGAAAGGGTAATGACCCCATTATTTATGATTTTCTAATGATGCAACCTAGGAATTAATTAAAAAAATAAAAGAACTAAGTTAACTTATGCTAGTGTAATAAATAATTAATTACACTAATAGTTAGATTGAGAAGCAATCAAATGATAATTCCACAAGAAGGTAGAGCAAGGGGCCGGTGACACGTTGTCACCAAACTTCATGGATTTTTCTGCAAGAGCCTTCATAGAGTCAGAGAAAATGCTTAGAGCTAAACCGAAATGCACAAAGCATCAAGATCAAATAATGGAAGGATTCAAGAGAGTTTCCTTCCAAATCACCAAATCTGATCTCTCTGAAGAGAAAAAGTTGTTGGCTATCATTGGAAAGTTCATGGAATATGCTACTCTGCAAAAGGAAGCTAGAAATCCAATTATAGATGATGAATATTTGCTAAAGTAGCTCAAAAGGCTAAAAGTAGCTACAAGGAAAAATAGACTATAGGACGAAATAGGAAAAAGACAAAATAGTCTATTTTTATATCATAAACTTGTGTACTCATATGGGGTTAGGTGAAACCCTAAACTAGAATGAATCTAAGCCATTCATTGTAAATGAATCTTGACCATTCATTCTTCTTTTGGAAAACTATAAATAGGGGAATCCTATTATATCTATGGTTAATTTTAGGATTGATTAGAGGTTAGAAAATCAATGAATGACAATAAAACCCAAAGCAATTACAAAACACAATGGAAGTAAAATAAAGAATGATTATACAAGAAAACTGTCGAGACCTCCATGCTTCACTTTTGTAACACCTTCTTACTTGTTGGTTGATGTGTTGCCCTTAGATTTGACATGCAAGCAATCTGAAAATACAAGTCTAAGTCCTACACCAAGATTTGAAGGATTTGATCAATGTCTAAATGCCTAATGTCTATGACAATATAATTGAAATGCCTATGCCTAAATATGAAAATACTAAATGAAGTAAGATGAAAAATGTTGCAATGTCTATAGAGTTTATGTGCATCTAATGTGTATATGCGTCTAATGCATAAATGAGAACAAAATAGCATTTTATAGAAAATGCCATTTTGAATGGACGGATGAGATGAGAGATTGAGAAAATGCCCTAGAATCAATGGTTAAGATTCAAAATGGTAACTCTCAATTAGGGTTAGGGAAAAATGCCCAAATGTGTGAATAAGATTTAATTAAATAAATTAAATCAAAGATAAATGTGACAGTTGAGATAGAATTAGCAAAAATCATAAGATAAGAAGATGGGATTTTAGAAAATCAGTAATTTTAGAAACTACCTGATTTGTAAAAGAATATTTCCATTTTGAATTAAATTAATTCAAAATATGGATTTTGTGAGACAAGGAGTAATTGATTTTTGAAATTAATTACTAAAAGAAGAATCAGTTAACTATGCAAGACATTTTTAAATAAATTGCTTTATTAAAAATAAAGAAGTGTCACATACAACAATTAAATAATTAAAAATAATTATTTAATTTAGAAGAGGTGGTTAATTAATTAAATAAATTAGCAAATCTATTTAATTAAAAGAGAGAATTTAGGAATTAGTGGCATATTGAATAAATATATTAAAACATATTTATTTGATAATCAAGAGGACATTAATGACAAAGATTAATTAAATAAAATGAGAACTTTATTCAATTATGAGTTGACTTTAGATAATTAGTGACACATCAAATAAATATAATTTATTTATTTAATAATCAGGAAGAATAGAAGACCCTGAATTAATTAAATAATTGTGAATTATTTAATTAATAGTTGAAGATGGGTTAGGAACATAATTAAAGTGTCATAATCATGCTAGGATGAAAAGTGGTAAAAATTAAGCTTACAGGACTAGGTCATTTTTAGGTGTCTACATTTTTCCCCTCTTTGTCATAATGTAGCATGTCACATTGTGACAAAGAAAATAAGTCAAAAATATGCCCCAGTGCAAAATAAAATGAGGAAGAATGACAAGGAGGGTTGCGGTATGCCCCCTCGAGAGGACAAATAGGTTCCAAGAACATGAGTGTGCTCTCGAAATATTAGTGCAAAAGATATGGATGATGATATGGATGCAATGCCTATATGAGATGGGCGAGAGAAGATGATAAGACAAAAAGAGATGCATGTTAGTTCCTAGAACAAATCCTTCAAAACTTTATCATAGGACTTTTAGATTTATTTCTCTTAATCATCATTGGGCGGTAAAAAAGACACAAATGGACAAAAAACACCATGATATGATGTAGACCAAGGTGTGCAAGGTAATCCACTTGAAAAATAGACAGTCACAGACAAGGACTGTCGTAACTCATACTAAGGGTGAAGTTGCTCCAGTATTTTTGTCAAGACAATCCATAGACAACAGTCAAAGAAAATAAAATAGGCCAGGAGACATCATCACACCTCTAAATCCTTCATGGGACATCCTCAAGGTAGCTAGTAGCATGACCAAAAAGAAAAGATAGTAAAAATATTAGACAAAATAGCCAAGATAGTCAAAAGATAAGACAAGAAAGACAAAAAAGATTAACAACCATGTAATTTTGTTTTCCAATGTTTGTTTGCCAGAGATTGATTTCTTGTCAGTTTGACAGTTTTGACAATTTAAGAGTTTTTCTAATTTGACAGTGTTGACAGTTTGACATGGCCTATTGTCAGGAAGGAAACATCCTGAAAAAGGCAAAGGAAATTTTGATGAGGTTCGAATCCGAGGACACATCTTGAAGAGGACCAAAGAGTGGCAAGACTGACATTGTTTTGACTAATATGTTTTGGCAAGTTGATTGATGTTGATTGTATGATTGATTGGACTATGTTGTCTGATTTTGACCAATTTTGACATTAACGTTTCGAATGATTGTCTTGTGTCTGAGTTTGATGACATCTGACTTATTTGACCAATGTGACAATTGTGACAAATTCCATGATTTTATTTGGACCAACCTAAAAGGACTGACCTAATGTCTCGGGGACTCATTGACTGATGGCCTTGCCTACGTAGCAAATGTGCAGAGACAACGCAGTTTGACAATGACATGGACTGAGTGACATGACTAAATTTGACTCCATTTTTAGGATTTTGACATTGATTTGGATGTTTTTCTATTTTTCTCCAGGACATTTTATGATTTTTAGGTCTTTCTTCAGGACATTTTATGATGTTTTTGTTTTTTTGTCGTTTTATGATTTTTTTGGATTTTTGACAACTTATAATTTTTTTGGACTTTTGACAGTTTATAAATTTTTTGGACTTTTGATAGTTTAAGAGGATTGTGACAAATGCATATGACTGATGCCTACACATGAGAATCAAAGGAAAAACATGATTGTGCCCCTAGTCAAGCTAAATACCAATTGACAAGTGATGAAAATGTTGTTTGACGTGGGAAGGATGCATCTTAAAACAATGTGAGGATGATGACCATAATCTGAGGAAAGTATGGCGGTCTACAACTGGGCTAGGAATGCAGTCAAGTAAAATTTTGGATAATGTGCTTGTATGAATTAGACTCATTGCATTTGGAATGACTTGGTTAGGACTAGATGGGATGATGATTATCCTTAGATCGTTTGACAAGGGAAATCCAAGATAGGTGACAGACATGAAAGGATAGGGGGTGGCCTTGGTAAAAGATGGGAGACATGAGACTAATGGAATTTTCATATGATTTTCAAGGACTATGTCGTATAAGGACAATAAGACTATGACGGTCAATAACATGATGTTTCATGAGTCATGTATGACCAAAGGATAGACATGTCAATATTTTTCCCAAAGCATGATTTATGTGTGCCAGATTTATGTCAAGACCGAGATAAGTGGGAAAAATGCATGGCAATGATAGGGCTTAGATGGACATCAATGTCATGAGGAAGTCATGGGAAAATAAGATGACTTGCCCCCAAGTATAAAATTCCACATAAATGATTTATTTTACAAATGACACCTGTTTGCCAGGTTTTCATCATGGTACTTATCCAGGGTGCCTGTTTGCCAGGTTTTCACCATTGGATGAAATTTTTCTCTTTACTATTTTCTTGAATTTTTGATTTTTTTTGGTGTCACCAAGATGCCTGTTTGCCAGGTTTTCATCAAGGTGACGATTATTTACATTTTTCATTTTTTTTGTATTTCTGATTTTGTGGATAGCTTGGATGCTTTAGATGACCACTGACTATTCTGAATCCATTGATGGTGCCAATGTAGAGACTGGTGCCATGATATGCCAATAATGTCATGTCTAAAGGAGTTGTCTCATTAGGATCATAACACTTGTATACAACTGATTGATGTCATTGTGATCCTTTCTGATACTAGATTTAGCCTTATCAAAATGCGCACATCTTGATAGAGTGCCATGAGAGTCCTTGCGGTAAAGAGTTACTTCCAAGATGTGACGGATTTGTGATGTGGGATCATTGGACTTTAAATGAGATGTAGGGTTATGATGAATGATGGTAGACGTGGAAAGATTGTTTGGATGTTTGGATGAATGACTTTTTATTTTTCAAACTTGGGATGGTGGATGACAGATTTTGGAGGGATGGTGTTTGGAACCAACACTTTTATATTCCTTGATTGATGACCATTTTGAAGGAGGTGGACATGTGTTATATGTGGGAGTCCTCTTGTCTTGTGGCTCCACATTGTGATTGACTTTTGTATTTGACTTAGTGTCTTTGTTTGATCCTTCTTTCTTTGGGATCCATTTTATTTTCATTTTTCCACTTGTCATTTTGCTTGATTCAATGGCCTTTGACATTTGATTTTGATCTTTTGACTTGTAAGACTTTTGTTTTTGTTGGTTTCAAAGGGAAGGTTTATTTATGATAGAATGATGGTTCATGGTGTGGGTGGAGGGGGTGTTGGCAGCAATCTTATGACAAGGATTTCTCATGGACTCCATTTTGACATTTGTATTTGACAAATTTTCCCCCAGTATCGAGGAGGTACCACTGACATCATTTGATTTACTAACTGAGGAATAGCCAAGACCTTGATGTCTGTAATTTACCTGAAGCTGTATTGGTTCTAGAATGCCTTGCTCATGTATGCCTAATCCTTTTCCTTGATATTGCATGCTTTGAAAGATTCTATTTGCATTGGGGTATTTGTTGTTTTGAAAGCAAGATATAACCCATCATTAGGTATGTGGATACTGTCACTTGTAATATTTTTATCTGCAAGAAAGCCTACTCTGACAAAGATAGATGACCCTAGTTGATAAATTGTCTTAGCTTCATTGTCATGTTAGACATATTCCTGATTGATATCTTTGGTCTGATCATGTGACATGTCAGGTTCAGATGATTTTGCTGGTGCTTCCAAGGCAATGTCGAAGCCATCATTATGTTTAGTGTCATAGATTCCAATGATTTTAGCTATAACTTGATCATATGCAAGCATGTCCCTAGTGGAAGATTATTGTTCTAGAGGAATATCATCTATGTGTCCCATGGAGGCAAGTGTCTCATCATGGGAAGTGTCAATAGTCAAGGCCTTTATAAGGTCAGCAAGTGTTTGATCATGAATGGCATAAAGGTCAAGGAGTGGATCGTTTTAGACTTCTTGGTCAATGGTAGGGTCTTGGTCGAAGATGGGGTTGTCATGGATTTGGACTTCTTGGTCAATGGTAGGTGTACTTTGGATGTCATGATTATCTTGAAGGAATCTTTGAATGGAGTTTAAGATAGGGTCATGGGATGGACTATCTTGTTCTTGACATGAGGGTGACATTATAAGGTTATGCTTTGGGCTTTCGTTTTGACATGTATCCTCAAGTGTAGATGATGGGATGTGACTTTGGACTATGATAGAATTTTCATGACAAGATGTGGCTTGTGAGGGGGTGACTTGAACAGGATTAATGGACAAAGGACTAGGATAGGACATGGGAACTTGGACTAGACTAGTATGTGAAGGGCTAGGATATGACATGGGTACTGGCATTGGACTAGTATGTGAAGGACTAGGGTATGTTGTGGAAACTTGGACCGGATATGACATGGAGTATTGGGCTAGATTAGTGTAAGGTTGACTAAAATAGGATGTGGAGACTTGGATGGGATCAATATGGTATGATGTGAGGACTTGACATGAGTTGGTAGATGGTTGATAAGGAATGTAGACTTGGATGGGATCGATAGGTGAAGGACTAGCATATGACCTGGAGACTTGGTATGGATTAGTGGATAGTTGGTTTCCCTTATCAAGGTTAGGATAAGGGTGATAAGTGGACGTTTGTTGTGAATTACTGGTAGGATTTATGTCAAGTGACTGTTGATGGTGAGGGTAGACGGATGGAGGTAGAAAATTATTTGTGTCAAAGCCTTGTGGTAACTTATCACCTTGGTCCAAAAGCATGGCTAGATACCTTTGAGGGCCGTGTAAGACTAAGTTTTCTACGAAGGAGACTATATCAAGATTTTGCATTGCAGCTTCTAAGTCTTCTACATATACTCGTCCATTTTGGTCTCTTTGTATGAATTGTTCAGAAGGGTTTCGTGATGAAGATGGCATGTTCATGGAAGGTTGCATGTTCATGTTGTGAAATGGGTTAGAAAAATTCCAATGTTGGTTTGTGTCATAAGTGTTATTATTGAGGTTGGGATTGAAATCTTGTCCAAATTTTTCCATTTATCCTTTATGTCTTTGAAGTCTAGTCTCAACAATAAAAAGGGATTGCTTAGATAAGGATGATGAGGATGACAACTAAATGTGAGGATGATGACAACCAATGTTTTTTGGATTTTCGATAAGGATGAAAATGCAAGACTATGTTTCCTAAAATGTCAACTAAGATGACTAGGTGATGATAATGTTTGTCTAAGGAAATGATTGATGTAAGATGACAAGGTGATCAAAGCCAAAATGTCGACTGAGGACTAAGATGATGATGTTTGACTAAGGAATTAATGTTATAAATGCAAGGTCTAGCTTCAAAATGATGACTAAGATGAACAATGCAAAGTCTAAGGCTCAAAATTAGGACTAAGATTGTTTTTTGATGTTTTGTTGAAAAGTTTGAGTTGTCTAAGGTCGATTGTTTGTGTCCAGATTTGTGAATGTTGTGTATATTGTTTAAAAATCTAGAAAACACTTGACAAGCATGATGTTTTGACTGTAATCAAGCACACATGAGACAAGTACAATCTTATGGTTAGGCCAGGACAATATTCGCTAGATTCCACGTGGGTTTCCCCAACCGCATATCTGTAGCATGTGAATTCAGAAGCTTGGCTGCACAGGCTCCCCCTTACAGTGCACTCTCTTCTCAAGCCAACCAAGCCTCCAACCCCCATGAAACTCCCATGGCAGATTGATCACCTCTACTACAAACTATGAAAGTGTGGATGCCTTCACACCAACCGGTGCTGCGCTAGCAAATAGAAGGTTTTTGGCTTATGACACAAAGGTGTTTAATTAAAGACCCCCGTTCGAGTGGCCATACATGGGGCAAGAGATTAAACACCAATTAGGTGGCACTCTAGCCTAAAGAGGTTAAGCTCAATAGGTTTTAAGGGAGTACTACTCTGTCCATATGACACATCCGCACTCATAATCTTAGGTTTTCCCTTAAGATTCACATTTATATATCGGTCAGGGGTAGCTTGGCCTTAGCTCCATTGCTGGTTTGAGTCACATTGGGGTGATGAAATCCCCAGGCAGGCCCAATTTCTAGAGTTAGTAACCGTTTCTCTTACACCCAAGATCGCCCGAAAGCACAAGCAGAGAGGATACTCTGATATACTAAGTCGTGGGGTTAAAAATAGATAAAAATGGGTTTGGTTTTCTAATCACCCAATTTTCACAAGGTGAAAGCATACTCACCTACCATTTTGCAAACACACTCAAATATAATAGAAAGATGAGTTCGTTTTAATTGCACCAAAGGAAATGTGTATTATACTAAAAAAGACAAACACATTGTTTTGATGTTTAGTCTTTGACGTTCGAACCTACAAGACCACATGTAATGCTGAAAATGAAACAAGCTTTGCACAATAGACAACAAGAATCAAGATTGTTAGAAGCACACATGCATACAAATACTAAATCTAGAATGCAAATTCATACGTTAAGCAACAAAGAACATGGGAAAGTAAAAAAGTGATTAAAACTAGAACAATCTCACCAATTTTCAAACGTATTTCCATGAATTATCTTGATTGCCCTTCTCCATTTTGCTTGTATGGTATAATTGCCCTCAGATTTTTAAGTAATTCGTGCAAGTATAGCCTAAGATAGTGATTAGCAAAATATCGAAGATTCAAGACAAAAGTGCTCTCCAAAGTTATCAAATTCGTGAGAGAGATTGGAATGAAGAATGACAAATCAATTTATAGAAAATTGATTATTCGAATGATAGGCCAAGATTGAAAGATTAACGGACGGTTGAGATTGAATGATTAGACATGCATTCAGATAACTGATAGAATTGACACGAGTGATTCGAATTAGAAATAGAATTAAAGATTAAATAAATGGTTTAATCTTCAGTTCGGCATTCGAAAACATAAGAAATATCTTTGCATGACAAAGATGAAGATTGATTAAAGCAACTCTCTGTTCGAACGCACACACAACACTTAATTAATTAAATAAGAATATTTAATTAATCCGCATGTACACGCAATTGAGTTAGAAGTGGATGATTGAATGGTTAGACGAAGAGATTACTCGAAGACGCCACTCAAACATTAAATCAATAGTTAACTGAACAATTAAAATAGATGTCGAGTTGAGTAAAAGTGAATACTTAGATAACTCACATAATTATCTAAAATATAGAAGAATGTGTTAAAATAGAATTAATGAATTAAATAATTCATTTAATTCAAAACTCGATATTTGAAGAATAATTAAATAAATAATATTTATTTAACTAAGTGACGAAGGGGATTTAAATGAATAATTAAATAAATAATGAATTTATTTAATTATAGTTGAAATATGATAAAGAGTAAATTAAATAATAATTTATTTAATTTAACAAGAAGAATAAGGTTAATTAGTAAGATAATTAAATAAGAAGCGTTTATTTAATTAATTAGATAGAATAAAGAAAAGTGTGAATTAATTAAATATTTAAGATTATTTAATTAATAGAAGAATTAATAAAAGATGAATTAATTAAATAATTGACATTATTTAATCATGACCATGAAGAATAAGAATTATGAAGAATATAGAAGTCGCAGGCTAATAACCAGATTTCGGTGTCTACATTTGCCCCTCTTTGATACAATGTCGTTTAGGCATTGTGTCAAAGAAAATCAATGAAAATATGCCCCAGTCAAGCTCCGGATTAGAACAGGTGAAGGTATGCCCCCTCGGGAAAATTGACAAATTTTTGAAATGTTCAGAAAAATTTGGAAATACACCCGATTAGTCCAATAGATAGGCAGAAATGCAATGCAGTTGATGGAATTGGGTTCGGAAACGGGAGGGACGGGTACGAGATGATAGAAAACGGAAGTTTACATGGCCAGTAGGAAGAAATGCCACCTAAGCCCTAGGTATATATTGGAATTGGGGTGAAAAACTATTCATTTGCACCCACCCAGCTTAGAGATTTCAAAATTTTGCTCTGAATTTCAGCGAGGATGTCTCCAGTTCCAGCCACCCATCATCGTGCCTACAGGATCAGGACGTTCCAGAGACCAGCCGGCGCGGACCCCCCGGTATGTACCTAAAACTTGTCTTTTGAAAAATTTTAATTGGCACGCATTTTAAGGTATTTATTGCATTTTTAGTTGTGTGTCGTATTTTAATTTGCACCGCATTTGTATGCGCGAACGATGCATCTGCTTGCGAAAAGCCACATGTGCATTTTAACGCCGACCGGTTAGGCTTAGTTTAGAAAATAACCGCATGTGTTTATTTTGTAACACATTTGATCATTTTGATACGCATTTGAAATTTAGCTACGCATGTGCATTTTATTATACGCATTTGTTTATGTTGAAACGCATTTGGAATTTTGCAACGCACTTGCATGTTTAGCGATGCATTAGAATATGTAGACATGCACTTGTCATTTTGCACCGCAAATGTCATTTTTACGACGCATGTGATGATTATCAGCCGCATTTGATTAATCATGACGCATATGTAATTTGTGAACCGCATTTGTATAAAAAGCGACGCATGTGTTAAAAAACTGACGCATCTGCAAAATAACGACGCATTTGCATTTTATGTCAAAACATTCATTTTTCACTAGGGTAGATGATTCAGGCTAACATGAGGCATGGTGTTGCAGGTTGTTCTTGACCCTATCTACACACGTGAGTCGAGACCCACGACGTTTTAATTCAGAGACAGCCTACGACCGGCCGAGCGACGGACTCTATGGCATTTGGGTTTGTTGCACGTGACCGATATGCCCCAGATTAGGGCAAATCGGGGTTTACTGACAGCACTTTGCGAGCAGTGGCACTCGGAGACGTTTTCCTTCCACCTTCCGACTGGAGAGTCCATAGTGACTTTGGAGGATGTGTATAAGATTTTGAGGCTACCGATTAGAGGGACATGGGTGGTCTATGATACCCAAAGGGGTATAGCTGAGATGTGTAGGTATTACCCCCATGCTAATGTTAGACAGCTAGGGGTTGATGACTATGAGATTAGATGGCGGGTATTGGCCCAGAGATATAGACAATTAGACTGTCTAGTAGTGACACTGATAGGTGGTATTGTACTGCCTGATCGCCGAGGTCATGGATTCCCTGTGGGATGGGGTGAGATGCTAGTGGGCATGCTAGAGCACCGAGTTGTATATGCTTGCGGTTCGTGTGTGCTGGGGATGCTATACTTCCACCTTCATGACATTGCCTATAGAGAGGCACAGTCGATGAGCTGTGGCACCACGCTCCTGATGGTATGGGTGTGGGAGCATATTGTTATTTTTAGACCACTGGTGATAGTAGATCTAGCTCGTGGAGTGCCATACGCCTTTCGGTATGCGGGAGCCACCACACAGCACCACATTGGAGACACGGGCTATTATAGACACGCTATAGACCTATTGCAGGAGTTTACATGGAGACCGTACCTAGGCTGCGAGGTGTGGTCAGATGAGGGAGAGAATTTGCCATTTTGTCGATAGACACAGTATTTAGTGGGACAGACAGTGTCCCATATGCACATCATAGAGCGGCAGTTGTCGGACCGGGTCCTGAGACAGTATGAAGAGGTACAGGATGTACCTCGAGGGAGAGCAGAGTTTGCTCGGTCTTCACAAGAGGTCCTACTGTGGGGGCTAGAGATTCCAGTCACCACTATAGAGGCAGACATTGATGGATTATAGGCGCAGCCATGGGGATGGAGGG
This sequence comes from Sequoia sempervirens, assembly GCA_007258455.2. NCBI lineage: Eukaryota > Viridiplantae > Streptophyta > Pinopsida > Cupressales > Cupressaceae > Sequoia > Sequoia sempervirens. The sequence continues at coordinate 417,940,623 of VDFB02047230.1, read as the reverse complement.
GTGGACCAGCAGATCCAGGGATGACCCCAACTTATGATCAGTGGTGGGCATTGCACAGGCCGATTCCGTTGATAGATCTAGGGCAGCCAGCACCGGTAGAGCAACGTGTTAGAGGTCCCAGAGGCAGACGCGGTAGAGGAGGTGGTCAAGGAGGTAGAGGAGGCCAAGGTGATGGTGGGGATGATGGCAGAGGTGGCCGACGCGGAGGTAGGAGAGGGAGGCGTCGTCGACGAGGACGAGGAGCAGCCTTGTCACCGATCTGAGAGGAGAGGGGAGGAGAGGAGGATGTGGCCATGCTAGATGTGGCCAGAGGTGGCGAGGAGGAGCAGCCAGTTAAGGCAGTTATCCAAGACATCCCTGACATCCCAGTAGAGGCAGAGGCAGGTGTCGAGGAGGTAGTTGCAGAGGAGGCCGTTGGAGAGGAGGCAGTGGGAGAGGAGGCAGAGATTGATGCCCTTGGATTGCTAGGTGCCTACCAGGAGGATGAGGAGGAGGAGGATGATCACGAGAGAGAGATCAGGGATCAGATCCTAGAGGAGATGGACGAGGAGGAGGATGGGCGAGACAGGGTCCGCCAGGATGAGATAGAGGCGGAGGTGCCCGACACTGATATATTACGAGCCCAGGTTGCCTCCTTAGAGGAGCAGATGAGGGTGTTGATGGTAGAGAGAGATGCCTATAGGGTAGAGAGAGACAGAGCATCGATGGAGAGAGATCAGGCTGTAGCCCGGTGGCAGGAGACTGAGCAGAGATTCACAGAGCTCAGGACATTATGTACAGGACCATCAACAGCATTTTCCAGAGAGTTGGTCAGAGCTGGCGAGAGGGAGAGATACTACCGAGACTTGTATGAGGCAGAGGTTCCCTTAGAGAGATGGGCTCCCAGCTTTTCAGTAGCACAGAGTAGGTCTCAGACCAGGACCCACACATGGGCAGTGAGCACAGAGGGAGTGGATCAGCCATGCAGAGCACGGCCATATGACAGACCTCCCACAGCTCCGAGATCAGCAGGTTCCCAGCATCAGTCTCCTACACACTCTCGACATGGTGGCAGTGGCAGTTCAGGATAGAGATATAGTTTTGAGGTCCATTTGAGACATTGTATTTTGATTCGATAGCCTGCGGGCTTCCATGTATTTATGATACATTATGACATTGTGATGTGACACATATGAGCGATATGTATATAAGATTTTGGCGGTAATTCTTATGATATGCATTGTCTATTTATTGATTATGCAGTCTTGATTTATACATGTGATGTTTATATGATATGCCTATGTGATGGATGGTTGTATGTACTTTATGTTGTTTATGCAACTAATGCGATAAATTTGATTCTATATGACATATGATTCTATATGATTATGAGATGCAATGTGATGTTATATGTATAATGACATGTGATGCTATACAAATATAATATGATGTATGTATTTACAGTTTATTACTTATGATATGCAATGTTAAATGATGATTATTGTCTATTATGCCATGATAATCTAAATGTGACATATGCCTATATATATGTATGTTTCTAACATGTATGTTGATGCAGGATGATGTATACCATTTTGTGTCACAGGACTCTGTCATAATGCAAGAAAGAAGAATTGTTAATGCGGAATGGAAGATCGATAAAGAATGAAAAGACAGAAGATAAATGTTAGTGTTAGGAATCTTCGATATTTTACCGTATCACAAAAGGTATTGCACTTTATCATCATTGGGTGGGACTAATACAAATGGAGACAAACACCAGGATATGACATAAATCAAGGTGTGCAAGGTCATCCACTTGCTAAAACAGACAGTCGCAGACAAGGATTGTCACTAACTCATACTAAGGACACAAGTTGCCCCAGTCTTTTTGTCAGGACAAACCACAGACAACAAACAAAAGAAAAGACAGGTCATGAGACGTCATTGCTCCTCTAAATCCTTCATGGAACATCCTTGAGGAAACTAGTAACATGACTCAAAATCAAATTTAAAAGACAATCGACAGACAGCAGTCAAAGAAAATAGAATTCTGATACGTCGTTGCTTCTCTAAATCCTTCATGGGACATCATTGAGAAAGCTAGTAACATGAATCCTAGTCATCAATTCAAGATAAATGATAAGATAAATAAGCCATATAGTCAATAAGCCAATGAAAATATTTGCCAAAACATGATTTGTTTGTTTGATTTGTTTGATTGATAGAGCCTGATTGCAGGATACACATACCGGATAAGACTGTGAGTTTGGTTTCGATGTTATGACTATCTGTATAAGGCATGACAAAGCCTGGTTTCAGAAAGTCATGTATCGTATAAGACGCTGAGTCGATGCCGTTGATGTGATAACCTATGTAAGGCTACGCTTGATGAGGACCTTGTCGACGCTGAAGGACGCATCCTGAATAAGACATAGGTTGATTGTTTTGATAACGCCTGTTTCCAAGAAGGACACATCCTGTAGCAGACGGTTGGTTGATCTGTTTTGAATTGTTTTGTTTGGAAAGTTGTTTGATATGACTCAGAGACATTGCTAACTTGTTCACCAGATTGATGCATGACTTGATATGATGTGTTGACAATTGACTGTGTGTGATGACAAAACCCTAAAGGACTGACCTAGTGTGGCCTCGGGGGCTCATCGTGTGATGTGCCTTGCCTACTGTACATGCAGAGACCTCGTAGTTTGACTTGACTGCGACCAACAAGACTGACTACAAATAGAAGACATGTGTGAAAGCGAATGTGACAAACCCTAATGGACTGACCTAGTGCGGCCTCGGGGGCTCATCGTGTGATGGCCTTGCCTACGTTGTACACGCAGAGACCTCGTAGTTCGACACTACCAATGACCTTGTCATATAGACATATGGATTGACGCATGACTTTGTACAGACAAACCTAAACTGACCTAATGCCTCGGGGGCACATCGGCAGATGGCCTTGCCTACGTCCAGTCGCAGAGGCAACGTAGTTCGACATGACGACAATGACTAACAAGTGCGACTGAATTTGACTCTATTTTTGGATTTTTTTGAAGTTTTTCAATGTTTTTGTGTTTTCCTAGGTCATTTTGCGATGTTTTTGGATTTTCATGGTTTTACGTCTTCAACACAGCCAATGTAAGAACCCATGTGACGCAGGTCAAGTGTCTGCCCCCAGTCGAGTATAAGACCAACTGACTATGAATAGATTAAGATGGGGGATATGAAATGCTCTCGATGTCAATCGTTCCAAGCTATGGAAAAGACTACCACTTATTAGGACTGATATATACAAGTGATGGACATAAAAGGTAACAGATATATACAAGATAGTGGACTATGTACACGAATGTGGGCTATGTACAGGGATAAGGGACTATGTATAATGAAGTGTGCTATGTACAGGGAAGTGGTGTATATACAAGATAGATTAGAATACTAGTAGACAAAGGAGTAGAGTTGAGTACACATAGCGCCTATTTGCCAGGTTTTCACCATGGTACCTATCCAAAGTGCCACCGAAGTGGTTTTCACCATTGGACGATTGATTTGTCTTTACTATTTTCCATATTAACTAATTTTTTTTATTTTTTATTTGGTGTTGCCAAGACGCCTGTTTGCCAGGTTTTCACCTTGATAATGATTTTTTTTGTATTTTTGTTAAATAAGACAAAGGCTCCCAGAAGCTATGCATAGAACTTCTTCAGATGCATACTATTGATTGGTGAGGACAATGGTTCACCTTCAGGAGTAGAGAGTTGATACGCTCCTGATCCAAAAGCTTCCGTAACAACATAAGGTCCCAACCAATTAGGTTCAAACTTTCCTGGTTTGTCTCTTTCTACTTGATTCTTTGGGTTCTCCATTAAAACCAGGTCACCAATGTCAAAATTTCTATTTAAGACCCTCCTGTTATAGCTACGACGAAGGCGATTCTGATATGCTTGAAGATGGTCCAGTGCCTTTTGTCTTCGCTCATCCAGGAATTCTAGTTCATGGAGTCTCGACACTCGATACTCTTCATCATCAATGTGGCCTTTCAGGGATACCCTTAGTGAAGGAATCTCGACCTCAATAGGCAAAATGGCTTCAAATCCAAAGACAAGTGAGTATGGGGTAGCACTAGTGGGAGTACGGATACTTGTACAATAAGCCCATAAGGCAGGATTAAGCTGTAAATGCCAGTCACGACCAACATCATTGACAGTCTTCTTGAGGATTCTAATGATGATCTTGTTAGATGCCTCTGCTTGGCCGTTACCTTGGGGGTAATATGGAGTGGAGAAGTGATGTTGAATATGAAATTGATCACACAAGTGACGGACTTCTTGGTTCTTAAATGGGCAGCCATTGTCAGTGATTATAGACTGAGGGACACCATACCGACAGATGATATAGTTTAAGATAAATCTAGAAATCTGTGTGACGGTAATGTATGTCATAGGAATGGCTTCAATCCACTTCGTAAAGTACTCAGTGGCAGTGATAATGAACTTGTGTCCATTAGATGAGGTGGGGTGGATCTTACCTATGAGGTCGAGTCCCCATTGGGCAAAAGGCCATGGTGACGTGATAGGACGAAGCTCTTGTGCTGGGGCATGTATCAAATCTCCATGAACTTGGCACTGGCGACATTTTGTTACAAAGACATATGAGTCTTTTTCCATAGTAGGCCAATAATAACCCAGTCTCATAATATTTTTAGCTAAGGTAGGACCGCTAGAATGGGAACCACATATACCCTCATGTACCCCACGCAAGGTTGCTTGTGCTTCAGTAGAATCAAGGCATCTCAGTAAGGTATTGTCTAAAGCGCGTCTATATAGGGTGTCTCCGACGATGGTGTATTTGGATGACTTGCGAAGGAATGTCCTATGTTGGTTATTGGATAGGCCAATGGGGATGACTTCGGCATGAAGGTAATCATAGATTTCTTTGTACCATGGGGAATTAGGACCAACAATGTCACACACCATTTCAGAATCTGGGATATCATAGGCGGGGACCAAAAGCTGTTCGACCAAGAACTCAAACTTAGGCACGTTGTTAGGAATGTCAAGGAGGGAGGCAATTGTAGCCATAGCATCTGCTGCTTTGTTTAAAACATGAGGTATCTGATGAAACTTGACTTTGTCAAAGTACTCTTTAAAACTATCATCCATGTGCTTGTACGGAGCAAGCTTCTCATCCTTAGTCTCATAATCATCACTTACCTGTCTTATTACTAGTTGAGAATCACCATATACCTGTAGGTTCTTGATTTTCCACTTGACTGCCATGCGTAAACCTGTCACTAAAGCTTTATATTCCGCCATGTTGTTAGTGCATGGAAATGCAATCCTGAATGATTTAGGGATAGAATCACCCTGTGGTGTGATAAACAATATCCTAGCCCCTGAACCATGATTTGTATGTGAGCCATCAAAGTATAGTTTCCATGTTATGTTTGTGTCAAAAGTGAATATGAACTCATCAGGAAAGTCTGCCACTAATGGGTGATCTGCCTGTATGGGTGCATCATCTAATTGATCAGCAATGACCTATCCTTTAATAGCCTTTCTCTCTACATACTGTATATCATACTCACTAAGTATCATAACCCACTTAGCCAGACATCCTGTTAATGCTGCCTTACTAAGAAGATATTTCAGAGGATCTATTTTAGCAATCAACATTGTTTGATGGTTTAGCATGTAGTGCCTCAGTTTTTGGGTAGAAAATACTACTGCAAGACAGGAACGTTCAATGTTACTATAGTTAAGCTCATAACCAACCAAAGTCCGGCTGATATAATAGACTGCCCATTCATGACCTTCATCGTCATTCTGTGCAAGCAATGCTCCAAGTGATGAATGGGTTGCTGTGATATAAAGAATCAATGGTCTTCCTTCAACAGGTGGCATTAAGACAGGTGGTGTAAGTAAATATTCCTTAATCAATTGAAAAGCCTCTGCACACTTAGCTGTCCATGCAAATGGTACTCCTTTCCGAAGAAGATGTTGAAAAGGATGTGTCTTGTCTGCTAGTTGCACTACAGACCTTCTGATAGATTGGAACCTTCCCTGTAATGTCCTTAGTCGACTGAGATTGTTGGGTGGTGGCATGTCCATGATTTCTTTCACCTTAGCTGGATCCACTTCAATACCTCGTCTTGAAATGATATAACCTAACAGCTTTCCTGACTTGACTCCAAACACACATTTCTTTGGGTTGAGTCTCACATTCTACTTCTCCAGTCTTTGAAATACCTTGTCTAAAACCTGTAAATGTTCTGCCCTTGTCTTGGATTTTACAATAAGGTCATCGACATAATCCTCCATACAAGTGTGTACTAGATCATGAAAGATAGTAGTCATGGCACGTTGATAGGTTGCTCCTGCATTTTTGAGTCCGAAGGGCATAACATTCCAGCAATACATTCCCCAAGGACAAGTAAAAGTCGTTTTATGTTGATCTTCAGCTGTAATTTTTATTTGGTTATACCCTGGGAATCCATCCATAAGGGACAACATCTCATATCCTACTGTCATGTCAACTATCATGTCTATGTTAGGCAAAGGGAAGTCATCCTTAGGACAAGCCTTGTTGATATCTCTAAAATCAGTGCAGATGCGGATGCCCCCAGCTGGTTTGGTGACTGGTACAAGATTGGAAATCCAATCTGCATCATCAATAGGTCTGATGAAACCAACGTCTAACAATTTCTTAAGTTCTACCTTGACTAATAAAGCAATCTGTGGATGCATTTTTCTCAACTTCTGTTTCACTAGTTTGGCACCTCGTTGTAAAGGTAAATGGTGTAGAACCAGTTCAGGATCTAACCCTGGCATGTCCACATATGACCAAGCAAAATTTATCTGTCTCTGTGCAAAGAAGTCGTGGAACTCAGGCTTTTCTTCTGTTTTCAATGACGCTGCAAAATAAACCAGTCGTGGATTCTCTTTTGTGCCTATGTTGACCTCTACAGTTTCTTCCACAAGCATAGGTGACTTTTCCTGTGTAATGGGAAGAATGTTCAAACCTCCATCCTTAGGTGCCTCAGAGAGGTTTTCACCTTCGGATGCATCCTTTCTTTTTAATTTTTCATGGTCTAGAGGTGCCTTGCGGTTTTCACCTAGAGACTCGTCCTTTTTATCTTGTTTATTCTTTTTCTCATTTTTGTGACTGGAGGGTTGAACAGATTCCCAAAAATATGCTTTATTGTCCAAGTCAATGGTAAAACCAGCTTTATGATCCCCATTAGGTATGCGTTCACGTAATCCCAAGAACTCAACAATCGCTTCATCGTTCTCAAAAGTATCTAAAATGGGTGTATCTTGTTGATCCCAATCAATGAGTTGGGGATAAACTAAGGGCATGTCATCGTCAGAGTTATCAAAATCTAATGGGGTCAAGGTAAGGATTGAATTATTCATGTGATCACAAAAGTATTGTACCAAGTCCTTTTTTCTCTTGGGTTTGGGTCTAGGTGGATGAATAGGTGGGCCTAATGCCAAGGTTTGACAATCAGAGAGAGGTGGCTCAGGTTGCCAAGAGGTAGGATCAAGTGATTCCCAATAGTAGTGTTTAAACCACTCCTCTTTTGTCATTTTCTTTGGTGGATAGGAATTTAAAGGATTTGGTGAGGAACTTAACAGCAAGTCAAGTTCTCCAAATAACTTGTCAAGGTCCATGGAAGAAGTAGAGGATAAGGAATCCCACTCATAATCATTAGAGTCAGGAGAGTTACAATGATTTTGGTCTATTGGTTCGTGAGATGTCTTAATGTCTTCTGAAGCACGTACTTCCTCAAGTAAGGGTAATGGAGTACTAGGAATGCCAATCTGAATCGGTTGAAACCCTAGCCCTACTCCTTTTGGCCACTGAGAAACAAATATTGGTTCAATTCTGCCATCTTGGTTTAAGCCTAAACCACTTTGTCCATCATATCCTTTGCTTTGCATGATTTTGAAACCCTTTCCATATAGTCTTGTAGGAATATGAGCAAGTAAAAGGGGTTCTTGATTATCTTCCTTATACAGCCAGGAAGTAACATCTTCTGTATCTACAGCCTCTTTGCTTAATTCACCCCATTTAGTGAAAGTTGTTGTGGGGGGAACATGTATAGTGATTATAGACTGTCCCCTACCTGTTGTAGGCAAACCATATGACTTAGGAGGGACCAAGTGGCTAACACAATAGGAAGTCTTCATATAATACTCTCCACAACCCTTGTCTTGGATCTCAACCCTAGGAGTAGTGGGAAGTGAAGGTGCAATAGATGTTCGAGTGAGCGTGGACGGGTCAACATAAGAAGATGGATTAGACGATGAGGCCTCTTGGTTGACTGGCACTTGACATTGAGGGATGTCCTTTAGGTTAGTGCAATACTGAAAAGGATCAGGATCACCATCGATAGTTATTTCGGTGCCATTGTAAGGGAATTTAAGGCACTGATGATATGTGGAAGGGACCGCCTTCATGGCATGAATCCATGGTCTACCTAGCAAAAGGTTATAAGGGAGGGTGAGATCCAAGACCTAGAACTTTGTCTCCATTACCGCAGGACCAATTCTGATAGGAAGTGTTACCACCCCCTTTGATTTTCTTTCTTCATCATCATAAGCCTTAATGACAATACTCTTGGTGGTGTCTACGCATGCTTCTGAAATACCTAATGCCTTAATTAGTTTTAAAGTGCATAGATTTAACCCTGCTCCTCCGTCTACCAAAACTCATCTAACTTTGGTGTCATCAACAAGGACTTCTAGATGTAAAGGGTCATTGTGGTTCGTCTTTTCGGTGGCATAGTCTTGTTCATAAAATGTGGCATGATGATTATTGGTTAAGTAGCCCACCATTTCCTAGAAATGATTGACATCAAGGTCATTAGGGACCGTGGTATTCTGTAAAGCCTTATCGAGGATAGACCGATGCTCGGGGGAGATACGCAACAATTCCAAGATTGAAATTTGGGCTGGGGTCTTCCCCAACTGGTCAAGTAGGTTATATTGTAACTTGGAAGGTTGTGATGCTTGCTGTGATGGAGGGCCTTGGATAACAAACTTAGTACGATGAGTATTGACCGCACATTCCGGATTAGCCTTGATAGTAATGGTATTGATGTTGTCCTTGGTGGTGCGAAGGCAATGAATGATTTTTCCACTATCATAGTCATGTTTTATATTCGCATAATTGGCTGACATATTGGTCTTAGTACTCGAACTGGGGACAGTTCCTTTCCCATGGTCATGTAGTGGGTCTGAAAAGACTTGATGATCAGTGTTCGATGTCTTTTGTTTTTGTCCACTAACTTCAATGATTCTCTTGTCAACAAGATCCTGTATGATGTTCTTCAGTTGTCGACAGTTTTGTAGGTTGTGTCCCTTAGTCCTATGATAATCACAAAAAGCGTTGTCATCCCACCAAGTTGGTTTAAACTGTCATGGATCGTATTGTCTTGGTTCCTGCAGTTGTATGAGGTTGTGTTGTAACAGTTGTTTGAACACCGACTCAATGGGTTCCCCTAAGGGAGTGAACTCACGTTTCTGGAATCTCCTTGGTGGTGGACGTTGAGTGTTTTGGACCACGTTGGGAGGTTGATTGACAGCATTAAGCATGTTGGAAAGTTATGAGGCCCTTTTAATGTGAGGAGGGGTCCTACTTGTAATGTTTTAGCATCAACCACCCCATCATTGGTGACATTTTTGTTGCGAGACCAGAATATGTTTCTGTCGGTGGGGGAATTTTGCACGACCGTGTTTCGATTGGGTGTTGTCATCTTGAGTTCACCCTTTTCAATGAGATCCTTCTCTATTATCACCCCCTTTTCCACTAGTTCCAAAAAAGATATGCAGTAATGTACCCTTAAGTTACTCCTGAGTTTTGGATGAAGGTTTTCTTGAAACATTGTAACCTTTTGTTTTTTAGGTATCTCGATAGGACATCTACTAGTAATAGTTCTCCATCTCTGGAAGAAAGCAATGAATGTTTCACCTTCGTCTTGTGTTGTGTGGCACAAGGTTGCTATATTTATCTCATGGTCAATGTGGAAGGAGAATTGCTCCACAAATTTCTTGACTAGCTCTCCCCATGATCTAATGCCAGAATCTAGACCCGAAAACCATTCTAGTGCAACCCCTACAAGACTTCATGGAAATAGCCTCATAAGGTACGTGGGGTCATAAGCGACATCAATGCATATGGTAGAAAATTCCTTGATATGTTCTACTGGATTGCGCTTGCCATTGTACTTAGGAAGATTTGGTATGACATATCCGTGAGGGAAAGGTGTCATGTACAATGATCTATCAAAAGGGAATGGGCATATGTCCTTTGGTGAAAATGATTTCTTAGTTGACACTGACATGTTATCCATTTGCGTTTGTAATGCCTGCATTTGTGTTTGTAGGACGTCAACTTGAGTCAAAGATGTGCTAGAAGGATTATGCGGATCCATATATGTATTCTGAAATCCAAAGTCTCGTGATGGGTTTTGATTGAACGTTGGCATCTGAGGTGGATTTGGATTCAGAATGTTGGTAAATGTATTCTGGTTTGGAATCGGCATAGATTGATGTTGTCCTGGATTCTGTGTAAATGGATTCTGAGTACCACTCTGTACAAAGGGATTCTGATTCGGAACCGATGTGAAATAGTTTTGGCCTAGAATCTGGGTAGACAGATTCTGACTACCAATCTATGAAAAGGGGTTCTGATTCGGAACCGATGTAAATTGATTTTGACTGCTAGTCTGGAAAGGTGGATTTTGATTGCCATATTGGAAGGAGGGAATGCCCCCTGTTTGTGTAATCCTTGGTATAGTACTAGTGACCTGAGCACTAGGTATGGCCATCGACTGTGGCAAGGTACCCATAATGCTAGCAATAGGTGTGGTTGTTGATTGCGCACTTGTGACACCAACATAAGATGTATGGGCTGATGTTTTAGGTCTTTTACTCCCACTAAGAGGACCGAAGGGGGTAGATGATGAAGCCCCTGTAGTGAAACTAAATCCCGATGTCATGGTAGGTGTACCAAATGGGGATGTATGGACTGTCGTACTCTGTGTAGACGTGCTAGATGGCATAGTCGTGCTGACTTGAGGTATAGTAGTACTAGCAGTCGTGGTATTTTTCCCTTGTGTAGGTTGAGTTTGTAAGGTGCTAATGTCAAATCCTGGAGGTAAGGTAGCACCTTCAGCTAGCAATTTTCCTAAGAACCGTTGATGATCGTTTGCTAGGTACTCATCTACAAAAGAGGCAAACTCAGGGTCCTGTGCGGCAGCCTCTATGTCTTCTGTTGTAACATGTCCTCGTGTGTTTCTAGTGGTAAATTTGTCTAATAGAGTCTTATGAGGTCTTGAAGAAAATGGGTTGATGAACTCACTTGGGTTCAACATGTTTTCTCTCTCTCTTCTCTTAGAGCTAGTTTCAACCATGTAAGACAAGCTCAATATGCAGGAAATGCAAAACTATATCTAGAAACTGTATGACTCTATTCTATGTTTTTTTTTTTTTTTTATGCAAAATAAGGGATGTCCTATGATGATACTAGTCTAGACTCTAAAGGTGCAAGAAGTCTAAGTGAGACCCTAAAATGATCAATTCTATAAACCCAAGGTGAAGGGACCAACTACCTAAAGTCAAACCAAAGTGTCAATTTAGATAAGTCAAGGAACCAATGTAGGACAAAGATCAAAGACAAGTTGAGTTTCCTAACTAGACTGATGAGCTAGGACGACTCTCTGTAGGACAAAGTAGATGATGATAAGACTAGGTTCAATGGCAGATTTTGTTGACACTATGACCTTTCTAGAGTATAGATGGTGGACTACTCCTAAAGTTTGTAAAAGTGACCTCTCTAAAAGTCTAATGCAAAGTACTATGAACCCTAAGATGGAGGTAAATGCTAACTGAAGACAACTATGGTAATGACTAAATGAACCTAAAGGATGCAAAATTGAGCAAATCATTTCAGGTTTCTATTTTCAAGACTGTTTGTATGAAGACCACTGAAACTGGTATAACCCTGCTAACTGGACAGTGATGAATTTTGGTTTTTATGGTAATCAGACAGATGCGTTTCAAATTTAACGTTGCAGTTCAAACTGACAGATGCGACTCAAAATTACCGTGAAACTCAACAGATGCAACTGTAATATAACGCATGTGGTGTTTCTAAAACAAATGCGAGTCAAACTGACATGCGGACTCAGAAATTACATATGCGGCTCAAAACAACCAGATGTGACCTATATAAATCAGATGCGAGCCAAACTGACAGATGCGACTCAAAAATTACAGATGCGACTCAAAACTTATAGATGCGACTCAAAATTAACAAATGCGACTCTAAAAATCAGATGCGTGTTTCTGGTGAACAATTGCGACTCTCTGTGAATTTTTAGTGACATGAAATTTAAACTGACCCATTTTCTATGATCAAATTCTGACAATCAAAGACAATCATAAGACAAAGTGTTTTCAGTTTCATTTTGGACTCACGAACGTTTAAAGTGATAACAGCAACACATTCTAATAGGCCAAAGGCCTAGGGTTTGTATACTTGGTATAGCCCACCGTTATACCCCGGATTGGTGATGAACACCTTTCCTTCTCGAGAGCAGATAGATTAGGAATTTGGTGGCATTGGCTCCCCTCCACGGCTCATTAACGTCTTTCGAGCACACCAATTTGAATTCATTGGGTAGTGACATCCCAAGAACCGCTATCTCTACTCAAGGGGATCGTAGTGAGTAATCTTCGGGCATGATACTATACCCTGCACTAATACCAAGCAATGGCCACAAATAGGTTGGTCTCTACAACAAAGGGTATTTAATTCGGGCATTCTGTTCATGGGGTGTGATCCATACGGCGCGAGTCCCCTTTCGGATCCATCTCGTCGGAACCACACTCGTGATTCTTTGGGTTTCCCCAAGAACCCACTTTTATATACCGGCTGGAAGTCCCTCGGGTTCAGGGTGCTACAGGTCTGAGTCATTCTGGGGTGAGTACTTTTTCCCACTAGAACAGGCCCAAGTTCTAGAGTTGGTAACCGTTTCTCTTACACCCAGGATCGTACGGATGTGCAAGGGGAGAGGATACTTCGATATACCAAATCGTAAGGGTAACTAGACTTGTGCTTTCGCACCAAACATAGTAGACACTTGTTAATTTTAACCAAATGAAAGATTTGCTATGCTACCAAATAATTTGTTTCAAAATTTAACTAGGGTCTTCGACAAGCGTCCTGCAGAAGATATCATTAGTAATTTTCAATTTTGTCTTCACCAATCATCTTGCAAAATCTTGTTAACTCCAAATGGCCACACGCTGAAAATCAAATATCAGTAACACAAAAATCAATTGAAAATTCTAGATGGCCGAAAGCAGAAATAAAATTTTACCAGTCAATTGCATCATTTTGTTACCAGTCAGATGCATCATTTCTTTTTCAGTTGCGGCTCGGGATATCTCTTGCGATTCAAGAATTTCCAGATGCGTCGTTTCTCTGTTAGATGCGGTTCATAAACTCAATTGCGGTTCAAAAACGTCACATGCGATTCCGGAAAATCAATTGCGGTGCAGAAACTTCACATGCGGTTCCAGAAAATCAATTGCGGTGCAGAAACTTCACATGCGTCGTTCCGTACGAAAAATTTGCAAAATCAAAAATTAAAAGATCTACGGATTCGCGAAGATGGTGTCTTCACGTTGGGTTCACCAAAATGTAACGCTGAAAATGAAACAAGCTTTGCACAATAGACAACAAGAATCAAGATTGTTAGAAGCACACATGCATACAAATACTAAATCTAGAATGCAAATTCATACGTTAAGCAACAAAGAACATGGGAAAGTAAAAACGTGATTAAAACTAGAACAATCTCATCAATTTTCAAACGTATTTCCATGAATTATCTCGATTGCCCTTCTCCATTTCGCTTGTATGGTATAATTGCCCTCAGATTTTTAAGTAATTCGTGCAAGTATAGCCTAAGATAGTGATTAGAAAAATATCGAAGATTCAAGACAAAAGTGCTCTCCAAAGTTATTAAATTCGCGAGAGAGATTGGAATGAAGAATGACAAATCAATTTATAGAAAATTGATTATTTGAACGACAGGCCAAGATTGAAAGATTAACGGACGGTTGAGATTGACTGATTAGACATGCATTCAGATAACTGATAGAATTGACACGAGTGATTCGAATTAGAAATAGAATTAAAGATTAAATAAATGGTTTAATCTTTAGTTCGGCATTCGAAAACATAAGAAATATCTTTGCATGACAAAGATGAAGATTGATTAAAGCAACTCTCTGTTCGAACGCACGCACAACACTTAATTAATTAAATAAGAATATTTAATTAATCCGCATGTACACGCAATTGAGTTAGAAGTGGATGATTGAATGGTTAGACGAAGAGATTACTCGAAGACGCCACTCAGACATTAAATCAATAGTTAACTAATGATAAAATAGATGTCGAGTTGAGTAAAAGTGAATACTTAGATAACTCACAATTATCTAAAATATAGATGTGTTAAAATAGAATTAATGAATTAAATAATTCATTTAATTCAAGACTCGATATTTGAAGAATAATTAAATAAATAATATTTATTTAACTAAGTGTAAGGATTTAAATGAATAATTAAATAAATAATGAATTTATTTAATTATAGTTGAAATATGATAAAGAGTAAATTAAATAATAATTTATTTAATTTAACCGGAAGAATAAGGTTAATTAGTAAGATAATTAAATAAGAAGCGTTTATTTAATTAATTAGATAGAATAAAGAAAAGTGTGAATTAATTAAATATTTAAGATTATTTAATTAATAGAAGAATTAATAAAAGATGAATTAATTAAATAATTGACATTATTTAATCATGACCATGAAGAATAAGAATATAGAAGAATATAGAAGTCGCAGGCTAATAACCAAATTTCGGTGTCTACACCACACATTAGTAGTTTGATAATGATCTTCGACTATTGATCTGCAAAAATAGTTAGATGCATCATTTTTGTCCACTTGATCCAATGTGTCCTTTGAAGTGTTTATTTTCTGCACATGCACAAAACCAACAACAAACCCTAACAAGATAATTGATCACTACTATTAGAGGGTTAACTAGTCACAACAAATCTGATTTTTAGAAAAAAAAATTGACAGTAAAATGAAAAATACAGAGAATAAAGCCTATCTAAAATCTCAAGAGGTTTCCAAAAATGTAAATAAATCAGAAAAATTTGCTATCTATGGTTAATTTTAGGATTGATTAGAGGTTAGAAAATCAATGAATGACAATAAAATCCAAAGCAATTACAAAACACATGGAAGTAAAATAAAGAACGATTATACTATAAAACTGTCGAGACCTCCATGCTTCACTTTTGTAACACCTTCTTACTTGCTGGTTGATGTGTTGCCCTCAGATTTGACATGCGAGCAATCTGAAAATACAAGTCTAAGTCCTACACCAAGATTTGAAGGATTTGATCAATGTCTAAATGCCTAATGTCTATGACAATATAATTGAAATGCCTATGCCTAAATATGCAAAGACTAAATGAAGTAAGATGACAAATGTTGTAATGTCTGTAGAGTCTATGTGCATCTAATGTGTGTATGCATCTAATGCAAAAATGAGAACAAAATAGCATTTTATAGAAAATGCCATTTTGAATGGACGGACGAGATGAGAGATTGAGAAAATTCCCTAGAATCAATGGTTAAGATTTGAAATGGCAACTCTCAATTAGGGTTAGGGAAAAATTCCCAAATGTGTGAATAAAATTTAATTAAATAAATTAAATCAAAGATAAATGTGACAATTGAGATGGAATTAGCAAAAATCATAAGATAAGAAGATGGGATTTTAGAAAATCAATAATTTTAGAAATTACTTGATTTGTAGAAGAATATTTCCATTTTGAATTAAATTAATTCAAAATATGGATTTTGTGAGATGAGTAATTGATTTTTGAAATTAATTACTAAAAGAAGAATCAGTTAACTATGCGAGACATTTTTAAATAAATTGCTTTATTTAAAAATAAAGAAGTGTCACATACAACAATTAAATAATTAAAAATAATTATTTAATTTAGAAGAGGTGGTTAATTAATTAAATAAATTAGCAAATCTATTTAATTAAAAGAGAGAATTTAGGAATTAGTGACATATTGAATAAATATATTAAAACATATTTATTTGATAATCAGGAGGACATTAATGACAAAGATTAATTAAATAAAATGAGAACTTTATTTAATTATGAGTTGACTTTAGATAATTAGTGATGCATTAAATAAATATAATTTATTCATTTAATAATCAGGAAGAATAGAAGACCCTAAATTAATTAAATAATTGTGAATTATTTAATTAATAGTTGAAGATGGGTTAGGAACATAATTAAAGTGTCATAATCATGCTCGGACGGAAAGTGGTAAAAATGAAGCTTGCAGGCCTAGGTCATTTTTAGGTGTCTACACCTATTATTTTCAAAGAGAGATGAGTTGTGTAAAGACACGCTACTACAATATATAAGAAAATCATTGAGTTGATGGTTTCTTGTGTGTTTCTCTTTATGTGTACATGATTCTATGTCCAAAATTTTATTTCAGCATTGTTTATTTCAATTTGAGCTTGTTTTCTATTAGTAGTTCATGTTGAGATTTAATGGTGGATGCATGCTATTGTGTTTAATGCACTTTTAGCTCATACTTTTGGCCATTTGTTGATGAAAAATTGTTGTGTAATGTTAGTCTAAGCTAATTCATTTACAACACTTAACTTAAACTATGAATGTGCATGCTTTTAGTGTTCATGTTGTAGTCTAGAAATCATAAGAAAGCCTTAGAAGATTGCACTAGTTCTGTGAGACTGTGGGTTGTCCCTAGTTAAGAAAAACTGAGTTTGGAAGTTTTTCCACTATAGCATCTTCCATTGTTACTATTCATCTTAGTTGCAGACTTAGGAAAACTCCTAAAACCTTTTCCTTTTTGCTATTTCTTTTAAAATCTAAAGTTAGACATAAGTTCTCAGCATCACTATAAAGATAAATCTAATGATGGAAGTGAGTTTTAGACTACTACCTTGACATTGTTGTCACTATTCATTCATTTCCAAAAATCTAAAACTTCATCACAGACCCAAGAAAACTCCATGCTTTGTCAACCATAAATGCCCCTTGTGATTACTAGAAAATCACATCAAACAACTAAGTTTTTCTTGCACTTTCATGACCTAACACCTAAGAGACCTTGGGGTGACTTTCTAAAATTCAGTTGCATATTTTCACCTTTCAAGAGAGGAAATACACTTATGTGTTGTCTATTTGAGAAGTACAAAAAGGCACATCAACACTACTCTTGTTCATCATCTCCTTTTACATTTGGTGGGATTCTTGTGGAGAAGGTGTTGGTTGGTTCTTTTCTTTTCCTCTTCTAGTATTGAATCTAGAAGTTTCTTTGTAATTATGGTAGTTTCCTCCTATATTTTAGAAATCTCCTCTTGTTTTCCTCCCATCAATGTGTCTACCCTCTGCTTTATGTGGAGCTCTTGTGCTTGAGCATGTGTGAGTTGATATTTTTTCTACAATAAGGTCAAACCATACCTCTATAATTGTTTTCTCCCTTATTTATTCCTCTTCTTTTAGGGATTTGTCTCTTCTTTCCTAGATTGTAACAATTATTGGTTGTGGAAAGTACTTGATTACTTCTTCTAAACCTTTATCAAATTTCCTTATATACATTATCAAGCTCTATATTAACCTATCCTCATTGTCAATGTCTAGATATTCATACATAGATAACACTTGCAAGAGCATATCATGGTAGATGATAGCATTTGTAGTCACCATCACATTGATCAGTGGCTATAATTGCTTTGCTACCTCTAGTTTTTAAATTTCCATAGTCCATTCCTTATTTCTCTTCTATGGAGGTTTTGGAACCTCCTATACCTCTTCTTCCTCCTCTTTGCTAGGATTCTGAATTATTTTCATTTTGACCACCTTCTTGGCCCTTTTTCTATCGCCCTTCTTTTGCACACTCATTTGTAGTAGTTTTTTTTATACCTCTTGCACATCTAGTCTAGTTACCATCTATGAAGAAGATGTGGGACCCTTATATTATGTGATTGCAGTGTTGCGATGTCTATTAGACCTTCTTATAGTTGATGTGCATTTTTCAAAGTTGGTGTCAAAAATAATGGTTGTGTTGATTCCTTTGGTGGAATGTCCCATTATGTCTACAACTGCTCTTTGTTCTTCTCAAACTTCTCCTGGGCATTTTTCTTATGGATTTAATCCATGATATCCTTATATGTTCCAAACCTCTCTGTATTTTTCTTTTGGTTTGTTGTGTATGTTTGCATCATATGCATCCACCTCCTTTTATGATATCTCATATGGGAGCTTGGGGATCCAAGCAATCCATGGCTCCACTACCTCCATGTAGGTATAGTCCTTGTCCACCAAGAAGGTGATGGTGTTGATTTACTACTTGATGAATTCATATGGTATCTACTCCCTAGCTTACATTTTTGTTGGAAGCTCTTAAAGAACCCCCAATATGTTTTGATATTTTTTTATTTTTCTTAGAATCGTTAGGTGTGCATTTTGATTTGAGAAACTACATAAAGGTTTGTTTTCTAAACTTTCCCTTTCAATGTCATAAGATCATTCAAAAATTAGAATACTAGATAGATTAGGAGTGTACCGTACCAAAAATTGTATTAGGAGGTTTTAATCTTCTAGAGATTTTTCATGAGCTACTCTCACATCACTTTGTAATGGTCAAAATATTTTCCCTCTATCATCATTTGATAGGTGGTATGGATAATCATTATTGTTGTGAAGTCCTCCCTATTTACATAGTAGATCTTGTATGCAATCCTCATTGTTGCATACCTTACCCTAGGGTTTTTGATTGCTCAAACACTTAGGCTACACCTGTCTGGTGTTTCTCTAGTAAGTTTAGCCACTACATCATTCTTTACTTCTTTTTTGGGACTTCTCTAGACATGCTCAACCCTAACTGCATGGATTACTTCTCTTGTAATGTGGTAGGGTTTGTCCAAGCATATAAATTCATCATGGACCCTACTGAGAACTAGTTGCACCCAATTGTTTTCATCAAAAATGTTTGGGAATTCCTTCCAGATGTCAATAATATTCTTTCCTATTCCCTAAAACTAGGGTTGGTATGTCCTTTGGTCTAGGTTGATGAGGTTTAACCTAAGCTCTTCAAATTTTGTATGGTCAATTTCTATGATCAACTCATGGATGTATTTCTACACATCCTCTGTGTAGACTATGTCTATGGGGATATTTGAGAATTTCCCATCCTTGTTGACTTTCATTTCCTTGAATCAATACTTTTGTTGTAAGAATTCACTCTTGGTATCCTTGTGTTGTGCAACATAGAGCTTGAGTTTGTGACATGGCTTAAATGCCTCCCATGGATTTTGTATAAATTTGGCAATTGTATCGGGCATTAACATGTCAATCTTTTGGTGCAATGACAACCACCAATGTAACAATTGGTATTAGAGCTGATGTCATGGGTTCAAACCCCTCACTTGTGCTAGGGGGGATTGTTACAATAATTCACTCTTGGTATCCTTGTAGTGTGTAGTGCAGTTCTCGAGTTTGTGACATGGCTTAACCACCTCCCATGTATCTTGTATAAATCTGGTAGTTTTATCAGGCATTAATAGG
Organism: Sequoia sempervirens; assembly: GCA_007258455.2. NCBI lineage: Eukaryota > Viridiplantae > Streptophyta > Pinopsida > Cupressales > Cupressaceae > Sequoia > Sequoia sempervirens. Next base: position 417,920,911 of record VDFB02047230.1, on the reverse strand, counting down.
TTGATCATTTGGTGTAACGAAAACCACCAATGTAACAACTTCTTATACTTCAGTTTTGGCTTCTCAATGACATTAACCAAGGTGGGGGTTTCCATTGCTTACATCTATGTGTGAGAGTAGTAGAGCTCAAATCACATTTATTAGCTTGGAGAGTTTGAATTCAAAGTCAGTGAATTCTAGTTATTATTGTTTAAATAGATTTAGGGTATTCAGACATATTTATATTACTTTCCCATTAGGTTTCACAATATTTTCTATCCATTTGGATCTTTTGACTTTTAACAGATTGATTTTGTTGTTTAGTAATTTAAGCTACATATTTTACATAATAAACAATATTTGTCCTTTCAGACTTTATGATTCTCATCCATTTGGTAGGTGGCATTATTTAACTCTAGCTCCATTCACATACCCTATGAAGTGATTTCCATCTAATCTCTTTAATCTTACTATTCCTGATTCCATAATTTTGTGGATAGAGTATGGTCCTAGCCACCTTACCCTTAATTTTCCCTTATTTTTGAATTTTCTATAATATAGTATACTAGATCCCCTACTTGAAAATTCTTAGTGAGGAGGTTCCTTTCATGCCAAGCCTTTTTACTTTTCCACTCTACTTACTGATTGTACAATGCTATGAATCTATTTTCATGCAATTTTTCTAGTTCTTCTATCCTCTATGCTAGAGGCTCATCATCATCCAACCACAATGTGAGTGTCCTATGTAGGTTTTGAATTATAAAGTTCATGGGAACTGCCACATCAATTCCATATACTAGTTGAAATGGTGTGAACTTAGTGGTCCTTTTGTACGATGTATAGTAGGCCTAGAGTATTGTAGGTATCTTAATGTCCCAGTCTAACCTATTTTCATTGCACATTTTGGTAAGAAATTTCCCAATTATCTTATTTAGAGCCTCACTTGCTCCATTTTTTATGGGTGGTATGGTGAAATATTATTGTGTATTATCATGAAATTTTTTAGAAGCTTTGTAATTATTCTATTAACAAATCATTTTCCTTGATCACTTACTATAGTAAGTGGGAAACCATACCTAGTGATTATATTTTCATATAAGAATCTTGCAGTAGTTTTTTTGGTATGGTCTCTAGTAGGTTCTACCTATAAATTTTTTTAAAAATATTCTACTCATGTTATTATGAATCTTGCTTTCAAGTATTTAATAGGTGGGTTAATGGGTCGTATAAAGTAAATCACCAATTTTTCAAATAGGATTTGTGCTAAGACTAGTTTCAAGGGTATCTCATCTCTTGCAATAGGTTTCCTCACCCTTTGGCATTTATCATAGTTCTTTACATATTCCTTTTCATCTTTGTGTAGGTTTGGCCACCAAAGTCTAGCTAGTTTAACCCTTTTTGTTGTTGTTTCACCATAATTATGTCCCCCTAATATTCCTCCATGTGCTTCTTTCAGGATGGATTCTCTTTCATGCTAAAAATAACTCTTCTTATAATGTTACCTTGTCCTATGTGATGCAATTCTCCTTCTATTAATGTATATGGTAGAGATTTCCACAGTAGAAATTCTTTAGCTTGTGGTGATCTAGATATGTAATGGTGTGAATTTGCACCCCTTGCAAATTCCACATTTACATCTCTCCTACCCTAGAAGAATTAAATTCAATGATGCTATTCCATCTCCTTCATTTGCTTCCCATCCACTTGGCTACTATTTTTTTGTGTTGGTGGGATATTCTTTTGGGGACACTAGTGTGGCACACACACATCTTTACAGTGCACTACTATCCTAAGAGGATTCCTACCTCTAGAATATATAGAGGCATTACAAATCTACATTGGTGACGAAGAGTAATGTCTTTGCTCCATTGACTGACCTCAAATAGATCCTTTTCCTCCAATTCATCTTCAAATCACTATCTCCTTCATTATTGGATTCTCTCTAGAACTTATTGATCATTCACACACTTGGGACTACTCTCTTTCACTTCATTCACAACATTTATACCTCCATTGAAGTTGCAAGTTCATACTTTTTGATTTGTTCTCTTCATTGTTGTGGAAACTTTGGCATCTACAAGCTTGTGATCTCACTCCCATTTTCCTTGAGTGCATGTGGTTGAAGGTGATATCACTCCATTTCCTTTTCTCTAGCATTATAGTATTTTTTTTGTAGCATATTGCTGTTAGAATAGTGGTTAGTACTTTCATTTCAATATCCTTCTTTATCACATTTCTCCTATCGTTTCTATACTAGCTATCCATGGAGGTGGAAACACCAAAGAAGGGGACTAAATGTGACAATCCTATATACACAACCTAAACATTTTTCCATCTTGTGTGTGTAGGTTTTTCATCAAGTGAATACATTAAATATATAAACTCATGGGTAGGAAGGTGTGCTTTCCTCACCCTCTTTTGTTAATTCATGGATTAGATCAAGTTAAAGTATTCTTCTTGTTATTTTGTTATTTTGTTCCTTTCTACTTTATGTCATTGCATCAAACCTTACTTGTTAGGTCATTAGTAGGTTCTTCTTAAGTTTTAAATATACTTTACAATTTCTATTCCTATGGACACCAACACCCCACTGAGATGCCAACACACTACACTATTATATGTGTCCCACACTAGAGTCCCTTGGTAGTGATCTACCTAAGTTATAATCTGGACTCTAGAAACCTACTCACCTAACCTCCTAAAACATTTGGTCTTGTTAAAGGACAGTAGCAACTTGGTTGTTCTTCCTTTCATCCTTTAAAATCTAAAATATCTCAAAAAAAAATCCATAGCTTGAGGTACATCAGGACAACCTATTGTTCTAGACCCTCCCATGACCTGGGGTCCTCAACAGTCAGTCCCCCTCCTCTACATTTTGGTGAACCTGACATGAACTATTTTGGTCTTATTTCATAGTTTTAAAGGAATCTCCTCTCATGTTCTAGATGTGTTGTAGGTGCATGATTTGCAAGATGTCTAGCCTTGCAGCCCAACCTATGACCCCTTGTGGCATAGTTAGAAGACTCCCTAAACATTGTGAAGTGAAATCTAGAATAGATCATTGTCTAATTATTAAAACTTTTGGGGCTTATGAAGAAAGTCATTTTTGATGTACATAGAAGATGGCTTCTTTCATGCATCTTCCCATCCCATCTATGCAGCCTATGAATGGGTCTCTTTCTATAAATTTTACATCGTAGGACTTGCCAATGAATTCTAATAGAGAACCCTCTCCTCTATACATTCCCACATGTATCAATGGGAGTAATTTTCTTGGCATTCTCGATGACCCTACATTTTGGGTTAATGTTATCACAGAGGAGATTATGTTAATAAACTTCTTACATAAGGATGGTTATGATGAATCTAAGAGCATGATGTGTATGCATGATGGGCTTTCCGTCCCTCCCATTGATTCTATCACCCTTTCAGTTATGGTGGGGTCTAGGACTATGAATACCATTTTTGATATTGTCATGGATTCTAACTTGTTCAGAGTGAAGCTAGGAATTCCTTGGCTAGTTTCCATGAATGCAATCCCTTCAGTGATCCATAAACTATTGAAGTTCTCTCATGAGGGATTTTTACATGTTGTGCATGGCACTAGGTACAAACCCCTATTATTGCATGGGTCTTATTCATTAGATCACTTCTAGCCTTCCCCTATTGGTGCACTCCTTCCAAGTACAGACATATTGTATCACACTTACGTAAAATAAAATAATGGAGGGGAATAGCACCAAAAGTGACTTATCCTCCTTCCCCTTATGCTATTTTGGTTAAGGATTATATGATATCATAGTAATGGACTGCCTCTACCTCTCAAAAGGAGAAGGAGAATTCTTCTTGTGCTCAAGAGCTTTCTTCTTCCTCTTCTACAATTCCATCTGCTTTTGCCTCCTGTTCTACTATGGTACCTTCAACTTTCACTTCCATGCATCTCTTGGGGAGTTGATGGTTCCCACTTGGTAGAAGTCCAAGTGTCAAGTGTTCAACCTTACTTTCTTACCCACAATGCCTTGACATATCCTATATGGTAAGGGGAAGGGCCCCCACAAAGTCACCTTTACATCTCAGCCTCCATAGCCTACTACTACTCCTACCCCTAGGGTGGTGAATGGGAAGAGGCCCGCCATCGAGGCATTTGAATCTACTTCTTGATCTAGAATAGGATCTAGGACTAGTTGCACATGAATAATAACTTTACAATGATTAAATTGAAGGTCTTTAAAACATAATTGAAATGATTAATTTCAAAAGTAAATAAAAATCTTAAATGAATAAAGTAATAACAAAGTGATGAACAAAATAACAGAGAGAAAGAGAGATAAAAGACAAGACTCTAGTTGATAATGGAGTTCACCAAGATGGCTACATCTCTAGGTCCCTCTCCAATAGAGTGACCAATCCTTGATTATTCTCCAATAAAGATTACAAGGCTTCAACTGAATAGTGTTGAATCTCCTAGTTTACAAGAGTTACAAAGTTCCTCTCCTTCAAGTGCAATATAATAACACTTATCTAAAGCATAGAGTTGGACACATAAACTCTCCAAGAAAATTCTCTCCAAAAATAACCACCTCTAAGTCACCACTTGGTTACCTTTCCAAACCCATAAACTCCCTTTTATACACAAAATTGGCCCAATTTGGCCTATAACCACATGATTTACAAAAATCACCCAATCTCCCATTACAAGTAATAATCTTCCATTATACCCCTAATTTACATATGTAGTTTTGAAAATCTTCCTTATTTATAAAACTAATCTCTCAAAATCCCCTTTCATATGTAAAATCAAATAAAATCCCACTAATATCCCTTTTAAAAACCCCTAACTATATTTTACATTCTTTTAATATCTCATATATATTGTTTTATCCCTTCATAGTTTTAATTCAGGCTATTAAAATCATAGATTAAATTCTTTTTAAATTTTAAGGGGTTAAAAATTAAGTTTAAAGGGATATAGGTTTCCTAGCCTTTATCAAAAAAAAAATTCCCAAAAATATCTCATGCCAACTATGTGGTGCATTGGAAAGAGTTATTTTTGGGAGAGGGGAGGTTGGCAATTCAAACCACCTCCCCTCCAATTTCACCTTTAATAACACTTATTAAATAGGATCTAACTCATGCCACATCTTGAAAATGTAGGATAGTTGAATGGTAGGGCTTGAAGCTTGTAATGGAGAGGTCACAAGTTTGACCCCCACCAAGATTTAATCACACCAACTACCTGAGGAAGCACCATGTGGTGTCATTTCATTCACCAGGAAGTGCCACATGTCAACATGTGGTTGGCGAGAGGAGTGCCACATGTCAACATGTGCTTGGCCAAAGGAGTGCCACATGTCAGCATGCGGTTGGCCAGAGGAGTGCCACATGTCAACATATGATTGGTCCATGTCATTGTATGGTGCTGATTGTGCTGCCATGTCACTATGTTGATGTCATGCTGATGTCAGCATGGTCAACCCATTTTGACTAAAACTTTGACTAGCTATATCTCACACATACAGACTCCATTTGTCATGAAATGAATGTCGTTAGAATCATGGCAACGAGATCTTCATCATGATGCTACTTTTGACCATTTTTGAGATGATGAATTTTTTCACCTTTCTGACTAGCCTTTGTACCTGATTTGACCCCAACTTTGACCAGCCATAACTTGAGCATACAAGCTCCTTTTTTTCCTATTCAAATTGTGTTGGGTTCAGATTTTTGGGCTCTTCAACATGGTACAAAATTTTGGAGCATGTGGAATACTTTAATTTTTGACAAGTATCCACCTAGATCAATCCTCCCCACTAGAGCACTTTTGGACCTCCAAAAGTTACATTTATTTAGAATTTAAGTGAAGGCATGGCCTCCCCACTTGTGTTGTATCACCTATCCATCTATACACCTAGCTCAACATCACAATCATGACTACAATAACATTGTTGAACACATACATCATTCTATCACTTCCATAAGCATCTACATCAACCGTTATAGCCATTAACCAATATATACTAACTAATATCTGTTAGAGTAAAGTAATTAATTAACTTTACTCTCCTCTTAAGAATTCAATTTATGCACATATATTAGTCATTTAATAATTAATATTAATTATTAAATGCACTCACCTTTAGGGTTAGGGTTTCCTTTAGGTTTAGATCTCCTTTTATAAGGATTGATCTCTTGTATTCACTTCTCTTGATTCATTCATTTTTCTGATAATACATTTTGCACATTGTTAGAGCCAAACCCTTGTTTTGTTCTCTCTCTTTCTCTATGAAAATTTTCTTGCATGCAGGTGTTCATTGGGTTCTGTGGATTTTTATTTCTCAAATCCTACATGGTATTAGAGCCGATCTACTGCAACCTGTTCAGTTTTCTGAAAGAATTAGAGATCTAGGTTTTGGTTGCATCAGATCTATGTTTGCTTTCTAGTTTTTATTTGGAATAGGGGGTTTCTTTTTTTGGTACACTTTGAGCTCAAATGAACCTCGCCGTTGAGCTCGCAACGTCCAAAAACCCCTATTTTCATGTATAATTTGTCCAATTTGGACATAGTTGCACCAGAAGGCAAATTTTTTTTGCCCCAAGGCCATACGGCCTCAGGGCACAACTTATGAGGTTTTTTTCAAAAAAAAAAATTAAAAATCAATTTTAAATTGATTTTTTAAAGGTTTTTTTTTTTAAAAAGCAATGCTTCCCTCACATTTGGAAGTGCCACTGCCGCTCAGCCAAGTGGCCACTAGAAAACTCCGCCGGGCCGCCACCTCCACCGGCCGACCACCTAGTTGCCACTGGTACTCAGCCTCCATCGGCCTGCTCCCGGAGCTCCGTCACCGTACCACCCTCAGCTCAACCGCTGCCTGTGCACCACCAGAGTGCCACCAAGGAGCCACCAGGGCCATTCTTCAATTCCTTTTTGATCTTTTTCACAAAATTGGACATATCTCGAGCATTTTAGCTCAAATTTTCAAACAAAAATAGGCATTGGAAAGATGGCTCCAAGCCCATCTTGATGGTGTAGGAAATGTTTCAAAATTTTCTAGTTTGGTTGCATTTTTTTACAGTCAAAGTTAGATGATATTTTTGCACTCTGAGGGGCATAACTTGCTCAATTTTGCTCTATTTTTCAAAAACGAATAGGCTTCAGAAAGGTGGTTCTGTGCTCTTTCTAGATCTGTAGTTTATTTCATCACAAAATTCTTTAGGTACATAGAGATTTGTCTCAAACATATACTATTTTCTATTGCTTTTTGGCTTTTAGTTTGTACTGGGGATTGGATTTTTGCATTGTGGGGGGGGTGTTTTTTCTTGCTTTCTGTCATTTACATTAGAAAAATAGAATCTATAAACACCAAAACAAAAACAAAAAAACCCTTCTGCATCTTCTGTCTAGTTCTAAAATACCACTAAATAATAATAATAAAAATTTAGAGCAGTTGAGGCACAGTTCACAAGATGGCCGATAGATCTATTGAACCTCTCACACTACATAATTATCACACTTGGAAGGGTCACATGATGACACTTCTCTAGTCTCAAGGGTTATGGTCCTATTTGGATGAGGTTCAACCTCAATTGACTCACCCCTTTGAGGTTATGCAACATAGGAACAATATGGATCAGGCTATGGGATTGATGGATTTGCACATTATAGACAGCCTCTTGTTTCATCTTGAAGGGTGTCTCACACCTAGAGCCATTTGGACCAAGTTTGATGGACTTTTTGGCACTGTCAACTAGTTCAAAGCATTGCAACTTGAGGCTAAGTTGAATTCCTTGGTACCTGATTCATTTCCTTTCATTAAGGACTTTCTGATGAAGTTCAAACAACAAAGATCTATCTTGCAAGGTTGTGGCAAGATTAAGACTGATACAGAGTCCATCTTCCTGATCCTCTCCAAGCTTTAGGGTCCATTTTAGATCTTCTCTTCGACATTCTATTCCACCATGGATGCATTGGGAAACCACTTTACCATGCCTACATTTGAGGTGTTTTATGATCGGTTGATGCAAGAGCAAGCCAAGATATCACAATTGGATGCTCTCACAAGATCACAACACCAAGCATTGGTAGCATAGTCATCTCAGGGGAAGCAGAAGTAGAAACAGAAACCAAAGATCACAGAGCATTGGATGAATTCCAGTTCACAACACACCTCTGATTCACCTTCTCCTAAGGGGGAATCATCAAAGAAAGATAGACCTAAGTGTGCTTATTGTACTAAGCTAGGACATGATGAGTTCAAGTGTTATGAGAAGAAGATAGATGCATATGAAAAATAGGTTTCAGATTTGATAGCTCTTCCTGAGAGGAACAATATTCATCACTCTTCTTCATCTACATCAGGTAGGTCTTCTTCTTCATCATCTTCATTCCAGATAGATGAACATGGCCCCACATAAGGGTCATGCATTATGTGCAACCACCAGTTCACATTCATCTAGATGGCTACTAGATTCAGGTGCTTCACACCATATGGCATCTTCTCATAACCTATTCTCATATTTCGAGGCTACATCCTCACCACACATATTGATGGGTAATAACACTTATATGAGTGTATGTGGGAAAGGTTCTATTGAAATTGATGATGGTACATTCAATGATGTACTATGTGTTTCATCTTTGTCCACTAACCTTCTCTCCATCTATTAGATTGCTCACAGTGGGATAGGGAAAAAAGTTGAGTTCACACCTTATTCAATGCACATCAGAGACATTCAGACTGGTAACATTGTTGTAATAGGGGTAGTTGATCATTCTTCCCATTTGTATGCATTCACACACTTTGGTCCACCATCTCCACTGTCTGAGTTTTCCCCTCTTTCTACAAGAGAGCATGTAGTATCTAAGGTGAAGTTTGGTCACTTGAACTTATGTGTTCTTCCATCTGTTCATGAGACTAGTGTTGAGACTTCTACACCTCTACCTCCTATTGAGATCACATCTGTTTAGTAGGTTTCCTCTTCAACTATGTCTGACATTGTTGCTCCACTCATCAAGCCATCATGTGTAGTTGTTAAGGCCATATCAGAGGATATTCCTTTCCTCACAGATGACAATTTAAGCACACCTGTTATCCCATCTTCATTGGAGATTCCATTTCAGGATCATCTTGAGTTGTTTGATTCACCATCTTGTTATTCAAACACTCCTATTGCAGTTCTGTTCTTCAGTGAGCATCATCCAGGACTTCTATTTTCACCTCACATCTAAGGATTTCCTCTTCCTAGACTGTTGGATTTGTTTCTTCCTCTGAGGAGACACATTGTTTTGATCATTGGCACAGGGGTACTCTCATTCTGGGTAGGCTTTGGAGTCTCTTCTCTCTCCTATGGGGGGACCATATTTTGTACTTGTGTGATAGAAGCAGTTCTTGGGGGGTCATGTTGAGTCCTATCTCTCTTCTTCTTTCACTCTTTTTCATCTCTTTTTGGAGAGGATTTTTTTCCCTTTGGGTTTTCTCCTTTTCTCCACTTTACAGAGATTTAGTTGTATTTGGGTACCTGAACAAGCCTAGTTTCTGGGACCCAATTTTACTTTCTTGCATTATTTGTAGCTACATTGTAGCTCATCTTAAGGGGGTGTTAGAGTAAAGTAATTAATTAACTTTACTCTCCTCTTAAGAATTCACTTTATGCACATATATTAGTTATTTAATAATTAATATTAATTATTAAATGCACTCACCTTTAGTGTTAGGGTTTCCTTTAGGTTTAGATATCCTTTTATAAGGATTTATCCCTTGTATTCACTTCTCTTGATTCATTCATTTTTTTGATAATACATTTTGCACATTGTCAGAGCCAAACCCTTGTTTTGTTCTCTCTCTTTCTCTATGAAAATTTTATTGCATGCATGTGTTCATTGGGTTCTGTGGATTTGTATTTCTCAAATCCTATAATATCAAGCTGAATAACAATGTAGATATGAGAGATAATGAATCGATAACATGTCTATCTTTCACAATAGGAACATTTTTACCCAAGGGAATCTCCAAATTACCAACCAAAATTTGCGGAATTGGATCATCAATGCTTTCATTTACTATTTCCTCATGTTGTACTGTTGGTGTATCCTGCAACATCTAATTAGCCTTGATTACCTCAAGTTCATGTCTAGAACCACTTGAATTAATAGACATAAGAGACAAATCTTTACTTTCAATTACCCTTTTTAACTACCCATGTTTGCAAAAGATCTACCATTCTTGATTTTGTGAGAATGTACAATAAACCTAATACCATCTTTAAACAAGTGATAATGATTAAATTCCCTATAGAAAATAGCCTTTCGATCATACAAATATGGGCTACCCAACACTATCACATAGACAACTAGTGGAAACACAACAAATTGCACCTCATCAACATACTTGTGATTGTGAACCTTAAAACACATTGCCTTGTTATTTGCAATTCATTATTTCCGCAAACCTGGCCTAGTCGATAAGGTTTCTGATGTAGTGTAGTTTTCAATCCCAAATTCCTTACAACATTTTTTGAGATTAAGTTAATTTGAGATCCACTATCTATGAGAGTATCAATTTTAGTGTGCTTAGCAACAATCCTTATGTGAAATAGCTCATTTTTTTTCTTATCTTCAAGGACGTCATTAACTTGAGAAGTAGAAGCACAACTATTAACAAAAACATTAGAAGCCTTACCTTTCAATCCCATTGTTGTTATCTTAGTTTCATCTTCAGACTCTGAACCAAGATCCATAACAACATTTGCTGACTCCTTACCTTTCTATTTACGAGCCAATTTCAACTTCAATTATTGATGCAACTACCATCAGTGATCTTCATCATGACCTTTCCTATCACAATGAGTGCATGAGAGCTTATTATCCTTCTTAATTGTAGTTGTCTTCTTCCCCTTTCCTTTATCTTTAGATTTACGTTTAGGCTTAGATGGCTTCCTATCAAACTTATCAATGAAAGTACTCTTACCTCTTGATTCTAAGTGTGTGGCTTGTAGACATACTTCATCCAAATTACAAGGATTCAAAACCAAAATGGAATGTCTTAGATAAGAGTGAAGACCACCTATATACTTAAGCAATGTATCCTAGGTGTACAATGGAACATTCAATGCAATAGTCCTTTTCCCAACAATAGGCCTTTCCCTTGCCTAAAGTTTTCCAGTCCATCATTAACTATTGCATATGGCCTAGGGGATAAAATTGCTTCTTAAGAGCATTAACAAATTTTTCCCAAGTTAAATTGACTCTAACATGTGAAATTTCTACCCGAGTTCTACTCTCCCACCAGGTGAGAGTTGTTTCTCCCAACTGAAGAGTAGATAACTGGATCCTAGAAGCATCATCTAAGAGACCTTAAACTCTACAGTACACTTCTACTTGTTGAACCCAGTCATCTAATTTCTCAGCATTTAATTCCCCACAATACTTAGGTAGATCAAATTTTACATCCAATTTATTTTTAGGCTTATGTGTAACATTGAAAGGATTAGTAGAAGAAATAGAATCAGTAGAAGAAGGAGAAGATGGAGAAGATGGAGAAGAAGGAGTTTTTGGAGGCTTATCACCACCTCCTAGTATTTTCCCTTTGTCTTTCCAATCTTCATGCTTTTCTTGCTTTGACAAATCTCCTTTTTCACACTTCTTCTGTTCCCACTTTTCTTTCCTTTCCTGAAAAAGAACTTCTATCATTGCCTTCATTTCAAGAAAATCCTTTTGAAAACTCTTCTCATCAAGCTCTAAACTTTTTCCAGCTTCCAATCCATCCATCCTTGGAAAATTTCTTTGTTTACTGATCTTAGGATTGTATTCTACAAGTGTTCCTTCACCTTGTTTCCTAGATCACATTATCATCCACCTCTAAAAACATTAGTCACAACAAAGGTCTGATACCACTTGATCTGGAATAAAATCTAGGACTGGTTGCACGTGAATAATAACTTTACAATGATTAAATTGAAGGTCTTTAAAATGTAATTGAAATGCTTAATTTAAAATGTACTTTGAATGCTTAATTTCAAAAGTAACTAAAATTCTTAAAAGAATAAAGCAATAACAAAGTGATGAACAAAATAATAGAGAGAAAGAGAGATAAAAGACAAGACACAAGTTGATAACAGAGTTCTCCAAGATGGCTATGTCTCTGAGTCCCTCTCCAACAGAGTGACTGATCCTTAATTATGCTCCAATAAAGATTACAAGGCTTCAACTAAACAGTGTTGAATCTCTTGGTTTACAAGAGTTACAAAGTTCCTCTCCTTCAAGTGCAACAGAATAGCATGTCTATATAGTAGAGAGTTGAACACATAAACTCTCCAAGAAAATTTTCTCAAAAAATCACCACCTCTAAGTCACCACTTGGTTACCATGCCAAACTGATAAACTCCCTTTTTACACACAAAATTGGCCCAATTTGGCCTATAACCACATGATTTATAAAAATCACCCAATCTCCCATTATAAGTAATAATCTTCCATAATCCCCCTAATTTACATATGTAGTTTTGAAAATCTTCCTTATTTATAAAAATAATCTCTCAAAATCCCCTTACATATGTAAAATCAAATAAAATCTCACTAATATCCTTTTTAAAAACCCCTAATTATCTTTTACATTCTTTTAATATCTCATATATATTGTTTTAGCCCTTTATAGTTTTAATTCAGGCTATAAAAATCATAGATTAAATTCTTTTTAAATTTTAAGAGGTTAAAAATTAAGTTTAAAGGGATATCAGTTTCCTAGCCTTTATCAAAAACAACAATTCCCCAAAAATATCTCATGCCAACTATGTGGCGCATTGGAAGGAGCCCTTTTTGGGAGAGGGTAGGTTGGCGGTTCAAACCACCTCCCCTCCAATTTCACCTTTAGCACTTATTAAATAGAATCTAACTCATGCCACATCTTAAAAATGTAGGATAGTTGAATGGTAGGGCTTGAAGCTTGTAATGGGGAGGTCATAAGTTTGACCTCCACCAAGATTCTATCACACCAACTACCCAAGGAGGTGCCACATGGTGTCATTTCATTCGCCAAGAAGTGCCACATGTCAACATGTAGTTGGCCAAAGGAGTGCCATATGTCAACATATGGTTGGTCGGAGGAGTGCCACATGTCAACATGTGATTGGCTGAAGGAGTGCCATGTGTCAACATGTAGTTGGCCATGGGAGTACCACATGTCAACATATGACTGGTCCATGTCATTGTACCTTGTTGACTGTGTTGCCATGTCACCATGCTGATGTCATGCTAATGTCAGCATGGTCAACCCATTTTGACTAAAACTTTGAATGGATGTATCTAGCACATACGGACTCTGTTTGATGTGAAACGAACATCTTTAGAATTATGGCGACAAGCTCTTTGTCATGATGCTACTTTTGACAATTTTTGAGATGATGAATTTTTTCACCTTTTAGACTGGCCTCTATACCCAATTTGACCCCAAATTTGACCAGCCATAACTTGAGCATATGAGCTCTCCCATTCAAGTTGCATCAAGTTTAGATTTTTAGGCTCTTCAACATGGTATAGAATTCTGGATTATGTGGAACACTTTAATTTCTAACAAGTATCCACCTAGATCACTTCTCCACTGATTGTTGCCTCTATTCTTGCATCTCTTCCTCCTATTCCTATCTAAGATTCACTCCCTCCATTGGAAATGACTATGATGGATAATCCCATGGTAGGACAAGAACCTCCATCTCTTCCTCAAGCTACAACTTCTAGCTCTCGAAACCATAGAAATTTCCTTGTGCATGAGCATAAGCACCAAAGGAAGGATTTGGTTGTTGAGTAGTTTTCCTTGCAGAAGGAGGAAGGGGAGCCAACAACTGCCCTTTTAGTGTCTCCTGCTCTACCCTCCTCTTCTACCCCTTCTACTTTGGTTCTTGTCACCTCGATCTTTCTTCTAGCTCCCCACATGAGTGTGGATGACCCTCACCCTAAAAGGGTGCAAGTGTTCTTCACTCCTTCAGTTGAGCCTCCCCTCTTGACGTCCCTTCCAGATGTCCTACCTTTTCCCAAGTTTGTGGATATGTTGAATACCTCGATAGTGTCCATTGCGGTTTCATCCTCTTCCTCCTCACCTTCGACTTCCTCTATGGGGATCTTGCATCCTCCAACAAAGTGCAAGTTAGAGGATGACCCAACTTCTAATGGGGGTCGAAAGAAGGGATTTCCTTCTTTAGAAGTTGGCTCTGCTTTGTCTTGCACTATCCTAGTGATAGAGGTAGCCCCAACATCCCTTATTTTTTCACTGGCCCCGAGTATTTCAATGAGGTCAAAAATGAATCTCAAGATCCTCCTTCGTTGCTCGCTTATTTGACACATGGAACTCCTATCAAGTGCATGTTCAACTTAGTGGATGATGTCTTGGATCTGTCCATGGTTTTTGTAAAATCAATGGAATTCACCTCATAGGAGTTGAGTGAAGAAGACTTTGAGGGCCCCTCTTCCTTAGCTCTTGTCGCATGAGATTCAGAGGGTACTCCCCTTGCTATATCACTCTTGCAGGCTCGTCTTCCTTCCCCTTATTATGATCTAGACTGGGAGAACAATGACCTCTTGGTTGATGAGGACTAGGAGGGAACCTCTTCTTTATTTGTAGGTTAGATTTGTGTGTGTGTTGTGTTCCCTGCATGCTTGTTTTATGTGTTCCTAGAGGACCCTGGTCACCCTTGTAGATTCTTGGATACAAGAGTGTTTTTTGTTGTGAAATTCTTATATTTGTTACATCATTCTCCTCTTTTTTGTCCCTTGATTTTTGACAATTGAAAACAATGCAAAGTGTTGGGGGAATTTATTCTTCCCTTCCATGTTGACCCAATTTTTATTTTTATTTTGTATTCACGTACCTTTCCTCACATGATCTGATATCATAGGAGATTGATGACAGTTCATATATATTATTATATTATATCTATCTATTTATATCTATGAGTAGTTTTGGCCCCAAAATATTAGATCCCCCTATTTCTTTTTTCCTTTTTTATGTTTCTTTTTCATATTTCTCTCATCTTTTCTTACTTCATGATGTTGTCGTGCCTATGTGGTGTCCCTTGTGTGTGCAACAATATTTCCATGATTACATCTTATCATGTATTGTGGGCCACAAGATCACTTTCTTCTCTCTCCTTAGGACATCACGTTCCTTTGTGTTCAACATGCACCATCTTAAGGGGTGACTATCATATTGCTTCAATTTTTAAAAAGGTATATTCATTGGCCAACGAATCCCTCAAAAATATCTTATTTTTCAAAAAATGGTATTCTTCAACAAGGACCCATAGTGGAATTTTTCTTTTGAAACAAATTTGTAGAGAAAGAATTTGATACCTTTCCCTTTAAGAAGGGAGTACTTTTTCTAATGAATAATTCTAAAAACTTGCCCTTGTGATGGAATATTCTTCCTTTCAAAATCCCTAATAAAAAATATTTCAGAAGGATTCTTGGATGCTAGGATCATTTGCAAAAAATATCATTTGCTTTCAAATAGAGTGTCCCTTGAGTAGACCTTTTTTCTTTTAAAAGGTTCCTGAGGGACCCCTTTGAAAGCTTCTCCTTCAATTGTTGACTATCTACATGACTGTCTATCTACCTATGTGGCTTTTTGCTATCTAACATGTTTTTTCTATAGATTAACATGTTACCTTGCAAGACCTACAAAGTTAATTTTTTAATAAAGCTTGGAGGACTAAGCACCTTGAGCTTTCCTTGCAAGATCAAGTACTTGTAAGAGCCTATTAGACTCCACGAAGCCTTTCACATCTGGCCTCCCTCAAGATTGAGCACCTGGGGTGCCTCATCTATACAATTGAGCACCTACAGAGCCTTTTGATCACCTTCCATAGGTCAATGGACCTGGGGCACATTTTTTCAACTCTCCTCGGGATTGAGTACCTATGGAGACATCTCCTCTTCTTGTGCATTTAAGTGTATCAAATTTTGGTCTGCTTTGTCAATAGTTTAGGTATACACTTTTAAGCTTTCAATCTACTTTACCATGCATTCACTAACACTTATGATCACTAAAGTGGGGGAAAATGTAATTGTTGGATGTTGTGGATGTGTTTTTGATATGTGGTTGTCATTAATGTCAACACTATTAGCATTTGGTGTATCAATTGCTATATATGTTGAGGATATTGAGAAAATTGTAAAAGAAGTGTTTTGTGTTCCTAGTGGAACTGTGCAGGTCATGATGGTATCTTGTTCTGTACATTGAAGATTAGATGATTTGGATTAAATGGTTTATTGTTGAGTTTATCTAGATCATGTACCAGAAGTTTCAAAGGTCTGCGTAAATTTTTGAGTATGTTGTGGTCTAACAGTGTTTTGCTAGAATCTGTCAGTGTTCCTAAATGAAGATTGTGTGATTCTAGTTATCTTAGTTGGTGCAAATGTTTCTATGTTGTTTCTTGGTGCTTTTAGATGTCTCTAGATCATTCTCTATCTTTGTGGTACATCCACATTATTTGGTGAGCTTGTTTTTGAAGATCTTTTCTTGCACATGTTTGGTTTTTCATGTTTTTGGCCGACATGTTGGTGGTAGCATGTTGTGGATCTTCAAGGTGAAATTAATTAAAGTCTTTTCATATTGGAGATGTTAATTTGGGTCTCCACTATGTTGTGGCTGACCTTGGTGGATTTGCATTAAAAGTTTATTTGTCAATCTAGGCCGACATTGTAAATATATTTTATTTTCTTGGTCGACAAAGTTGTGATGGAATCTCATGTAGTGGATATATAAGGGCAATTAGTTCATTGATGAATATGTTGCTTCGTGTGCTCCCATGTGTGTATGTGCAAATATATTTCAATTATAGAGCAGAGTGTGAAGAAGATTGTGTGAAGTGTGAAGAAGTGTTGAGCTTAATTGGAACTATAATCAAGCTTGTGTAGAATCTATTTTCTCAGTTCACACCCTCTGGATTCTTAATCCAACTCTATTGGGTAGTGATCCCCTTTTGTAATTGAGCAATGAGCTCTAGGAAGTGTGCCTAAATGCATGTGCATTCCCCTTGTTATTTTCCATTATAATTTTAGAAGAGTATAATCTTGTGGACTAACATCCACCATGTTTTTTCCCCTAACAGGGTTTCCACGTAAAAAGAAAAATTGTGTTCTTTATCTCTCTAATATGTTAATTGCTTGTGGTTAATTGCTTGGTCATCATAACTGAGGTTAAAGTTAAGTTAAGTTAGAAAAGTTTAAATTTTTGTGACACCGGATTCACCCCCCCTCAGTTGTTTGTCCTTGTTTTTCCAACAATTGGTATCAAAGCTTGTTCCTCTTTAGAAGCCTAATAGCTTGAGGTGATCCAGGATGGAAAAATTCAAGGACAGTCCTAGATTTGATGGAACTAACTATTCACTATGGAAGATTAGAATGAAATGTCACTTAAGATGTATTGGTGAAGCCTTATGGAAGATCACAAGAGATCCATTTACTATTCCAAAGAATGGTCCCTCTTCTGCTGATGAGATCAAAGATGTTGATAGTAATATTAGGGCTATTGAAGCCTTGGTGAGTGCCCTGATAGATTCAGAGATGCATAGGTGAAGATGGCTAAGCTACAAAGCTTGAAAGGAAAGTATGAAAATCTGAAGATCGGTGAAGATGAAAATATCACCTCTTTTATGTAGAGAGTAAATGAGATAGTGATGGGTATTAAATGTGTCAGTGGTTTTGTGGATGAGGATGAAATTGTAGATAAAGTACTTAGATCCTTGCCTCCCTCCTACAAAATGAAGGCTCATTCTATTGAAGAGTTCAGATTAGTAAACAAGATGATAAGAGATACACTGATTGGGAAGTTTGCTGCATTTGAGATAAGTGAATTGGGTGAATCTACACCAAAGAATGAATCTGCATTCAAAGCTACTATATCTAGAAGTAATAGAAAAAGATATAGTCTAGGAGAGAGTTCCAAAAATATATCCAAGTATGATGAGGAATTGAAACAACTTGAAGATAAAGAAAGAGAGGTAGAAGAAATGGAAGCAATGATTGCAAAACAAGAAGGGAGAGGAAAAGGTAAGTATGAAGATGTATTACCTATTAAATGTTTTTCATGTAGTAAAATAGGTCATTTTGCATCAAGATTTCCTAAAAGATTTCCTAGATCTATGCCTAAGAAGTTAAGATTCCCAAAGAAATGCTACTTTGTTGAAGAAGCAGTAACTGATGATGAATCTGATAAAGATAATGGTAAAGAAGATGATTGGGCTTTCATTGCTACCATTGAAAATAATCTTGTGGCTACTAAATCCACCAAAGATGAAAAAGCTCTTGCAGCTCAAGTTGAAGAAAAAGGTGAATGGGTCATTGATATTGGATGCTCACATCATATGACTAGTGATAAAAGAAAACTTATGAGTCTAGAGAAGTATGACAGTGGGGTTGTAAGATTTGGAGATAACAATGTTGGTGTGATTCGTGGCAGAGGATCTATTTTCCTTGGTGGTAAGGATAACACTGATGATGTCCTCTATGTTGAAGGCCTCAAGCATAATGTGCTAAGTGTTGGATAGATGGTTCACAAGGGATATGATCTTCAGTTCAAAGATGGAAGATGCAAGATACGTGGTAGTTCTGAGAACATGATTGCAATAGGCAAGCAAACAAAAGGTAATATTTTTCACCTAAATACTGCTAGTGGAAGCTGTTTAATTTCTCAAGTAGATGAAAGCTAGTTGTGGCATAGGAGATTGTGCCATGTAAACTTTGAAAACATTATCAAGATAAGTTATACTCAAGCAGTAAGAGATATGCCTAGATTAGTGAAGCCTACTAATGTAATCTACAAGGAATGTCAGATGGGTAAACAAACTAGAGTCTCATTCCAAAGCAAATAGTTTCATTCAAATAATTTGCT
The DNA here is from genome assembly GCA_007258455.2 of Sequoia sempervirens. Lineage (NCBI taxonomy): Eukaryota > Viridiplantae > Streptophyta > Pinopsida > Cupressales > Cupressaceae > Sequoia > Sequoia sempervirens. Next base: position 417,902,054 of record VDFB02047230.1, on the reverse strand, counting down.
AGAGCTGCTACATACTAACCTTTTGTAGTCCCTCTAGAGTCAGAAGTTCATGGAGAAAGGTATTTTATGCTGGTTATTGATGATTACTCTAGAATGATTTGGGTTTCCTTTTTGAGAGAAAAATGTGAAGCACTGGAGAAATTCAAAAGTTTTAAGGCTATGGAAAAAAATGAGAAAGGTCTGAAAATCAAGTGCCTAAGATCTGACAGAGGTGGTGAGTTCATTTCTAAGGATTTCAATTATTATTGTGAGGAGCATGGAATTAAAAGACAATTATTTTCTCCTTGTACCACTCAAGAGAATGTAGTTGTAGAGAGAAAAAATAGAATAATTTTGGATGCTGCCAGAACCATGATGATAGAAGGAAATGTGTCTTAGATGTACTAGAGTGAAGTGGTAAGAACTACTATGTATACCTTGAACCAGGTAAATGTGAATGGAAATTCTGGTAAGACCCCTTACGAGTTATGGTTTGGTCACAAACCTACTGTCAAGTATTTTAAGATCTTTGGAAGTAAGTGTTACATTAGGAGAGATGATGATATAGGAAAATTTGATGCTAGAAGTGATGAAGGGATCTTCCTAGGTTACTCAACTAAGAGAAAGGCCTACCAGTGCTATAACAAAAGAATGAGAAAGATGGTTGAAAGTGAAAATGTCAGAGTTGATGAGGACTTTGTCAAATCATCTAGATGATGCAGCTATGATTCTGATGAAGACAACACAAGCCAAGGGAAGAACACTTAGACACCAAATCTACTTCAGATTATCCCATATGTTTTGGTGAAGCAACCTCAATTTTTTCTAGTAAATCAAAAAAGTGCAGAAGCATAGACAAGTGCAAGTGTAGAATAAAGTTCGGAAGAGTCAGAGGTCCAAGTAATTCCAAAAACTCCAAAATATGTAAAGTTGAATCATTTTGAAAATCGAATCATAGGAGATAAGAGTAAAGGAGTGCAAACCAAAAGAAAAATTACAGAAGAATATTGTTTGATTTCCAAGATTGAACCTAAGAATGTCACTAAAGCCTATCAAGATGAACACTAGTTAGAAGGTATGAAGGAAGAGTTGACACAGATTGAGAAAAATGACACATGGCTACTGGTTCCTAGGCCTAAAGACAAAAATGTGATTGGTACTAAGTGGGTATTTAGAAACAAGCTAAATGAAGAAGGTGAAGTGGTCCAAAATAAAGCAAGACTGGTATGTAAAGGTTATTCTCAAATGGAAGGTATTTATTTTGAAGAAACCTTTACCCCTATAGCTATAATTGAAGCTATCAAATTATTTCTTTCTTATGTTGCACATAATAATTATAAAGTCTATCAAATGGACATGAATTCTACATTTCTAAATGGAGAACTAGAAGAAGTGTACATTGAACAACCAAATGAATTTTAGTTAACAGATAAGGGAGATATAGTTTGCAGATTGAAGAAAGCTCTTTATGGACTTAAACAAGCCCTTAGAGCCTAGTACACTAGATTGGACAAATATCTACTAAAGCTTGGATTCACTAAAGGTACTACTGATAGAAACTTATACTTCAAGTTATATCATGAAAATGAGTTGATTATAGAATTTTTTGTTGATGACATCACCTTTGGAGGTGATGAAAATATATGCATGAAGTTTGTTGATGAGATGAAGAGTGAATTTGAGATGAGCATGATTGGTGAGATGAAGTTCTTTCTAGGATTGCAAATTACTCAAATGGACTAGGGGATTTTCATATCTCAGTCCAAATATGTGAAATAACTACTGAAGAAGTTTGGAATGGATGACTCCAAACTTGTTGGTACTCCCATGGTGACTTGATGTAAGTTGACATAGAATGATGATTCTCCAAAGGAAAATCAAACTAGGTACAAATCAATGATCGATGAATTTCTCTACTTGGCACAGACTAGACCAGACATTATGAATGTTGTGTGTATGGTTGCTAAATTTCAGGTTGATCCAAAGGAATCACATGTGACTATTGTCAAAAGAATTTTCAAATATCTAAAAGGAATAGTTGATTTTGGACTTTGGTATCCAAAGGATGATGATCTCACTTTATGTGCATACATTGATGTTGATTGGGCTGGTGATGTAGGTGACAGGAAAAGGACTAGTGGTGGTGCTTTCTTCCTAGGGAAGAAGCTGGTATCCTGGTTAAGTAAAAAGAAAACTCAATTTCTCTATCTATTGCTAAAGTAGAAAATATTATTGCTACCAATAATTGTACTCAAGTGATATGGATGAAACAGATGTTGAAAGATATCAGGGTGATATATGAAGAGCCTATTGCCATATACTATGCAATAAATATCTCAAGGAATCTGGTACTACACTCTAAGACTAAACATATATCAATCAAGTTTCATTTCTTGAGGGAAAAAGTGAATGAGAAAGAAGTCAGATTGGAGTATGTGCCTACCAAAGAATAGATTGCAGATATATTTACTAAGCCTTTGCCAAAGGATACTTTTGAGTATCTAAAAGGAATGTTGGGGGTAATTACCCCTCCTCATAAGAACTAAATGATGCATTTTCTTGCATCAATCTGTGAGCTACATTACTATATTTTTATCTGAATTGATGTTTATGTGGCTGCTACTTAGGGGGAGTAGTCAGATGTGTAGATATGTGGTTCAAAGCATGTGCATGGAAAGGTCATTGTTACCTTTGAAATTGATGTCAAAGTGGGAGAAGTCTAGTGTGAAAAATCTTTGTGGAGAGAAGTTCAGTTGAGAGGAGAAGTGTAGAAAGAAGTTAGTTTGTTGGGTTGATGGTATTTTTCACATCATGTGTTGCCATCAATGCCAAAGGGGGAGATTTTTGGATGCTATGGATGTGTTTCTGATATGTGGTTGTCATTGATGTCAACACTATTAGCATTTGGTGTATCAATTGTTGTATATGTCGAGGATATTGAGAAAATTGTAAAAGAAGTGTTTTATGTTCCTAGTGGAGCTGTGCAGGTCATGATGGTATCTTGTTCTATACATTGAAGATTAGCTGATGTGGATTAAAGGGTTTATTGTTGAGTTTATCTAGATAATCTATCGGAAGTTTTAGAGGTCTGCATAAAGTTTTGAGTATGTTGTGGTTTGATAGTGTTTTGTTGGTCTATGTCAGTGTTCTTGAATGAAGATTGTGTGATTCTAGTTATCTCGATTGGTACATATATTTCTATGTTGTTTCTTGGTGATCTCATATGTCTCTAGATCATTCTCTATCTTTGTGGTATGTCCACATTAATTGGTGAGCTCGTTGTTGAATATCTTTTCTTGCGCATGTTCAGTTTTTTCATGTTTCTGGCCAACATGTTTGTGGTAGCATGTTGTGGATCTTCAAGGTGAAATTAATTAAAGCCTTTTCATATTGGAGATGTTAATTTGAGTCTCCACTATGTTTTGGTTGAACTTGGTGGATTTTCATTAAAATTTTATTTGTAAATCTAGGCCGACATTGCAAATATATTTTATTTTCTTGGTTGATGAAGTTCTGATGGAATCTCATGTAGTGGATATATAAGGGTGATTAGTTCATTGATGAATATGTTGCTTTGTGTGCTCCCATCTGTGTATGTGTGAATATATTTTGATTGTAGAGTAGAGTGTGAAGAATATTGTGTGAAGTGTGAAGAAGTGTTGAGCTTAATTAGAACTGTAATCAAGCTTGTGCAGAAGCTATTTTATTAGTTCATACCCTCTACATTCTTAATCCAACTTTGTTGGGCAATGAGCCCCTTTTGTAATTGAGCAATGAGCTCTAGGCAGTGTGCCTGAATGCATGTGCATTCCCCTTGTTATTTTCCATTATACTTTTAGAAGAGTATAATCTTGTGGACTAACATCCACCGTGGTTTTTCCCCTAACAAGGTTTCCATGTAAAAAAAAATTTGGTGTTCTTTGTCTCTTTGATGTGTTAATTGCTTTTTCATCAAAACTGAGGTTAAAGTTAAGTTAGAAAAGTTTAAATTTTTGTGACAACTAATTCACCCCCCCTCTTAGTTGTCTATCCTTTTTTTTCCAAAAGTAATGGCATGAATTTTTACCCCTTGCAAATTCCACATTTACATCTCTCCTACATTAGAAGAATTACATCCAATGATGTTATTCCACATCCTTCATTTGCTTCCCATCTACTTGGCTATTGTTTTTTGTGTTGATGGAGGATATTATATTGGGGATGCTAGCGCGATGCGTACATGTCTATGTGGCACATTACCATCTTGATAGGATTCTTACCTCTATAATTTGTAGAGGCATTACAACTCTCCATTGGTGATGAAGAGTAATGACTTTGCTCTCTTGACCAACCTCGAAGGACTCCTTTACCTCTAGTTTCATATTTAAATCACTATCTCCTTCTTTCTTGGACTCTCTCAGGAACTTCTTGATCATTCACACACTTGGGACTACTCTCTTTCACTTCATTCACAACATTTACACCTCCATTGAAGCTGCAAGTTGATACTTTGCTGGTTCATTCTCTTTGTTGTTGCAGCAACATTGGCATCTACAAACTTGTGATCTCACTCCTTCTCATTGTACTAGCCTATTTCCATCTATTGGAGCAACAATGGGGCATCCTAAAAATTAAGAATTTTTTGAATTTTGATCTTGACAACAGCATTGATCCCGAAAAGTGTCAGTCTTTGAACCAATGTAACACATACCTCACTTTAAAGAGGGGAAAAATGTAGACACTTAAATAGTCCTGATCAGTATTACACATCTAAATCTGATTAATTAACATCATTTCCTCTTAAATCACTTCATACTAACCATTTAATTAAATAATCTATATTATTTAATTAAATTCATCATTTTCTCTTGTTAATCAAATAACTAATTTTATTTGATCAATTAACCCCTTTCCTACTAATTCTCACCCCATTTGATTAAATAATGTAAATCATTTCATTAAAATCCCCATTTCTTCTCATTTGATTAAATAAATCTATTTATTTAATTAAATGTCATATTCTTCCAAACCCCTAACCCACCTAAGTTAATTAATTCTAAATTAATTAACCCTAAACCACTTGCTAATCTTCATTAGCAAATCCTCTAGCTTTTAACTCTGCCTTGGTTAAATAAACCTTGGGTTTATTAACCCCCCTTGCACATGAAATCAATTTCTTCAAATTAAATAAATAGGCATTTTCCTAACAAAATGATATTCCAGGGGAATATTCTCTCAACAACCCCCTTGTTGACTTTCCCTCCAAAGGCTTTAAAAGCTTCTTACAAATTCCTTTAATGCCTCTTAAAAAGGCATTCAATTCCTCTTACATGCCATCTTGCCTCTTACAAGGGAATTTACCTCTCTTACATCCTCACCAACATTCCTTTAAATTCTCAACCACATTCCTTAAATTCTCTCTTACACCCCTCTTACACAAGCCACCTATGCATTAACTCCATCCTTACATCTCTTCTCCCAAAATGTGCTCACACATGTGTGAGCACATATCCCTATTTCTTTCATTAAGTGTCACAAGGCTATTGATCCTCATTTTAGTCCCACATTTCCCAATTTCACTTCTTCCAACCCTTGAGTCCTATAAATAGTGGCCTTCTCTAAGAAGAATGGATCCATCATCTCATGTAAAGTTATGCTACACATTTTCATCCACAATCACATGCTTTCTCCATCATTTTGGATCAAATTTATCACCACATTACATCAAAATTACCACACTTATCCACAAATCATGGAGCTTTTCCACTAAAGGATTGGGAAAGTACCACTTTCCACATCAAATTGGCACCAATCCCCCTATGGGATGAGGTTTGGGGTTACTTAGTTTAGTTATTTCATGTTCTATTATGTTTTTATATGCTTTGTTTCCATTTCTTGGTATGCTTAATAATCTCATAGGGAATGCTATTTATGCTTGTTTAAATGACTAATACTCTTGTGTTTGTTCATGATTAGCCATGTACAGATTTGTATTCATATTTTGGCACTAGAAGGAGGGCTTAACCACTTAAATTTGATATTTTTTTCTTGAAATTCATGTTTTTTTATAGGCTACAAAACCCAACATCACTATTGGTGATACATAGCATCACTATTGCAAATAGAATGTCACTATTACAAAGTTTCTTTCATCAGCACAAAGTCGCTATTGAGCTCCCTAGTTTACTACAGAGTGTCATTATTGTTTTTTCACCAGAGTGTTGCTATTGCTAAATAGTGTCACTATTGAAAAATAGAGTTGCTATTGAAAATAGAGTCACTTTTGTTTTCTTGCTTTTGCACTCCATTTTCAAAAGGCCATATCTTGGTCATACTTTGGTCTTTTTTAGAGCCTTTTTCTTAAATGGGGTAGAATTTCATGATCTATGCAATGGTTTAGTGTTTCTCAATTTTGGTGGAGTTATTTTTTTCAATTTTGTACCTAAAGTTAAATCACATTGAAACTTGGTCTAGGTTGTAGGGTTTTAATGCTTAATCATTTATCTAACCCTAATCTCTTCTTGTTTCTTGATTTCATCTAACATTTGGAGCATGGATTGCCAGTCTGAAGATGAGCATGGAGCATTGAAGTGAAAGAAAAAGCATTTGATATTCATTGTAATAGTGTTTTCAAACACTCATGGAGAAATAATCCATCATATTTTATTTTTCTTTTATGCGCTAGGACTTTAGTTTTCAATTGGGCTCTAAAATTAACCATTACAATGTTCTTTTCAAAGTTGGCTTAAAATTGAGCCCTTCAAAATTACTAGTCATTTCTATCTTGGGTAAAATTGAACAAAAAAAATTCACACTAATTTTGGTGCTTAAAAACAACTCATCATTGCTTTGAAGGCTAAAAATAACTAGTGCTTTGTGTGAGTGATTTTGTTTATAGAAACCTTTAAGTGTGTATCCTTTCCCCAAGTACTTCATGTGATCTTGGGTGACGAGAAACACTTTGGGTTTCTTTTTCTTTTTTGAGTCACCCTTAAGAGAGGGCTTGCTTTGAGACACATCTTGCAATGGAGAACTCATACCAAGTTCTTGAAGCATGTTTTTTGATGGGCTATATCAAAGGTTGTGAAATCATAATAAAGTAGCTTCAATTCAGAGGCAACAACATGCTACACGTAATCCCTCTCCTTAATTTGAAGGGAACAGTTGAAGAGCTATAAGTGGCCAATGTAAGGTAGTGTAATGATGGGTGTTCTTTTTTTTTTTGTCATTAAAAACCCCTTTATGTAGTGGCCAACCAAGTCCAATTCCAAAATGTTCCTTGAGAATGGTGCATTGGAATTTACTTCCAATAAGTTACCAATTTCAATTTTTGGTTGAGGCGTAGAGGTTAATAGTTCAATCTTAACATACCTCTTCACTCCTCCATTAATTTCATGTAAAATCATCACTTTGAGGCATGAGGTAATCCCATTGTCAAAGATATGTACCTTTCTAGGTTGTAAAAAATTGTCTTTGGTGTTCTATCAAAAGACATTGCTTGGTTCCAAAAAAAGACAACAAACATTAAACAATCATTGAAATTTCAAACCCTTTGGATTTGATGTGAATACCTTTGAAAACTCAAATATTGTTTCTTTTCCCTAAGGATTTTATCTTTATAGGTTTCTAAATATTTAGACTTATATCTAAATTCACACAACTCCAAAGTAAACCTAAGGAACTATAGCATTAGCCTCTTGATTTCCACATGGGATGAAAGATGTTCAAAGTTGTAGACATTTAGTTTGAAATGTAAGTAAGACAAGTGGATGTGATAAAAGTAAGTCATTAACCAAGATTAAATTGAACCCCACACATGTGATTGTTATCTTTTTCTTATGGTCTTCAAAACATTGACCTTTTAGATTTGAGTTGCTCATATGGTAAAGCATGTTCTTCACTATCTTGGTCTTGTAAAAAAAGTCCTTTCTTAGGTTCACATAGGATCAAATAAAAAATTTCATCCTTCCCACAACACTTATCATTTCTATACCACAAACAACTTTACTCCCTTGTAAATATCAATTTTCTAGACTTGGGTAAATCATTTAAACCAAATCAAAATCACCTTTTTTAGTTAGGTGTGTGGGAATGCATCCTTTTTCACACATTTAGTTAAATTAGAAATCCTTTTAACAAGTTTATCCAAATATCACTAGTCCATATTAGGATTTACAAGTTCATTATCCAAATCCTAGCACCAAAATCAAACCTTAATTCTAGTATTGACCAAAGTTCTTAAAGTTCAAACACCCATATCATTCACCCCTTCATCTTTCATACCATCATAATTTGATCCTAAAACAATCCTAGAGGTTCTTTTTTTTACCTAAATTTAGATCAACTAAAACAATACCCAAATCCATCACATATACTCCTAGGTTGATCTCCAATTTATGGTCTAGATAGGATCACAACACAAGAAGAGCATGGAAAAAAACAAGGAAACATCTACCATGAGTGACGTAAGCCAAACTGAATTTGACCAAAGGGAATCTAAAAACCCTCTACCTAATCTCCCTCAACCACCTCAAGATTCTCAAGAGGGAGGATTTAAAGTATAGGATGTTACAAAAAAATTCAAAGAGATGACCCATGATGTTTTGCATGAATTGATACAAGATCCCAACACCCACAAGCTTGTTGATACCATAATGAAATTTAACCTTTCCAAATACATGTTGGAGTTGGAAAAAGAAGGGGCTAAATTCCCTTCTACATTTGATGTGATCACCATCATTGAGCAACCTTTGGGTGCCATTCCCCACACATCTTTCACACCATCATTTCCAAACATAGTCCAACCCATCTCCCAACCATCATCATCATGCACACCAAGTCAACCCATGACCACAAAATGGAGTTCACTACTTCAAGCCCTTCAAGGGAACCCACTTTTTAACAATCAAAACTTGGAAGCCAACACGATCTTGGGTATTGCAAATACCAACATTTCTCAAGACCCTAAAAATCCATATGTACCACTCATCTACCATGAAACAAACACATCATCCACTTTTAATACCACACCATCCTATACCATAGATGCACAAGGTTATGTTCCTAATGTTCCACAAGGTCAAGTGGATCTATTTCAACAAGTGGGCACCTTTGATGCTTCATCTTCACTCCTACAAGGGCACACATCACAAACATATCCACTAGCTCCTATCATAACTCCATCACCCACATTGATCCAAGGTCTAAGACAAATCGCTTCATCAAGCACATTGAATCCCAATCAAACCAATCAAATAAATCCATTTCATGCAAAAAATCAACTCAATACACCAAACACAAATCAAATCAATTCATCCATCACACCCAATCCAAATCTAAACATGCCACTAACATAACAAGCCCAAGTGGCCTCATATAAAGTGTCCCAACCATCGATCACACCATCAACACAAAGTCAAACCACATCTCAAGTGTACACCATTTCATCCCAAAGTCAAATCTCACAAGGGTTGAATACGTAAATGTTGGATCTTAGTTGTGTTTATGGTTTGTCCTTGATGAAAAAATCTCTTTCAGTTGGTTCTCTTTGGTGATCAGTCTCTGTTTGGATCCTTATGATTTATTATGCTTCTTTGATGTCTCTTGGATATTACAGAAAGATATCTATTATGATTCAAATTCATGGTGATGAGATTTTTGGTTCATGTTATGAATGCTATTTCTTTATGTGATAGAGTTTGAAAGTTGGTTTCCTTGTTAGGATGGTTCTTTTTGCATATCACAGGTATTGGTTGTTTCTCATTCGGGCTTACACATATCAGCATGAGTATGGCAGGGTCTCCCTGATCCATTTTGAAATGTTTGTGTTGCCTATTGGCAAGACATTTCTAATGTCATGTCGATTGAATTTATCATACTGGCTGCTGTCGGCAAGACTTCTCTTTTGTTTTGGCGACAGAAAGTGATCTCTATCAGCATATGTTATTCCTTCGGTATGTGGTCTCAGTGAAATTGGTATGTCACACCGATTGGAGATTAAATGGAAACACATCGGCAAGATCTTAAGGCTTTGGTGAAGGGTCTTAGTCAATGTACAATGTCACACCGACTGCCATTGAAAAATTGCATATCGTCAAGAGTTTTTCTTTGATGGAATGTTAGAGCAAACACTTTGGTCTTGCCGACTAAGTCTTATGAAGTGCTTTCGGTGAGAGATTGGTATTGTCTCAGTGACTCAGTGAATAAAGTTTTTTTTTCGGTATGACAAAGTATTCTCCAAGAGGTCTCCCCAAAGGTTGTAGGTTACAGCAACACATAAGCGTTGAAAAGTCTTTTTGGTGAGACTCTTTCATTGAAGAGAGGTCTTAGCGAGGATGGTGTGTCTTGTCGACAAAGTCATATGAATGACTTTCGGTATAATGAAGTTGATCTATATGATGTCTCTCCAATATCAAAAGCTATAGCGATAGTAAATGAAACAAAAAGGGCATCTCAGTGAGAAGTTTCCTTATATCTCAGCGAATGCATAATATACTAAGGAAGCCCATTGATGAGACATGATGTATTCGTTATGTCTTCTCCCTGACTCTGATGTGTCATATGAAAGCGAATTGAACCAAGGGGATGACTAACGATTGAATTAGGGTTGAACGTCTAGCGTTAAAGTTGCCTTCGGCATACCGTCACATCGATTGAAAAGAAGGTTACTTAGGGAAAAATTTGTAATTATTCTTTTTGACTAGGTATGAAACCCTAGCCTAGTCACCATCATGAGAAAGCTTCATAAACTATTCTTTACTATTATTTTTGGCTGTAATGACATTGTTAGGATGAAATTCATTTTTGGTTCAGAAATGAATGGTATGGCTGCTATATTTGATGCGCCTCTCTGGCTGGAAGCTCGACAGTGGTTGATGGAGCCATGGGAGTTGCAAATTTGTCTGGTATTTTTATTTATGCATTTCATGCTACATATACTAGTTTATAATCACCATTTTCTTTAACTGCTCTCTACATCTCTGTTACTAATATGAAAAATGATGCCCTAACTGAGTATTGTCTTTCATACATTAGAGGTTATGATTTTTTGTGGTGGGCGGTTGTGCTTTTTATGCAGTGAAATGATCTCATAAGTTTGAGACTTGTTGAGGATGACTCTTAGCTGTGTGAAACGGCTCTTGTTGTGTTTTGGTTGTTCAACTGTTACTCCTGAAGACAGTTACGTATCTAGCAGATGTATATACAAAAGAATAAAACTCTTTTCTGTAGCTGTTGTTGTAATTCTAAGATTATCATTCCTTGGCATGTATGAAAATGTATGGATAAAACTCTACAATAAAATATAAATAACAAGATGCAGAGATTGTAAATTTCTTCTCTATGTAGTATTTTAGGGATTCAATTATTGAATCTTTAAGGTATTTTGTAGACAAGAAAATAGAGAAATATGTGCTTAACTGAAAATAGAGAAATCCTTTGAGTTAATATTATTGTTCAAAACATAATTTGAGGGGTTGGTACTCCATGAGATAGATATCTCTAAATGAGGGGTTGGTGCTCCTTGAGTGGGTGCTCAAAAATTAGCCTATAAGGCATTGTGAATAGTTGATTAAGAGATTAAGCCTAGAAGGCATTTAGAGAGTGGTTTTTATACCCCAGGAGGGTTTTCCACTCAGAAAATTTTGCATCACTTTGTTCTTCTATGTTCTCACTGATTTACTATGTTGTTGTTGTTTTAGTACACTATTGGGATTATTAGTTTTCTCAATTCTATTTATGAATGATGACATTCGACTCGTGAATTCATTAATCAAAATAACATTGAGATCAAATCTAAGCTATGTTTTTGAATTTTTAAAATTTGTCAAATCTGTTAAGAAATTGATTCACCCCCCCTCTTAGTGTCCCTTGAACTCCAACAATTGGTATCAAAGCGTAGGGTCCTCTAATAGGTTTTAATCACCTTGGATTGATCTTGGTCTTGGAGTTTATTTTTAATGGCACATTCTCAAGATGGTGCCTCTATAACCAGAGCTTTGTTATTTGATGGAACAGATTATGTGTTCTAGAAAATCATAATGGAAGCTTTTCTTATTTCTTTTGATGTTGATGTTTGGAGCATGGTTATAAATGCTTACAATGTACTAGCCTCTATTCCCACTGATCCTATTGAAAAAAAGAGGTATGAAACAAATGCCAAAGTTAAGCATTCCATCTTGTGTGGGTTAACTAAAGATGTGTTCATTAAAGTCATGCATTTCAAATCTTCTCATGAAATCTGGGAAAAACTTGAAACTATATATCAAGGGAATGAGAAATTCAAACTGTCAAAAATCATTACACTCAAGCATCAGTTTGAGGAGTTGAAAATGAAGAATGATGAAAAAGTGGCTAAATATTTCCTAAGAGTTGATGAAGTTGTCAATGCAATGAAAGGTCTAGGTCAAGATGTTAATGAATTTGATGTAGTCACAAAGGTTGTTAGAACCTTACCATCCAAATTTGAATCTAATGTTTCAGCCCTAGAAGAAAAGAAACACTTTGATCAACTTACCTTAGATAGCCTGCAAGGAATACTTACTGCCTATGAAATGAGAACTAGCAAAAACAATTCAATAGGAAAAGAAATAGCCTTTAACACTGAAAAGAAAGAAAAATTTGAAGTCTATGAATCAAAGTTGTTTGATTCTAAAGAATCCCATTTTGTTAGAATATTTAAAAAGGGATTAGGAAAATATAAGGGAAAACTTCCCTTTAAATGTTTTAATTATGGGAAAATAGGTCACTTTGCTGCAAAGTGTCCCTATGATGATCAAATCTGTGACAATGAGACAATTGAAAAACAACCTAAGAAGAAGGCCTTTAAACCTAAACATAATTTCAACTTCATAAAGAAGAAGAGTTTGTTTAGCAAAGATGAAACTAATTTTGAGTCTGAAGATTCATCAGTAGAAGAAGATGAAACCTTGTTCATGACTAAGATTACTAGCAAGAAGATACAAACACCATTGACATTGAAGAAGGTGAAGTAGATCTTGAAAGTGAGCTGAAATGTGCTTTACAAGAGATCAGAAAACTCAAAAAACAAGTTCTTGCTCAAGAACATAAACCAGATCAAGAAATGGTCTCTTTGAAAACTCAACTTGAAGAAGCTAAAAGAGTTGAAGACTGTCTTCGAGAGACTATAAGCTGCAAAGATCATGAAATTCAAAAACTGGAACAAGAAGTAGTCTGTCTTAGGAAGGAAATTGAAAAATATGAAAGCACTCTAAAACTGAATGAGATGCTCAGCAAGCAAAAGATGTACAAAGATAAAAATGGTGTTGGTTTTGAAAAGGGTGAATGCTCAATTGACCATGCAAAACAAAACCCCTCTTTTGAAGTCAAAGGTTCAAGTTCAAATCACTTAGAATTTGGTAAGGATCATGTTCAGTCTTTAAGAGGTAATAGATCTTCATACAGTGTCAATCCTTTCTTCTATGGTTATTTCTTTTTCTGCAACAAATTTGGCCATAAGGTGAGCACTTGTAGGCTTATGAATCCTAGAATACCCAGGTTTGGTCTTAGGAAACACTATGGTTTTGTTAGACAAATCAGATGTTTTAAATCCAATGCCTTGGGACATTCTGCCAAACAATGCAGAACTGATCGGCAATTGAAACATCAAAAAATTAAAAAGGTTTGTAAACCTAATACTGTTAACAACATTGAACAAACTATGTTGGTTCAAACTGCTTTTCATTCAAAGAAAAAGGACTTATGGGTCCCAGACAGTGGATGTTCTAACCATATGACTGGCAACAAGGATAAGTTTATAAATATTGAAGATTATGTAGGTGGTTATGTTAAGTTTGGTTATAACTTTGGTATTCAAATTAAAGGTAAAGGTTCACTTCTTCTGAATGAAGACACTCCTATCTATAATGTGTACTATGTGGAAGGTGTCAAACACAATCTTCTAAGTGTTATTCAAATCTATGATAGTGGTTATCATGTTCTTTTCACTTCACAGGGATGTGAGATTAAGAACAAGCTTGAAAAGGTTGTTGTAGCTGGAAGGAGGACAAAAGGAAATGTGTACAATCTTCTTGACTCATCATGCAATGACAATAATCAAGGTATGTGTCTAATGGGACAAATTGAAGAGAACTGGTTATGGCATAAAAGATTAGGACACATAAACTTTGAAAATCTGGTTAGAATTAGTAAAAATCAAAATGTTAGAGGTCTACCAGTTCTTAGCAAGGCAGAAAACTCTGTGTGCAAAGAATGCTTAAGTGGTAAACAAACTAAAATCAGCTTCAAAACAAAAGAACATTCTTCTTCAAAACCTTTACAACTTATGCACACTAATTTATGTGGACCAACTAGAACAAGGTCTATTAATGGTGAAAGGTACTTTATGTTGTTTGTGGATGATTATACTAGAATGATATGGGTCACATTTCTTAAGCACAAATCAGAAGCCTTTGGAAGGTTCAAAATTTTCCATAAAATGGTTGAAAAGGAATCTGATCTGAAACTTAAATGTTTGTAATCTGACAAAGGAGGTGAGTTCACTTCTCAAGAGTTTATTGATTACTGTGAACATGTCATTAAAAGACAATATGTTGCAACAAAAACACCTCAACAAAATGGGGTAGTTGAACGTAAGAATAAAACTGTAAAAGAAATGGCTAGAACCATGCTAGATGAAGCTAAGTTGACTGATATGTATTGGAAAGAAGTTGTTCATATAGCAGTATACATTTTGAATAGAGTGCAGCTTAGGGTGAAATCCAAACATACTCCTTATGAACTTTGGTATGGAAAAATTGCTTCTGTCAAACACTTTAAAATTTTTGGAAGTAAGTGTTTTATCAAGAAAGATGATGATAACCTTGGGAGCTTTCAATCAAAGAGTGTTGAGGGTATCTTTTTGGGATACTCAACTCATAGAAAACCTTATAAATTCCTTAACAAAAGGATTAATAAGATTGTTGAAGTTGTTAATGTAAAATTTGATGAAAGACCACATTTGTTTGTTGAATCTTTGTAGGATAATGAGGAAGAAGAACTTGAACTTGAAATAATTTTAGAAGGAGCTGAAACAACAAAGTCTATTACTGAATCAACAAGCCCTAAAAATGAAAAAGCAAGTCCTGAAAAGGTTGCATCAAATGCTCCTTCAAAAACTCTAGCTATATATCACCCCAAAGATCAGATTATTGGGGATAAAAATGCAGGAGTTCAAACTAGAAGAAAGGTTGTAGAATCTGATGAAAAGGCACAAATTTCTTTTTGTTTAGTTACTCAGTTTGAGCCTAAAAATTTTAATGAAGCTCTCACAGATTCATGTTGGATTAATTCTATGCAGGAAGAAATTGATCAGATTAACACTAGTGCGATAAATATATCAAAAATTCCTGTTATGCACTCTCGAACTAAACATATTGCTATCAAGTTTCATTTTATGTGAGAAAAGGTACTAGCTAATGATGTTTGCTTATAGTTTGTTGGTTCACAAGATTAGGTGGTTGAAATTTTCGCTAAGCCCTTAGAAAAAGAGTTATTTGAAAGGCTGAGACTTCAATTGGGAGTTATCTCTCAATTGTTACTTCACTAAATCTCCAAGCTACTACTTAGGGGGAGCATGTTATTTTTTTTATTCACTTACAACTCTCCTACAAACTTGGTTGCTACACTGTTACTCTTTTTGCAGCTATTTCTAATGGTATTTTTTTCGTTGGCTCAGTTGTGTTTCCTAGCATTGCACATTCTTCTCTTCTATTCTTTGCCTTGAGGCAAAAAGGGGGAGATTTATTTGTGTTTTTCCATCAAGGAAAAAGGGGGAGTTTGTTAGATCTCAGTTGTGTTTATGGTTTGTCCTTGATGACAAAATCTCTTTCAGTTGGTTCTCTTTGGTGATCAGTCTCTGTTGGATCCTTATGATTTATTATGCTTCTTTGATGTCTCTTGGCTATTACAGAAAGACATCTATTATGATTCAAATTCATGGTGATGAGATTTTTGGTTCATGTTATGAATGCTATTTCTTTCTGTGACAGAGTTTGACAGTTGGTTTCCTTGTCAGGATGGTTCTTTTTGCATATCACAGGTATTGCTTGTTTCTCATTCGGGCTTACACATATCAACATGAGTATGGCAAGGTCTCCCCAATCCATTTTGAAATGTTTGTGTTTCCTATTGGCAAGACATTTCTAATGTCATGTCGATTGAATTTATCATATTGGCTACTGTCGGCAAGACTTCTCTTTTGTTTCAGTGACAGAAAGTGATCTCTATTAGCATATGTTATTCCTTCGGTATGTGGTCTCAGCGAAATTGGTATGTCACGCCGATCACAGATTAAATCGAAACACATCAGCAAGAGCTTAAGGCTTCGGCGAAGGGTCTTAGCGAATGTGCAATTTCACACCGAATGTCATTGGAAAATTGCATATCAGCAAGAGTTTTGCTTCAATGGAATGTCATAGCGAACACTTTGGTCTTGCCGAATAAGTCTTATGAAGTGCTTTCGGTGAGAGATTGGTATTGTCTCAGCGACTCAGTGAATAAAGTTTTTTTTTGGTATGACAAAGTATTCTCCGAGAGGTCTCCCTAAAGGTTGTAGGTTACAACGACAAATAAGAGTTAAAAAGTCTTTTCGGTGAGACTCTTTCATCGAAGAGAGGTCTTTGCGAGGATGGTGTCTTGTCGACAAAGTCATATGAGTGACTTTCGATATAACGAAGTTGATCTATATGATGTCTCTCCGATATCAAAAGCTATAGCGATAGTAAATTAAACAAAAAGGGAATCTTGGTGAGAAGTTTCCTTATTTCTCATCAAATGCATAATATACTAGGGAATCCCATCAATGAGACATGATGTATTTGTTATGTCTTCTCCCTGACTCTGATGTGTCATAGCAAAAGCAAATTGAACCAAGGGGATGACTAACGATTGAATTAGGGTTAAGCATCTGGCGTTAAAGTTGCCTTCGGCATACCGTCACATCAATTAAAAAGAAGGTTACTTAGGGAAAAATTTGTGATTATTCTTTTTGATTAGGTTTGAAACCCTAGCCTAGCCACCATCATGAGAAAGCTTCATAAACTGTTCTTTACTATTGTTGCTGGCTGTAACGGCATTGTCAGGATGAAATTCATTTTTGGTTTAGAAATGAATGGTATGGCTGCTATGTTTGATGCACCTCTCTGGCTGGAAGCTCAACAGTGGTTGATGGAGCCATGGGATTTGCAAATTTGTCTGGTATTTTTATTTATGCATTTCATGCTGCATATACTAGTTTATAATCACCATTTTATTTAACTACTCTCTGCATCTCTATTACTAATATGACAAATGATGCCTTGACTGAGTATTGTCTTTCATACATTAGAGGTTATGATTTTTTGTGGTGGGCAGTTGTGCTTTTTATGCAGTGAAATGATCTCATAAGTTTTAGTCTTGTTGAGGGTGGCTCTTAGCTGGGTGAAATGACTCTTGTTGTGTTTTGGTTGTTTAGCCATTACTCTTGAAGACAGTTACCTATCTAGCATATGTATATATAGAAGCAAAAAAACTCTTTTCTGTAGCTGTTGTTGTAATTTTAAGATTATCATTCCTTGGATGTATGAAAATGTATGGATAAAACTTTGTAATAAAATATGAATAACAAGATGCAGAGATTGTAAATTTATTCTCTATGTAGTATTTTAGGGATTCAATTATTGAATCTTTAAGGTATTTTGTAGACGAGAAAATAGAGAAATATGTGCTTAACTGAAAACAAAGAAATCCTCCGAGTTATTATTATTGTTCAAAACATAATTTGAGGGGTTTGTGCTCCTTGAGATAGATATCTCTAAATGAGGGGTTGGTGCTCCTTGAGTGGGTGCTCAAAAATCAGCCTATAAGGTATTGTGAATAGTTGATTAAAAGATTAAGCCTGGAAGGCATTTAGGGAGGGGTTTTTATACCCTAGGAGGGTTTTCCACTCGACAAATTTTGTGTCACTTTGTTCTTCTATGTTCTCACTGCTTTACTGTGTTGTTGTTGTTTCAGTACACTATTGGGATTATTATTTTTCTCAATTCTATTTATGAATGATTACATTCAACTCATGAATGCATTAATTAGAATAACATTGAGATCAAATCTAAGCTATGTTTTTGAATTTTTAAAAAAATTCAAATCTGTTAAGACACTGATTCACCCCCTCTCTCAGTGTCATTTTAACTCCAACAGTAAAATCAACCATCTATCACCCAACCTTTCATCACACAAAAACCACCCCAACAACCCCTCAACACACCATCTCATACCACTCACCAAAATCCACCTGAAAATTCAAACATGGAAAATTAGTATAGCATCACATTACAAGCAACACAAAAAGCATACCAAAAAGTGTTGCAAAAACTACAAGTAAAAAAAGCACAAGAAAAATGAGCATAAGCACAAGCACAAGCACAAGCATAAGCACAAGAAAAATAACAAGCACAAGAAAAAGAACAAGCACAAAGCACAAGCATGGGCACAAGCACAATCACAAGCACAAGTACAAGCACAAGCACAAGCACAAGCCCAAGCCCAAGCCTTGCAACAGTAGCAAGCACAAGTAGCACAAAAAGTAGCACAAGTGCAAGCCTTGCAATAACAATCCTATCAACAAGCCTTACAACAACATCAATCACAACAAGTGTTGATAGTGCAACAAGAAAAAATGATGCAACAATAGGCACAACAACAAGCATTACAATAACAACAACAACAACAAGCCCAACAACAAGCATTGTTGGCACAACAACAATAATAGGAATATCAACAAGTGTTCCTTGCACAAAAACAAGGTTTCCAACAACCCTACATGAACACACAACAAAATTCCTTGAATCCCAATGCACAAGGAGCATATTTCACCCCACCACCATCACCGTTCATACAACAAGTCAACCCCCCACATATGCCACATAACACATTCAACTCATCAACCATGCCACCTCAAAACACATATGTTCCACCACCTAATCCACAAGATGATCTTTCCACACAAGTGAAAATGCTCTCACAAAATTTACAAGACATTCAAGTGGGAAAGAAAAAAAGATCATATGCCCAATGTGTTGTACCCCTATCCCTTTGATAAGAACATTGCCATGGTCCCATTCTCACTGGGATTTGAGATACCAAAATTTGACAATACAAAGAAAAAGGAAATCTCAAGGACCACATCAAAGAGTTATATGTATCAATAATGGAAGTAGCATACAATGATTCCTATCTAATGTGGATTTTTCCACAAAGCTTGGTTGGCCCTGCAATCAACGGGTTCTCCCATTTACCTCCTAGAATCCAAAAATTCCAAGATATTGTAAATCTATTTGTATATCACTTCTCATTCAATCTAGGTATGGATGTAATCTTGAAGGTGTTGTATGACCTAAAACAAGCCAAAGGAGAATCATTTGCAACTTTCCTACAATGATGGAGGTACAGAGCTAGCAAAAGAAAATAGTCTCTTCCTAAAGAACAAGATATAGGAGTTCCATTATTTCTAACCTTGAGGGAGAGTTGTCCTTCCAATTAAAAATGCAATGTGTCACAATGTATGAGAAAATTATCCCTAAGGCTCTTAACATTGAAAGATCCCTCATAGCACAAGGGAGCACACAAACATATAGGGATAACTGACCATCATCTAGCTCTAATGGCAAACCCCAATTTTGGGATAAAAAAAATATATCACTAATGATGGTGTTGTTGATGCGAAAATCATCATAAGTTCCCCACCACAAAAAAGAAAACACAACCAAACAAGCAACAACACAAAACAATCAACCAACAATTAATGTTGTGAACACTCAAAGGGCACCACAAAGAAAAAATAACAATACACCTAGATGAAAATTCACTCCCTTAGGGGAACCCATGGACATAGTTTTGAAGAAGTTGACCCAATCAAACCTCATCATACTCCTAGATTTCTCAAGCTATCAAGAGCCACAAGTCAAACCTCCCAGTTATAGAGAAGATCATTTTTTGTGAATTTCACTGATACAAAGGTCATAATACACAAAGTTGTTTTAGACTCAAACACCTTGTTCAAGATCTTATTAAACAAGGAGACCTTGAGGTTGATCAAAAATCCAAAAACCAAGAGTTGCAGATTTACAAAACCCCTATGCCTGATCATGGAAAAGAAAAAGATATGGGAAAGGCATCAAGTTCTAATAACATAAACCATACCCATGATACCACAGTAGCACACATTTATTTTTCTCATCCATCACAAGAAGAGGAATTATACAAGCATCAAGAAACATTCTTAAAATAGATTCAAGATCGATCAACAATGCCTAGCAATGTTTCATATCAAAATGATATCATGTATCTTTCAAATAGCCACATTGTCGTTTTGTATGACTCCATAATTGACCATGTTGAGGAGGTTCCAAGGAAACAAGAATTTTTTCATGCTCCATCCATAGATCTTACAGCTTGCAAAGATTCTCCTACCAATGATACATCATCTACCCAAGGGTAATGTCAAGAAGATAGTCTAGAGGATAATACATACCATGTTGAGGAGGTTCCAAGGAAACAAGAAATTTTTCATGCTCCATCCATAGATCTTACAGCTTGCAAAGATTCTCCTACCAATGATACATCATCTACCCAAGGGTAATGTCAAGAAGATAGTCTAGAGGATAATAGAAGTTTCTCCAAACTAAGTCAAGATCAACGTACTATTTTCTCACAACATTGTCATGAGCTACATAATGAATTCCAATATCTAAGTAATATTTTCTCAACTACAACTCACACTAAAGAGATCAAATCCCCAAAGAGTTATCATGACTTAATGAGCATTCTCCAATCCTTCCAGAATTTTAGGGACACACTAGATTCCACCAATGAGATGCATTCTTTGGAGAGACATATATGCATTCTTCATACAAAAAAAGAGTCTCCCACTCTTGATATTTCCACACAAGAGCAAGAAATGGTTGAGATTCTTGGTTCTTATAGTGATTTTGCATCATCAACCTCTTCTAAATCAGCACCAACATCTTTTGAAGTAGAACCAAAAAATAAAGATGTCATAGAATCCGAACAAACAATT
Organism: Sequoia sempervirens; assembly: GCA_007258455.2. Lineage (NCBI taxonomy): Eukaryota > Viridiplantae > Streptophyta > Pinopsida > Cupressales > Cupressaceae > Sequoia > Sequoia sempervirens. The sequence goes on along the minus strand of VDFB02047230.1, from coordinate 417,881,026 downwards.
AATACTCCTAAATAGCAGGAACCCATAGCAATATCATGTGTTCATGAAAAGTCATATTTAGTGACTATGGGATCAGAGGGTTTATTATCAGGGAAACGAGCTAGGTATTGTTAATACCTTCACCACACCAGGGGTAATTTTTCTAATGAAAACATCAACATAAGGGGCACAAAGGATGCTTATGATGAACATACTTTAAACACTACAACTAGTTGTATCATGACTCATCATCCACCCATCATCTCATACATGAAATGGGACCAACATGAAAGGGAATATTCTTGTCCAAGCAAGGAGATGATCACGAAAGAAAATAAAGTAGTAAAGAAAAGAGGACAAAGTAAATACAAATGGATACCAAAGAATACAAAAGAAAATCATCCCAATCATGCTCCATCAGTCAAAGAAACTATGGGAAAAGTCAAAAAGGGAAAAGTATCCATCAAATATGTGCTTAAATATAAAATAAGGATTCTCAAGCAAGGAACAAAGCATATCAAGTAGTTAGCTCTAATTCCACTCAAAGCTCTATTTCCACCCCTCATCATTCATATTCCCAATTTTGGAGAGTCAAGGGTTCCAAAATATCAACCAATTCATCTCATATTCCACAATGCATGACACCATACACTCCATCCATGATAATCAATTCTCACATTGATTGTGTATTGGCAGCTACTCTTCATAATAATGATTCTAAAGGCACTTTATTGTGATGTGTGCACATTGACAAGGTTAATTCTGGTACTGATAAGGTAAATCAAAGTACTTCAAAGTTGCATTCAAGTCCTCATATCTTAAAAAAGTAGCTTCTTCAAGGCATCATGAGTATAATCGAGCATTATATGGTCCTTTTCAAGTGGAATTATCTCATCTTCTTCATGCCAAATCCAGTATTCCATCCATTTATCCAATCCATCTTCATCTAGGCCTTCCATCATATCTTGATCTTGACAAATGTTCGATGTATACTTTGACTTTCCTCATGAATAAAATAATTTTTAAATGGTCTTTACCATACATCCCATGTTTTCCTATTGCATGTCAAAAACCTCTACATGGTTTTCCAACTGATATCTTGATTTTTCCATTGCGTTATGAAACATTGCTAGACACTGGGGGCAATTTTTTGTGCTCTCATTTTTGAATAACTCTTGATCCATGTCTTATATCTCACAAACATGCTATCAACATCATGATCTAGGTATCATTAAAATAAAAAAATTAAAAAAACATTCATAAAATCAAGAAAATCCAAAAAAACATCCAAATCACATCAAAATCGAAAAATAGGTCAAAAACAAAAAAAAGTCAAAAAATAGTCACCATGTCAAACTACATGGTCTCTACGTGTATAATGTAGGCAAGGATAATCTTTGATCAGCCTCTGGGTCCCCTAGGATAGTATTTTAGGTTTTTTTCTTTGTCAAAATCTTAGAAAACACAAAAACATTTAAAAAATCAAAAATCAAAACATTTGTAAAACAACCCAAAATCCAAAAACAGCCTCAGAACATTGTTAAAACACCAAAAAAATTGAAATATTCCAAAAAATTCCAAAATCACCCATCCCATTTTTCTTTCACCTATGATAATCTCATACATAATAAATTGATCATCACACTCACCATTTGGTAACACAAATAGAAAACAAGTACAACAATCAGTGAAAGTAAAACCTTTAAATGTAAAAATAAATCTCTTGATCGTTCTCAAATATGTCAATAAAACCTTATATCAATGGCCTTTCAAACAACCTATCAACTTTCCACCATTCACTAACATATCCTAGGATGCATCCTTCCTACAATGGGCATTATCTTTGGTTATCACTTTGGATTCTTATCCTCACACACACATCCCTTTGGCTAGAGGTATGAAAAACATTAACTTATTTTTTCACTTGATCTTTTCTTGTGATTTATCTTATTGCACCCATTCCAATGACCTCGTGATGTTGTCTATCAAAATGATTTAGAGAGAACAGAATGTGGCATTGATCATTATCTTTCATTTTATGTGCTTGTGGGATGTTGTTGCAATATAACCTTGGTGAATACTTACTTTGTTAGGTGTGTATGGAAGATGTTTTGGATGGCTTCTTGACTATTACATAGATATGCTATGCCTTTTTGTGTTTGTTGTGAGATTTTCAAAACTTCTGAAATACATCCTAGTGAGGTTTATGTATGCCAGGTATGAACAAGAATACTCATATTTTTGTCAAGTCAAAGTCCATCACACTAGATACAACAAAATACTAGTTGTCCATACCTTGATGCATCATATCTATGTGTTTTATCAAACATAAGGAATATTTTTTTGTTCATGTCCCAATCCCTAGATAAACAAATCATCATCACTCATCACCATACCTAATAAATTCTCGATGACTCATAGACTTGTTGGACTTTTGAATCAATCTCAAAATCAATGGTTAATCTATTGGTGTAATTAATTAATTAATTATTACACTAGCATAAGTTAACTTAGGTCATAAATCATTTAGTCCTAGGTTGCAATCATTTAATAAATGGGATAATATTCCCTTTCCTAGTTTGTGGGATAAGATTCCTTCTAGAACTTATCTCATCATTTAATGATCATCTAGATAGGGTTCACATGTTGTCACATGTTGTTTGATCTTGACACATGGCAACATCTCATGCATATTAGGGTTTACCTCTTGCCTATATAATCAGGCATCTTGTTAATTTGTAACATATCCAGATATCAATCAAATATCATATCACTATCATATCAATATAGAATCTTTAATCAGCATTCCATTGTTGCAACACTTATCTTTGTGGTTGATTCTCTTTCATGGCTAAAGTCCTGCATTGAAGATTCTAGAGCTTCAAGGGTTGTGCAATTCATCATCTCAACATGGTATCAGAGCTAGTCCATTGAAACATCAACCCTAGATCCAAGAAGTTTGGAATGCGAGATTCTTTACAGGCTTGGAGTTTTATGTTGCAGGCTAGTTGGCTCTACCCGAGAACCAAGCTATTTTCTGGTGCAGATCAGGCTCTCTCCGACCTCTCCATTGCATCTAGAAGGCCTCAAAACCCATAGATCGCTTGCTCATTCGTCAAAATTGGAGACATATCATCCGGGAGCCATGTGAGGTATTATCTAGGGTTTGCAAATTTTTGTACTATCCGTACAGTTTTGCAGAAAAAAATCTTCCCTCTCTGTCCTCCATCAAGGAATTTTTTTTTAGAAAAATAAAAAAAATATTTGGCTATTTTTCGGGCATTTTTTTCTATAGTATTTGCAAAAATCAATTTCTGCAGTGTTCGACCTGCAATTAAAATAACCCGTTGGCATAATTATTTTTTCTGCGGATATAGTTTGGGCTTTATATATTTTTCATTGGCATTTCTATTGGCAATTTTTTAAATTTAAATTGCAACATATATTTGCAATATTTAAATTTTCTGTTGGCTTTCACCGACAGTCTGCCCCACTAACCAGATCCTACATCATCTACTGACTTCACTGGCCGTTCTCTCCTTGGCGACCGTTCTCTATTTTCCCAGCGTTGGCTTCGACTACCATCTCCGGCCTCCACCGCTCGCCGTCGGCCATCAATCACCTACCACCGACCACAGACTCTAACCGTTGAAGACCATAGCCCCCGCCACTGGTACCCGGTCATGTGAGGAACTGAGGGCTACGTCGAATCCCGAGAGATGCTCCTGTTACTAGCCGTGCCACCATCTCTCTGCCTCATCCTACCGCTCCAACGTCACCTACCCAGTGGTGATTTTTTTTAAACTGCCTACACCCATGGTCACATCAGCGACCGGGGGCCGAAATTTTTTTGCCCTAGGGTGCTACTTTTTTGTGCCTATTTAGCCAGTGACAATTCAAATTGCAGAATTCTTCCGGAGGTCGTATCTTCCACATACAATATCAAAAATTCACACACAATATACCATTGGAAAGCTATTGAAGTCTACTTTTCAGTGGTGCGCTCTTTTTTTCAAGATTCTACTATCATCAAATATTCAAGTCAACTAAATTCAACCCTCCCTTCTAGACTCAAAAGCACACATCTTCGCATCAGATTGTCAGATTTCAGAGATTCAAGTAGCATTTAAGAGATATTTCAGTGCATTTTTTCATCAGTCCAGTCACCTTCCTTGGTTTTAGCTCTCAGGTATCTTTTTTTTGGTTTTTTAATTCTTGAGACATCCTGAAGATTGAAGAAGAATTTTTTGATCTCGGAGGCATATTTTCAGTTGCATATCTATTTGGAAGTCTTTATTTTCTATTGAAGGTCAGTGTCTTTGATTTTTGTGGAGAAATTTTGTTATGGGGCTTGCATATTATTCTCCTTTGGTTATGTTGTACAAGGGTAACTATCAGTAATGGCGAGATGGGATCTACCACCATCTTCATTCCCTTGATTTGTTGCCATATCTATTTGGTATAGTTCCTCATCCAAGTGAAGGTATTCATGAACTTTCTTGGAGTTGCAGCAGGTACACTGTTTTGGAGATTCTTGAGATGCAAGTTGATTCTGATGTTTTGAATGTTATTGATCATTGTGATTGTCCTCACATCCTTTGGATTAAGATTTGGGAGATCTATGGAGATTTAGACACTCCACCATTCCATGATGATCATGCTTTAGAATGTCATTCTTCAGATCATGTACCCCATGGTGCTATTATGCAGGAAGTTGATTACCTTGATCTTTCTGAAGAGGTTGACAAGGTTCCTTTCAGTGCTTCTTCTTCATCAAAGATAGTTGGTATCCCTTCACATTCAGTTATTCCTTGTCCAGAATCATTGATTGAGGCTTCCACTCTCATCATCAATCATGACACATTCAGTTTTTCAAACTTGACATCACATGATGGCTTCGTTTCAGGTATCACCAACTTGGCTACTTCTACAGGTTTGGAGGACATTCTTGAGGGGATATCACTCCTCTATTCAGATTTGGCTTTGGAGAGTTATTTTGAGTCTCCTCATTCCTTTGTCTCTACCTTGATTGGGAATCCAGAGACTATCTTGGAGGCACTTGGTTTCTCTTCAGATATTTCATATCTGAGACTTCTTCCCTATTACTCCTTTCAAGTTTTGCAGTTTCTTCAACATCAACCACTGTATCTACTTTTGACTTCTTTCAGTGGTTTTGAGGACACTTCATTCAGGGGGGCTATCAAGTCTCCATCATATTCATCCCATCTCCATCTTTGGATATTTTTCAGCATTAGTTTCTGCATCATCCTGGTTTGTCACCCTCTTCATTGTTTGGGACTATGGCATTTTCATCATCAGGCAAGGAGACATTTGAGCAGAGTTTAGAGACATCATCATCCATTTTCATCCTTCCTTCCTTCAATTCTTATCTAGAATGGGAAGCATCTCTACACTTGCATTTGGTTTTGTTTCTTCTGAAAGGGAGACAAGTTTTTTGTCGACATTGGATTCTATTTTGTCTTCAGACACTTACCTTTCTTGCAAGTGATCTTATCTTCTTAGGGAGCTATATAGTCTCTCTATTGTATCCATGTGACAGATGGTGTCCTTGGGGGGTATTTGGGAGTCCTCCATCCTTCCCATTCTCACATTCTTTCTTTTTATCTCCTTTTTGGAGAGGGGTTTTGTTCCTACTAGGTTTTCCCCTTTTCTCCAATTGTGGGATATTTTCTGCATCTTCATGTACATGGGTACCTAACGTGGCCTTGTAGCCAAGACCCATTATCATCTTGCATAATAATTGCATTTTCCTCCCTAAGTTGCACTTATGGGGGGTGTTGGTGTAATTAATTAATTAATTATTACACTAGCATAAGTTAACTTAGGTCATAAATCATTTAGTCCTAGGTTGCAATCATTTAATAAATGGGATAATATTCCCTTTCCTAGTTTGTGGGATAAGATTCCTTCTAGAACTTATCTCATCATTTAATGATCATCTAGATAGGGTTCACATGTTGTCACATGTTGTTTGATCTTGATACATGGCAACATCTCATGCATATTAGGGTTTACCTCTTGCCTATATAATCAGGCATCTTGTTGAGATGATGGATTGCATAGCCCCTAAAGCTTCAATAAAGGACTTTAGTCATGAAAGATAATCAACCACAAAAGAAGTGTTGCAACAATGGAATGCTGATTGAAGATTCTATTGATATAATATTGATATGATATCTGATTGATATTTTACAAATGAACAAGATCCTTGAATATATAGGCATGAACTAAACCCTAATATGCATGAGATGTTGCCAAGTGTTAAAATCTAACATGTGACAACATGTGAACCCTATGGTGATGATCATTAAATGATGAGATAAGTTCTAGAAGGAATCTTATCCCATTTATTAAATTATTGCAACCTAGGATGAAATGATTTATGACCTAAGTTAACTTATGCTAGTGTAATAATTAATTAATTAATTACACCAGCAGCCCCCCATAAGTGCAACTTAGGGAGGAAAATGCAATGATTATGCAAGATGATGATGGGTCCCGACTACGAGGCCATGTTAGGTACCCATGTACATGAAGATGCAGAAAATCTCCCACAACTAGAGAAAATATGGGAAAACCCAGTAGGAACAAAACCCCTCTCCAAAAAGGAGATGAAAAAGAAAAAATGTGAGATAGGATGGGAAGGACGGAGGACTCCCAAATACCCCCCAAGTACACCATCCATCACATGGATACAATAGAATCAAAATCCCCCCCATAGGGAGGAAAGAGAGAGACAAAATAGGCCCCTCAGAAGATGAGATCACCTGCAAGAAAGGTAACTATCTGAAGACAAAACAAGATCCAATGCCCACAAACAACTTATCTCCCTTTCAGAAGAAACAAAACCAATTGCAAGTGCAAAGATGCTTCCCATTCTAGATAGGAATTGAAGGAAGGAAGGATGTATGCTGATGGTTTCTCTGAACTCTGCTCAAATGTCTCCTTTCCTAAAGATGAAGATGCCATAGTCCCAAACAATGAAGAGGGTGACAAACCAAGTTGATGTAGAAACTGATGGTGAACAATATCCAAAGGAAAAGATAGAATGGATATGATGGATGTGATGGAGACTTGATATCCCCCCCTGAATGAAGTGTCCTCAAAACCACTGAAGGAAGTTTGAAGCAACGAAGGTGTCCAAACCACAAATCTCCTACTAGGAAGAAGAAAATCCAATGGTGGATGCTGAAGAAACCTCAAGTCCTAAATGGAATGCAGGGAAGAAGTCTCTGATATGAAATATTTGAAGAGAAACCAAGCACCTCCAAAATGGTCTCTGAATTCCCAATCAAGGTCAAGAAAAAAGAATGAGGAGACTCAAAAAAAGCTCTCCAAGGTGTGATATGAATAGAGGAGTGATATCCCCTCAAGAATGTTCTTCAAACCTGTAGAAGTAGCGAAGTTAGTGATACCTGAAATGAAGCCATCATGTGATGTCAAGTCTGAAAAAAAAGAATGTGTCCTGATGAATGATGATGGTGGAAGCCTTAATCAATGATTTTGGACAAGGAATCATTGAATGTGAAGGGATACCAACTGTCTCTAATGAAGAAGAAGCATTGAAAGGTACCTTGTCAACCTCTTCAGAAAGATCAAGGTAATCAACTTCCTGCATAACAATAGCATCATGGGGTACTTGATCTAAAGAATGACATTCTAAAGCATGATCATCGGGGAACGGTGGAGTATCTGAATCTCCATAGATCTCCCAAAGTTTAATCCAAAGAATGTGAGGACAATCACAATGATAATTAGATCTCAAAACATCACAATCAACTTGCATCGCAATGATCTCCAAGACAGTGTACCTACTACAACTCCAAGCAAATTTTTGAACACCTTCACTTGGACAGGGAACTATACCATACAAATGAGGCAATAGATCAAGTGATTGGAGATGGTGGTAGATACCATCTCGCCATTGTGAATAGTTACCCTTGTGCAACATAACCAAAGGAGAATAATATGGAAACCCCATAACAAAATTTCTCCACAAAAATCAAAGACACTAACCTTCAACAAAAAATAGAAGACGTCCAAATAGATATGCAACTAAGAATATGCCTCCAAGATCAAAAAATTCTTCTTCAATCTTCAGGATGTCGCAAGAATCAAAAAACCAAAAAAAAGATACATGGAGCTGAAACCAAAGAAGATGACTGAACTGATGAAAAAAATCACTGAAATATCTCTCGAATGTCGCTGGAATCTCTAAAATTCGATAATCTGATGCGAAGATATGCTCTTTTGAGTCTAGAATGGAGGGTTGACTTTAGTTTACTTGAATATTTTATGATAGTAGAATCTTGAAAAATAGAGTGCACCACTAAAAATTAAACTTCAATAGCTTTCCAATGGTATATCATGTGCAAATTTTTGATATTGTATGTGGAAGATACAACCTCTAAAAGAATTCTACAATTTGGATTGGTGCTGGCTAACCAGGTGCAAAAAATTAGCACCTTAGGGCAAAAAAAAGTAGCCCTTGGTCGCTGATGTGACCATAGGCTCCGCTGGTAGTTTAAAAAAAACTCACCACCGCGGGCTACGTCAGAGTGGCAGGCCGAAGGCAGAGAACAGTGGTGCGGCCGGAGGAGAACCCAACTGAGGTCGGCGGGAGCAGGCCAAAGTCTTTGACGAAAAATGGTGTCGACGGCTACAGTCAATGGGAGGTGATGAAGAATCCGGTGACCGGTGGTGGTGGGGCCGGATGACGGCGGATGACACAGGGAGCGGTCGGTGTCCGCAGATGTGACAGGAGCCGACCGATGTCCACATACCGACAACCAGTCTTTAAATTTTTTAATATTGCAATATTTGCAATTCAAAAATAAAATAAAAAATCAATAACATTATGTTTCCACAGTCCATTATCATAAGTAGTCGAGATTTTTGGATTAAACTGTGTGTGATTTTTTTCATCTAGTTCCCTCCCATGCAGGGTATCAATCAATAACATTATGTTTCCACAGTCCATTATCATAAGTAGTCGAGATTTCTGGATTAAACTGTGTGTGATTTTTTTCATCTAGTTCCCTCCCATGCAGGGTATCAATCAATAACATTATGTTTCCACAGTCCATTATCATAAGTAGTCGAGATTTCTGGATTAAACTGTGTGTGATTTTTTTCATCTAGTTCCCTCCCATGCAGGGTATCAATCAATAACATTATGTTTCCACAGTCCATTATCATAAGTAGTCAGATTTCTGGATTAAACTGTGTGTGATTTTTTTCATCTAGTTCCCTCCCATGCAGGGTATCAATCAATAACATTATGTTTCCACAGTCCATTATCATAAGTAGTCAAGATTTCTGGATTAAACTGTGTGTGATTTTTTTCATCTAGTTCCCTCCCATGCAGGGTATCAATCAATAACATTATGTTTCCACAGTCCATTATCATAAGTAGTCAAGATTTCTGGATTAAACTGTGTGTGATTTTTTTCATCTAGTTCCCTCCCATGCAGGGTATCAATCAATAACATTATGTTTCCACAGTCCATTATCATAAGTAGTCGAGATTTCTTTTTGATGAAAAAAATCACACACAGTTTAATCTAGAAATCTTGACTACTTAAAATAAAAAATGTTGATAGAAAAATAAACCCTGTGGATGGATAAAGAACTATAGCTAGCGCACATAATAATTTTTCCAACGGATATTTTAATTGCAGGTCAAACCCTACAGAGTTAAAAAAATTTTGAATACTATAGAAAAATTTCACCCAAAGAAGCCAAATATTTTTTTATTTTTCTAAAAAAAAATTTGCCTTGATGGAGGACTTACAGGGATGATTTTTTTCTACAAACATGTATAGATTTGTACAAAAAATGCAAACCCTAGATAATACCTCAAGGCTCTCGGATGAATCTACTCTGATTTTGGAAAATGAATAGGCGGTCTATGGGTTTTGAGGCCTTCTGGACGCAATGGAGAGGTCGGAGAGGTCCTGATCTGCACCAGAAAATAGCTTGGCTCCCGAGTAGAACCAACTAGCCTGCAACATAAAACCCTAAGCCTACTTGAATTTTGCACTCCAAACTTCCTGGATCTAGGGTTGATGTTTCAATGGACTAGCTCTGATACCATGTTGAGATGATGGATTGCACAACCCCTGAAGCTTCAATAAATGACTTTAGCCATGAAAGATAATCAACCACAAAAGAAGTGCTGCAACAATGGAATGTTGATTGAATATTCTATTGATATGATATTGATATGATATTGATATGATATCTGATTGATATTTTATAAATAAACAAGATGCCTTGAATATATAGGCATGAGCTAAACCCTAATATGCATGAGATGTTGCCAAGTGTTAAAATCTAACATGTGACAACATGTGAACCCTATGGTGATGATCATTAAATGATGAGATAAGTTCTAGAAGGAATCTTATCCCACAAACTAGGAAAGGGAATATTATCCCATTTATTAAATGATTTATCTAATAATGCAACCTAGGACTTAATGATTTATGACCTAATTTAACTTATGCTAGTGTAATAATTAATTAATTAATTACACCAACACCATCCTTCCCATTCTCACATTCTTTCTTTTTATCTCCTTTTTGGAGAGGGGTTTTGTTCCAACTAGGTTTTCCCCTTTTCTCCGGTTGTGGGAGATTTTTTGCATCTTCATGTACATGGGTACCTAACATGGCCTCGTAGCTGGGACCCATCATCATCTTGCATAATAATTGCATTTTCCTCCCTAAGTTGCACTTATGGGGGGGTGTTGGTGTAATTAATTAATTAATTATTACACTAGCATAAGTTAACTTAGGTCATAAATCATTTCATCCTAGGTTGCAATAATTTAATAAATGGGATAATATTCCCTTTCCTAGTTTGTGGGATAAGATTCCTTCTAGAACTTATCTCATCATTTAATGATCATCTAGATAGGGTTCACATGTTGTCACATGTTGTTTGATCTTGACACATGGCAACATCTCATTCATATTAGGGTTTACCTCTTGCCTATATAATCAGGGATCTTGTTCATTTGTAACATATCCAGATATCAATTAGATATCATATCAATATCATATCAATATCTTTTTCATCATATCAATATAGAATCTTTAATTAGCATTCCATTGTTGCAACACTTCTCTTTGTGGTTGATTATCTTTCATGGCTAAAGTCCTGCATTGAAGATTCCAGAGCTTCAGAGGCTGTGCAATTCATCATCTCAACATAATCAATGTCCATCTCATTCTTCTATCCATCCTATTCTTCACATTCTTCTATCTCTACTAACATTTCTATTGAAGTATCAAATCTATGCTATATATATATCAAAATATACATGAGGCTACCCATGGTCAATGACTATCTATACATCATCAAATTTGTCTACATCAAATATCTGAGCTTTCTAGTCCTCTTTGAGTTGAATTGATCTTGAACATTTTTTCACCAGCTCAACCTAAAAATTGAAATTTTCACTCGATCTCTTAAGGGGGAAATGTTCCAACCTATTTCCTTTCATTGGGGCAACAATGGGGCATCCAAAAAATCAAGAAGTTTTTGAATTTTTATCTTGACAACAACGTTGATCCTAAGAAGTTTCAGTCTTTGAACTAATGTAACAGGTACCTTGCTTCAAAGAGGGGAAAAATGTAGAAACTTAAATAGTCTTGATCGGTATTACACATCTGAATCTAATTAATTATCATTTACTCCTAAATCACTTCGTACTAACCATTTAATAAAATAATCTATATTGTTTAATTAAATTCATCATTTTCTCCTATTAATCAAATAATTAATTTTATTGGATTAATTAACCCCTTTCTTACTAATTCTCACCCCATTTGATTAAATAATGTAAATCATTTAATTAAAACCCCTATGTCTTCTTGTTTGATTAAATAAATCTATTTATTTAATTAAATTTCATATTCTTCCAAACCTCTAACCCACCTAAGTTAACTAATTTTGAATTAATTAACCCTAAACTACTTGCTAATCTTCATTAGAAAATCCTCTAGCATTTAACTCCACCTTGGTTAAATAAACTAGTGGTTTATTAACCCCCCTTGCACATGAAATCAATTTCTTCTAATTAAATAAATAGGTATTTTACTCACAAATGGATATTCCATGGGAATATTCTCTCAACAACCCCCTTGTTGACTTTCCCTCCAAATACTTTAAAATCCTCTTACAAATGCCTTTAATGCCTCTTACAAAGAAATTCAATTCCTCTTACATGACATCTTGTCTCTTACAAGGGAATTTTCCTCTCTTACATCCTCACAAACATTTCCTTAAATTCTCAACCACATTCCTTAAATTCTCTCTTACACCTCTCTTACACAAGCCACCTATGCATTAAGTCCATCCTTACATCTCTTCTCCCAAAATGTTCTCACACATGTGTGAGCACATATCCCTATTGCTTTCATTAGCCTTTTGACACTTTTCACAAGGCTATCAATCCTCATTTTAGTCCCACATTTTCCAATTTCACTTCTTCTTCCAACCCTTGAGTCCTATAAATAGAGGCCTAATCTATGAAGAATGGATCCATCATCTCATGCATTGTTACTCTACTCATTTCAATCCACAATCATATGCTTTCTTCATCATTTTAGCTTGATTCCACCGCCACATTGCATCAATTTCATCACTTTGGACAACAAATATTGAAGCTTATTAAACAAGGGATTAGGAAAGGGCCAATGTTCCACATCAACATGGCACCAATCTCCCTATGGGATTGATGTTTGAAGTATTAAGCTAGGTTTTCATTATGCATTGTTTATTGTTTCATGTTTTTCTTTCATTGTTTCCACACTTTGTGTAGACATCGAAAATATACAAATTGATATCGTACACTCGATATTGATCTACTAACATCGCTTCATCCTAAATTATCCCTCTATCTAACCATTTAATCAAATAGCCTTATTTGATTAAAGTCATCGTAATTCTCCTTTTAATTAAATAAATCCCTATTTAATTAAATCATTGTCTCTATGTAATTAGCTAGGTCACTTCATCTTCCTATCTTTGATTGAATTAAATAATCCATATTATTTGATTAAATCTCGAAGTTCATCTAATTAAATTAAATAAATCAAACATTTATCTAATTTAATTTAACATCACCCCCTTTGGTTAAATAAATCAAAAATATTTATTTAACTAAGTCTAAATCATTCTTTTTTCATTTTGAGTTATTTAAATCCTAAAATCTAAGTCAAAATGGTCAAATCAACTAACATCATTTAAATTAATCAAATCATGATCAATGCTAATCCTAATCACTCAAATCCTCTAGATTTTGCAACTTGCACAATTAAATCATTTAATTGTTTTATAAATCACCTATTTTCATTCAAAAAAGGCATCAAAGATGGAATATTCCTCAAATTTGAAATCTCCCCCTAAATTGACTTGTCCATCCAACAAAGCATTTAAAGCTCTCACATTGTCTCTTACATGTCTCCCACTTGAGATTTAACTCATCTTTCATCCCCCCTAAACATGTCATCTCATCAAATTCAAATTTCAAACTTGCACATGGATCAAAATGTGTTGAACCTTCATCCTATTAAATGTTGACAAGTGGCACCTTGCCATTGGTTGAATGTTAGTCCCACATTGCTCTATTTTGACCATCTCTTCAACTTAGCATTCTATAAATGAAGAGCTCCTCTCCTCATTTGATCAACCACCAATTGAGTAAACTTACTATACTCAAATTTAGAGCAATCTTCATCCATACTTTTGAATCCATAGCTAGGTTATGCAGGTTTTTCATCATGGAGCACACTTGAATCTTCAACAAAGTGGATCACCATCACCATTCATCATCAAAGCTTGCAAAGGAGTTAGGAAAGGGCCAATTTCCACATCAAATTGGCATCAACTCCCCCATAAGATCAAGAGTTTGCATGTTCTCAATAGGATTTAGCTTATTTTCATCTTCTTTCATTGTATTCTTGTTTTATTTCTATTTTGAATATGGTTAAATGGATTTTATGGCTCGAACCTCTATTCTAACTTGCATTTTATCTTATTGATGTGTTCATTTGTTGTGTTCTTGCAGGTATTAGGATCTAGGTTCACATTTTGGTGCTAGAAGGAGGGATGGAAATCATTCTTTCTCATCTTTCTTAAAAATTCTACGTTTTCATTCACACATAGGAAATTCCAACACTGGGAGCTCAGAGTTGCTATTTTGGCACCACTAACTTCTCAGTGTTGCTATATTGCACCGCTTAAAACACAAACTATGATGCTGGACTCGTCCCACCAAAAAAAATGAATTTCAAACTCCACCGCTGGACTCGTCGACCTGCAAAAACTTTCAAAAAATATTAAACTCCAATGCTGGATGCAAACTGCAACATTGGGCAAAAATTGTGACACAGTTGAACTCTCTGTCCAGACATAGAGTGCCACTGACTAGTAAGTAGTGCTGTGAGGGCACCGCTCAAAAACCAAACTATGACACCATCATGACTTGCGACACTGGGAGATAGTAAAAAGGGAAAATTTGATTTTAGCACGTGCTTTTGATTTATGATTAATTTATCTTCTGCTTTCTGATTCTTAACTTCTATATTTTCTAGAATTTGACTGGTTTTTCTCACTTGTAGGTTGGAAATCAAAGACAAAGGAAGGAGGAGCATGATGATGATATTTCATCCAATCAAAGTGTTTTTAAACACTTTAGTGTTTGTTGAACACTTCTTCAAGGAACTATTAGCACTTTTTTCTTAGGACACTAATCTTCCTTTGGGTTTTAAAAAGAATCCTTTTGTTTATTTCTTGCAAAGGGCTAAAATGAACTTTAGGAGTACAACTTACTAGATTTTGTTTCTTGGATTAACAATTGAACAAATGTCTTTCACTTGTGATTTGATGCTCTAAAAATGAACTCACATTTTGCTTTGGGGATTTAAAAAGAACAAGTGCAAAATTTGTTTTTCATGAGGGCTTACTTAAACTAAAGCCATTGAAAAATGACGTATGTGCTTCTCTCGTGCTTTATAGTGATCTTGAGAATCAAAAGGCCTTTTTCATGAATTTAGTGTGAGACAAAGCAATCACCTCCACACTTTGATTTGGGTTTAAAATTAAACATCTTGTGCAAGTGTGAGTGGGGGAATTGTTGCATATATTCTCTCTCCTTGTGGCCAACAAGGATTGATCGAGTTATGAACAGTGTTCTTCATTCACTTTTATTTATCCTAGAGGGCCTACCTTGGGGAAAAAGTACTCACCCAAGGAAATGACTCAACTGGTAACACTCTAAAGCCAAGAGTATTTCCAACCGGGATATAAATGTGGATATTAGAAGAAACATCAATATCAAGCAGTTGATTCTAACAAGATGGATCTAAAAGGGGACTCCTGCCACATGGGTCAATCTCCATGAACATAAAGTCCTTACTAAAACCCATGAGCTAGAATTTGTGAAAATCCTTTAATCTATCTATTGGTGCAAGAACGGTCATTCTCAAGCCTCCCCACACTTTTACAGTCTTCTCATAGAAATGGAAAACATGCCATGAGAGTTTCATGGGTGTTGATGCTTGGTTTCCTCATATATGTGAGTGTCATGGAGGGGAGCCAGTGGGGTCAAGCATCTAACCATTCACTAAAGATAAGCGTAGCTAGACTTGTCCAAGTGGGGATCTGACAAATACTGTCTTTCACATCCATAGGGTTGTGTGCTAACCCTTTTCCTAGTACCTACAAAACAACATGAATAAATGAGTTAGACAAGGATTTGCAAGATAAAAGAAGGATTCCCCATGAAATCTATTTGCAAACTCAAAATAGGAAAAAAAAAAAGCAAGAACACAATGAAATGATAAAAACTAGATTAAATCCTAATTTAAATAGAAAACACTTGATCCCATGGGGGAATTGGTGCCAATTTGATATGAAAATTGGCCCTTTCCCAATTCCTATGATGCAAGATTTGAATGTTGAAGATGTTGTTGATCCACTTTGATGAGAAGATGAGAACTCCAAGCCAAATCTGCAAAAAGCCTAGCTAAGAATTCGAAAGATTAATGGAAATGGCTAAGTATTTTAGCATGGTAGCTTTGCTTGGATTGTGGATGATCAAATGAGGAGAGGAGCTCTTCATTTTATAGGATTTAAAGATGGATGAATGCCCAAATTTGAGCAATGTGGGACTAACATTCATCCAATGATATGGTGCCACTTGTCAAGCTAAGAATGGATGATGGTTGTGCAAGATTTGGAGTTTGTGCCGATAAATGCCAATATTTGAAATTCAAATTTGTTGAAATGATATGTAAGAGGGAAGGGAAATGCAATAAATGCCACTTGGCTCAAGGCAAAGGACATGTAAGAGGTCTTAAATGCCTTGTTGGATGTACATGTTGACTTGGAATTTTTGAATTCAAATTGAGAGAATATTCCAAAAGATGCCTTGTGAGGAAAATAGAGATTTAATAATGAATTAAATCTATTTTCATGTGCAACTTACACTATCTAGAGGATATGATATGAGATTAGATTAAATTAATCAAGGGTTAATTAATTTAATAGGAGATTAGATGATGTGACTTATTTGACTTAGATTTATGGATTTATTTAAATCAGATAAGAGAGTAATATGATAAAAGGCTAATTAATTAAAAAGGGATGGTGTTAGATTAAATCAAATAAGGTTTTAATTTATTTAATTTAATGGACAGACTTTAGGGATTTAATCAAAAAAATTTATTATTTAATTAAATAGGGATAATTAGATCAGATGGATTGATTTAATTAACAAGAGAAATGACTTGATTAAGATAAAGTGATTTATTTAACCAAGAGAGGATACTGATGAATTTAATCAGATAAAGGAATTTGATTAAATGGTTAGACCGAGGAATGATTTAGGAAGAAACAATGTTAGTAAGTCGGGATTAGGTGCACGATGTCAATTAGTATATTTTCGATGTCTACATTTTGCCCCTCTTTGAAGCAATGCACTCATTGTGTTGGTTCAAAGAATACACAATCTCAATCAAAATAAAAAAAAATTGATATTTAAAAATTTTCCACACTACTGGATGGTGAGAGAAAACATGCCATTATAATGCCCCCTCGAGAGATCAGATGAAAATTTTAATTCTTTGGGTGATATCGTGAAAAAAGTGAAAGTGCCCAACAGGTCTGAAAGGGGTTCGGGAGGCTAAAAACATGTCTAAACACAATAAATCGATGAAAAACAAGCCTTGAACATATGAAAATAGGTTCAGCGGTCCAAAATCCTAGCAGGACAGCCCTAGAGGGTCAAAAAACCCTAGTTTTTAGGCTTAAAAGGGGCCTGAGGGGTCACTTTCAAGTCATTTTCACACGCCTTCACTAGCAAACCTCGAGATTTGAGCTCTGACCTCTTGACGATATGGCACAACGATAGCTTCCTCTGCATATTTTTGACCAAGCTCAGACCTACCAACGGCCACCTGGCATCGGTGCCCCAGTATGTGACCCTAATTGATGCTTCATTTTTTAGTTTTGATGCATTTATTACATGTTTAAGGATGAGCTCGCCTCCAGTGGCGCTATTATAGCACCACTCAGTGTTTAAAGTGTGCCACTAATTGCCTCTTGGTGTCGTAGTGGCACTGTTTAGCACTACAGTGGTGCAATTTGGAGTTTAAAAACTCCACCATTGGGCTCAGGCTCGACTCAGACTTGGCAGGCCAGTTTGGAAAAGTGCGTCGTGGTGGCCCCCTTTTCATGAAAACTGCAATGCTAGGGGTTAAAGTGCACTGCAACAACCCTATTTGGCCAAATTTTAGGTCCAACGTTGGAGTTTGAGGAAACTCAAACTACGATGCCTTCACAAACTGCACTACTGGGAACAAGTTTGGAGTGTTAGGTCAGTAATTTTCCAAAAATTTTAACATGCCAACTTTGCATGATGTAGGACGGGCCCAGGGAGCTTTATTCTCAGGAGCACTAGTCACGAGATCTAGCGAGCATTCTATGGGACTTTAGCGACAGAGACTAGGATCGGCTGGGAGTTGCAGGACTATGGCATATTACATACGCGACGCCCGTGTGCACACACCTCGGGATGTTGTCAGCACTGGCGGACTGATGGCATAGTGAGACATCGTTGTTTCATCTTCCCATTAGTGAGGCGACCATCACATTAGAGGAGAGGATGTCTGGCGCATACTACGATTGCCCATTCATGGCCGCCGAGTGATCTATGACATGGAGGGTTGCGAGTACTATACCTGAGTCCTTGCCACTCAAAATATTATTTACTGTGAGGGTTAAATTGAGTTGGAGAGGTACAGAGTTATAGCACCTCCCTTCTGCTGGGCCATTGCAGTGATCATTTTGGGTTTGGTTGCCCCAGACAGACGAGGGCAATATTTTAGTCTTGGATGGGGATACTACTGGGAGAGGATGGTCTATGACAGGCCAGTCTGGTTTGCGTGGGGGCCCGTCCTTCTAGCCTCACTTTACAGGGATCTCCATGAGTATGCATACGTGGATGGCAGAGTGCTGGGAGCTAGGGTGACACTTCTGCATGTTTGGGCATGGGAACACATTTATGTGCTACGTCCATGGGTCATTGATTTGGATGGGGGCAGAGGATGCCCTAGTGACATGATACAGAGGTGGTGTGTCCTTCACACACACTGGAGAGCATGGGATCCCCTACTGGAGAAAAGTCATAGATGAGATGCTTGTGTTCACTTGGAGACCATACCTTGGTCAGCCTGGATGGGCTAATGATGTAGACTAGCTCTTCTATTGTCGCCAAGATTGATACATGCAAGGCCAAGAGCACATGATGATAGAGAGATACCTATCTAGGCATGTACAACATTAGTTTGGAGAGCCACAGGATTGACCAGATGACAGCTATATGGTCGTCTTTGCATGCAACATGACACAGGTGTCATGGGGGCCTGGTATTCCTACTGTAGAGGTGGTTGATAGATTTTGACACTTGGTGGTCTAACCTTGGGCTTACGATCAAGGTTTGGCAGATCTGGGCACCACACAGGCCTACAGAGACTGGTTCGGAACTCCTCTTTGGTTGACTATTCCAGGTGAGGATCCAGAGGCATACAAGGTCAGAGGCAAGGGTAGAGGACGAGGATGAGGGCAAGGACCGAGGATCAAGATCTGACAAGATCCGCCAGAGGTGCCCCTAGTTCTACCAAGTCAGGGAGATGTCCTCATATAGGACCAGTAGCAGGATCTGCCAGTCCCACCACCACGAGCCAAGGGTGAGGGTTAGGTTCATGTGCAGCCACAGGCACAACCACCAGGGCAGGAAGACACATGTGATGCCTTGATTTTTCAATTATAGGCATAGGTACTAGGAGTGATGGCCGAGAGAGACTAGGCATGGGTTGAGAGGGAGTAGCTTAGAGTAGAGAGGGATTAGGCTATGCAGCAGAGACAGGCTACAGAGCTATGGGCAATGATAGAGCTAGGCCACAAGTAGTAGATTGAGAGTATGATAGCCTCCTCATCCTAGGGTACCATGCTAGTCTGATCCTATAGGGATGCTATCTGAGAGATAGAGTACTACAGCTGGGCCTACCACGACCATGTACCTAGAGTAGATTGGGTTCCAGAGTACTTAGAACGGGCTAGTCAGAGACCACCAGAGGGTCACGATGATAGGGGTGAGGGCAGCATCCACGAAGATCGGGCTTAATCCAGATTTTATGATGTACCTTTTGTGCTTTATGGGCTCATTTTTGATAGTCTGATGGGAATTTTATACTAATTGACACATATGTACAGTGATCCAATTATTATTTGTACTATGATAGTTGATGATATGATATATATATGAGCCAATTTTGATGAGATGCAATGTGTTCTTTTATTTATACATGGATGGTTTATTTCTATATGCTTTGCAATGATATTTCTATGGATGCATTTATTTCTAATGATGTATGCGATGATTATGACTAACAGATCTATATTATGCTAACCTATGATATGATGTGCAATAATGTTATCTATATGATGATTTATTTTATGCCAATGCAAAATGTGATATATGATATGATCTATGGTATACGTGATGGTGTGTGAAAATTCTTATTTTGAGATGATTTATGGATGAATGTGATATGATGTAATGGTCGTGATATGATGCAAATTAAATGATGGTATGAGATGCTTAGAATAAAAAATGTTAATATCCTAAATGATGATGTATGTGATGCAATGATATATTAATGTGATGATATGTATGTCTAATGAATTAATGCTTATATACCTATTGCTTATTATTATGATGATTATGAGATGCTTCCATTCATATTATGCGATGATTTATGTAATGGTAATATGAAATGGTTATGAAATGCAAATGAATACTTATGCAATGATCAATGTAATGCCATGAGATGCCATGTAATGGGTGGAATGTGATGTCATGAATGCACCTATTTAAAACGCAATGTGTATGTTTCCTATATGATATGTTATGCAATATGCTAATGATTTGTGGATGCAGGATCGATGATGATGGTGATGGTGATCGAATATCATAGTACTTTGTTAGTGCGGTTAGTGAGAAAAGAAGAAGTTATTTCAACAAGATGCATGATGACACAAATGCAGATGATGATTATGATTATGATGATTACTTGTCGAGGAATTGAGATTTTCAAAGGGCCAAATTTTCTTATGTTTGATAACACATGTGGTACGATACATCAAGGCATAGCAAACCAGGATGGTGTGGTACCTAGTGTGATGGAATTTGACTCGATAATCAGATAGGAGTATTCTTGTTCACACCTGACATATGGAAAACTTGCTAGGATGCACTTTAGAAGTTTTAGACACCTCAGACCAAAACATGGAAAGGTAAACCTATCCCTATAATAGTCAACAAGTTGCCCTAGACTTCTTCCACACATACCTAACAAAGCAAGTATTCACCAAGGTTATATTGCAAGAGCGTCCAACAAGAATAGTAGACAAAAGATAATGATCATTGCCCAATTCCTAATTCTCTAAATCTGTTGTTTTGGGATATCATTGAGACGTCCTTGGAATGAGCACAAAATAAGATAAGTCAAAAGATAAAGACCAAGTAAACAAATAAACTAATGCTCTTCAATACTGCTAACAGAAAGAGGATGTGTTTTCTAAGGATGATGAACAAAACTTATTGCCAAAAGATAATGCCCATTGTAGGAAGGATTCATCCTAGGACATGTTAGTGGATGGCGGCACATCATTTTGTTTATCCAAAGTGTTCTTTCTGATAAATAATGCCCCTTGTAGGAAGGATTCATCCTTGGACATGATGTTATCAGATGATTGATATGGGACCATTTTAGATGAGGTGTTACCAATACGAAGAGATAACCAACTTGCTTGCGCATTGACTTAGACTTAAGACTTGACATTTTTGAGCTCTATTGTTAGACTACTAGGCTTGTTTCCGACTGTTTCACCAGAGATTGAGGATGACGATCAGTTTATTATGAGTGGTTTTTTATTGCAAGTGCAAGCGAGATGAGATAGATGGATTTTTTCAAATATTTGGATGTTTTTGACATTTTTTGGAATGTTTTGAGGTTGTTTTTGGTATTTTGGATTTTTCAAATGTTTTGATTTTTTTTAATTTTTTTGATGTTTTGGGATTTTCTGAGATTTTGACCAAGAGACTAACCTAAGGACCTATCCTAGGGGTCTTGAGGGCTGATCGATAGATTATCCTTGCCTACGTTATATACGCAGAGACCACGTAGTTTAACTGATGACCTAACTAATTTACAGATGGAGATATACATGATGAGATGTCAGTTTATTATGACGGACTTCTATAGGACTGACCTAAATGTCTCGGGGGATGATCAAAGATCAACCTTGCCTACGTTCAAGCTCAGAGACAATGTAGTTCGATAAGATGACCTTGTTTTTGGCTTTTCGAATGACTTTTTGACTTGTTTTTGGATTTTGATATGTTTTGAATGTTTTTGGATTTTTTTTTTTTGGATTTTCTGATGTTTTGATGTTTTTGGATTTTTTGATGTTTTGATGTTTTTGGATTTTTTGATGTTTGAGGATTTTAAGACCATACACGAATCTGATCCAATGAGAATGTGCCCCCAGCATGATGTAATAGACTACTCTGATAAAGGCAGGACAAACTGACCTTGAGGATGGACCAAGTAGTACTAGGAGGGATCATGATATGAACACAGGACCAAGCTATGGTGCGGATGCAAGTGGATGAGTGATGGATGGAGATATGGATGTGATGGATGACAGAAGTGAAATGGATGGATGATGCAGATCAAGCCATAAAGATCCTAGTGGATGGACAGTGCTTATTTACACAAGGCACCTATTTGCTAGGTTTTCACCAAGGTACTTGTCCAAAGTGCCACCAAAGTGGTTTTCACAAGAGGATGATTTTTTTTATCCTTTTTCTGATTTTTTTTTTTGGATTTTTTGCTTTTTTGATTTTTTTGTTGTTACCAAGATGCTTGTTTGCTAGGTTTTAGCCAAAGTAACCATTTTTTCAGGACTTTTTTCTAATTTTTTGGATTTTTTAGTTCTATACCTTGAAATATTTAGGCATAAAACTTTTTGAGATGGGAGCTATTCATGGGCTCTTGCAGAGGTTCCCCTTCAGGTGTTGATAGTTGATATGCCCCTGATTTGTAACTTGCTATTATGATGAAAGTTCCTAGCCAATTAGGTTTAAACTTTCCTTTGTTGCTGGGATTTGGGACATTCTTCTGGTTTTATTTCAAAACCAATTTTCTAATTTGGAAAGTCCTACTTCTGATTTTCTTGTTGTAGATATGTTTAAGTCTATTCTAATAGACTTTCAAGTGATTCAAAGCATCAATCCTTCTCTCATCTAGTAACTCCAGCTCATTTAGTCTTGATACCCAATATTCCTCATCTATGATGTAGTTTTGCAGTGATATTCTGAGGGATGGGAGCTTGATCTCAATGGGGAGTACGTCTTCTAATCCATAGACCAAGGAGAATGGGGTGGCATCGGTGGGTGTGCAGATGCTAGTTTGATAAGCCCAAAGGGTGGGATTAAGCTGCAGATGCCAATCACGACTTGTGTCATTGACTATTTTCCTAAGGATTTTGAGGATGGTTTTGTTTGTGGCTTCTGCTTGGCCATTGCCTTGGGGATAATACAGGGTGGAGAAGCGATGCTGGATTTTGAATTTCTCGCACAAGTCACGAACCTCCTGGGTCTTGAATGGTGTCCCATTATCTAAGATAATGGCTTGTGGGACACCGTAACAATAGATGAGATAGTTCATGATGAATTTTGAGATCTACTTCCCAATTATATACGTCATGGGTATGGCTTCCACCCACTTTGTGAAGTACTTAGTTGTAGTGATAATGAATTTATGGCTGTTGGATGAGGTGGGTGTGATTTTGCCAATGAGATTGATTCCCCACTAGGAAAAGGGCCATGGTGTGATGATTGGGTGAAGCTCTTAAGCTGGAGCATGGATGAGATCCCCATGCTGTTGACATTGTAAACACTTTTTAGCATGATCATGTGCTTCTCTTTCCATTGTGGGCCAATAATACCCCATCCTCAGCAATTTCTTGGCTATGGTCATTCCACTTCAGTGTGAACCACAAATACCGTTATGAACCTCAGTTAGAGCAGTTAATGCCTCCTCAACATTTAGACATTGTAGCAAGGTACCTTATATGCTTCTATAGTATAAGGTATCACCTAGGATCACAAATCTAGATGCCTTTTTGATAAAGGTTCATTTAAGGTTTGATGGGAGGTGAGCGGGTATGACTCCTATGCAAAGATATGTGTAGATGTCATGGTACTAAGGATCACCAGGACCAATGATTTCACACATGAATTCTAATTCTAGTACCTCGAATGCGAGGACGAGAAGTTGCTCAATCAAGAATTCGTATCTTGGGACATTGTTAGGGATATTCAGCAAGGATCCAATTATTGCCATGGCATCCACTGCTCTATTGTTGGTTCTTATAATTTGCTCAAATGTTATGTCAATGAAGGATTCCTTTAGAGTCTCCACCAGTTTCTTGTATGGAGCGAGCTTATCATCCTTAGTCTGATATTCCTTGTTGACCTGGTTTATGATCAACTGTGAGTCTCCGTAGACCTTGAAAGCTATAATGTTCCATTGCATTGCTATCCTAAGGCCTATAGTCAAAGCATCATATTCCGTGATGTTGTTGGTGCAAGGGAATGCCAATTTGTATGGCTTTGGTATGCAATCCCCTTGTGGGGTGATGAAGAAGACACCAGCTCTTGATCCATGCTGTGTGTATGAACCATCGAAGTATAGTTTCTAGTGGTTAGCTATGTTGAGGTTAAAGATGGATTCATTTGGGAATTCTAAGACAAGAGGATTCTCATAATACATAGGTGCTTCTATTAGTTGATCTACAATAACTTGACCTTTAATGGCTTTTCTCTCGACATACTCGATGTCATACTCAGACAATATCATTACCCATTTTTCCATTCTACCGGTTAACATTTCCTTTGATAGTATATACTTGAGGGGATCAATTTTGGCAATGAGCTTTATCTTGTGTGCCAACATGTAATGTCTAAATTTTTGGGATGCAAACACTACTACGAGGCAAGCTTTCTCGATGAATGAGTAATTTAGCTTGTGACTGACCATTGTCCTATTGATATAGTAGATGGCCCTCTCTATTCCATTTTCATCATGCTAGGCCAAAAGAGCCCCAAGGGCTGTTGTTGTTGCTGACACGTATAAGATCAATGGATTTCTTGGGATAGGTGGCATTAAAAATGGTGGTGTCAGTAGATATTCCTTGATCTTGTTGAATGCCTCTTCACATTTTGTATCCCATTTATATGCCACCCCTTTGTGGAGTAGGTGATAATATGGATTTTGCTTGTCTTCCAGTCGTGCTATGAACCATCAGATGGATTGTAGTCAGCCTTGGAGGCCTCTTAGTTGTTTTAATGTCTTTGGTGCTTCCATCTCAAGGATTGCCTTTACTTTCATCGGGTCCACCTCGATACCCCTCATGGAGATTATGTATCCTAGAAATTTACCTAATTGTACACAGAAGATGCACTTCTTGGGATTTAGTCTAACTTTGTATTCCTCTAGTCTGTCAAAGATATTACTTAGGGTTGCTATATGATCTTGTCTTTTCCTTGATTTAGCTAGAATGTCGTCAACATAGTCTTCTACTATTTTATGAATTATGTCATGATATATTAGTGTCATGGACCTTTGATAGGTTGCTCCTGTGTTCTTTAGGCCGAATGACATCATGTTCCAATAGTAGGTCCCCCATGGACAAGTGAAGGCAGTCTTATGTTGATCTTCTTTTGCTATCATGATTTGGTTGTATCCTAAAAATCTGTCCATTAGTGATAGCATCTCATGTCCTACTATCATGTCTACTATCATGTGGATGTTGGGAAGTGGGAAATCATCCTTGAGACATGCTTTGTTCAAATCTCTGAAGTCTATATAGATTTTGATAGCTATGTTAGGTTTTGAAATAGGTACCAAATTTGATACCCATTCGGGATAATCAATTGGTCAGATAAATCCTGCATCTAACAATTTTTTGAGCTCCATTTTGACTAACAAAGTGATTTGGGGATGCATTTTTTGAAGCTTCTTTTTGACCGGCTTTGCTTCTGGATACACTACCAAATGATAGACAATAGTCTCTGGATCTAGCCCTAGCATAATAGCATAACTCCATGCAAAGTTTATTTGTCTTTCCTTTAGGAATGCTACTAGGAGTTCTTGCTCTTTTGATAATAGTGATTCCACATAGAATGTGATATGCAGGGTATCCTCTGTTCCTATGTTGACCGGATTGCATTTTTCAGCCAAGACCACTAACTTTTCCTGGTGAATAGCTCTTAGAGGAAGATTGAATCCTTCATCCTTGGGAACCTTAGAGAGGTTTTCACTATTGGATACGTCGTTTCTTTTTACTATTTTCTTGTCAGAGAGTGCCATAGTGTGGTTTTCACTCAAGGACTTGGATATGATTCTTAGTTTCTCACTTTTGTGACTAAAGGATTCAATCGTTTCCCCATAATAGGCATGTATGTCCAACTCCATTATAAACCCTGCCTTGTGATCTCCATCTAGAATGTTATCCCTCAATCCCATGAATTTTGAGAGTGCTTCATTATTTTCAAATGTGTCGATAACTAGTGGTCCTCATTGGTCATAGTCAATCAGTTGGGGGTAGGCTAAATGAATCTCATGATTTTGACTATCTGGCTCAAAGGATATGGTAATAATCATACACAAGGTGGTATCTTCAAATAGCCTAGGTAGTTTGGATAAGGTATCTTCATCATCATTACTAATGTAGGGTTCAGTTATAAAATTATGTGTATCCCTACCTGTGACTATTGGTGAGTGTAATTGTACTAGCACTGGCTGAGGAGAAATATTAACCATTCTAACTAGAGGACTCTGGCCACATATGGTTATTCTCAGAGTGGCACATCCAAGACCAAGATTTATTATGGGTTGCTTCTCTGGCATGATAGGTATTATGAGCCCATTGTCATTCTATCCTAGTCTTTGATTTCCATCATAGCCCATTGCAAGCATCATGTGTAGGCCCTTACTTCTTTCATCCATTGGTAAATTAGCTACCAGTCTTTCATCTTGATACAACATGTGATATGGATCTACTTCAATAACCTCATGGCCAAGGTCTCCCCATCTTGTGAATTTAGGATAATTTTTAAGTAGGTTTGTGATGTGGAAGCTTGATTTTCTTGTGGGCATCCCTGTGATCTAGGAGATTGTGTAACTCTCCTATCACAAAAGCATTGTTAGGGAGTTTGTAGCTTCCACAACCATCCTCCTGGATGATGAGCTTGATATTGGAGATGGTGGGGATGGTGGGGATGGCGGGTGTCTCTATCGCAGAAGTGGACACAAGAGTGGTGGGATCGATGTATGGTGTGGATGGGCCTTCATCATTCTTTGGCACTTGGGGTATTTTGTAATACTTGGCTTCAAGATTCTTACAATATGATAATGGCTTAGGAACTCCATGGATAGTAACCTCTTGTCCATTATGTGTAAATTTCACACATTGGTGGAAGGTTGATGCTACGGCTTTCATCGCATGAATCCATGGGAATCCCAGGAGGATATTGTATGGCAACTCGAGGTCCAAGACCTGACAGGTGGTTTCCATGAGTGTTGGCCATACTTGGATAGGGAGCTTAATCATGCCTTGAAACACTCTTTCTTGGTCATCATATGCTCTTATCGTGATGCCCTTTCCTTTGTCAATGGAATCTTATGATATTTTCAACTACTTGATGAGGCTAAGAGAACAAATGTTCAAACCTACACCTCCATCCACCAAGACCCTTTTGATTTTTCTCTTGTTGACAATGGATTCTAAGTGAAGTGCATGGTTGTGAGATGGTTGGGTGGGGAAATCTTGGTCAGAGAATGTAAGGAGATTAGGCATTATGATATTTTCAATCGTAGCCTAGAATTGCTCCACATCGAGATCTGCGGGGACAGTGGATGAGGCTAATGCTTCCTCAAGGATCTTTTATGCGCTGATGATATTTTTAACAACTCCATGATGGAGATGTGTGCTGGAATTCTCTTGAGTTGTTCTACAACATTTTAGGTATGCAAAATGGCTCTAGATGAAGGGACTCTGTTAGGTTGGGATGATCCTCAATGGTGACTTTGCCACCTCTTGTGGTGACTCCACAATATTTGGCATGGGTGCCCTTGATGGTGATGACCATGCAGTCCTCATTTAGGGAAGCAACGACTATTTCATACACATGATTTACACTACCCTTCCCCTTATCATTTTTATTCCTTTTATTGTCGTGATTCAGCATCAGATTCGTGTAGATTTTAAGGTCCTGATTTTCGGTAGGTTGTTCCACATTTATGATTTTCTTGTCAATGAGATCTTGGATGATTTTTTTGAGTCTCATGCAATTGTTTGTGGTGTGACCTTTTATTTTTTGAAATTCAGAAAGTTGATTCTTGTTATACCAAGGGGGTTTGACATTGGGTTCTTGGTAATTTTTTAATGTGGGAGGTTTGATAAGTTTTTTGTTGATCAAATTTTTCATTATATCCTCCAATGGTTCCCCCAAAATAGCATATTTTTGTTTTGGATAACTTTTGCATTGGGGAGGTCCCCTTTGGTTAGTGAGGTTATTGATGGTGGGATTATTAGTTTGGTATGTTGTGTGATGAGTGTTTTGGTGTTGTGATTGGATTTTTGGTGTAGGTGTATTTTGGCATGGACCACTAATGACCACCTTGGCATCAACGACGCCATCATTAGTGATGTTCTTGTTTCTCACCCACGTGCAAGGTTTATCATTATAATTGGATGATGGGCGGTTGTTTTGTTGTTCATGATATGATGTTGATTCAGCGGGTTGAGTCACAAGGGCTCTTTTGATGCTAAGCACCTTGGAGATCAATTACTCATATGTGGTGATTCCCTGAACCTTGAGATGAAACACCAAGTGGCTTTCAAGGTTGGCTATGATTGTGTAGACTTGTTGTTCTTCTGGCATGGTCCACTTGCTTCAATTGGCCTTGGATCAGCATTGTTGAAGTAATGAGGCAAAAGATTTATTCTTCCCTTGTTTTAGAGTTGATAATTCTTCGAGACTAACATCCATTGCAATGTTACATGCGTAATTCCTAATGAATGCATCTCTAATTTCTTTGAATGTTCTAATGCCTAAAGGTAAGCGAGAGAACCATTCTATAGCGGGACTTGCCAAGCTCCTAGGGAATAGCCACATCAGATAAGTATCATCATATGCGACCTCCATACAATGAACCTGGAATTCCCTAATGTGATCTTCAGGGTTTCCCATCCCTCGATATTTATCAAATTTGGGGATTTCAAATCCCTTGGGGAATGGTTTCATGTCTAGGCTCCTATCAAATGGATAGGGACACAAGTTGTTTGGCATTTTGGTTGTCTGCCCCAATTGAAGGTCGAGTACTTGTTGCGAGAGCAACCTGAGTTGTGTCATCACATCATTTTGGGGATCAGGGGGTGGGATGAAAGTGTTTTGAGGTGTTTGAATTGTGGTTTGGATGGATAGGTTGGTCAATGCATTGTTTGATGGCATCTGCATGTTCTATCAAGCGAAGTAGGCTTCTACTTGCTTTTGTATGAACGATGCCTGTTGTTGATCTTGCTATTGTTGCGCTAGGATTTGTGCTTGTTGTTGTTCCAACAAAACTTTTTGTTGGGCTTGTTGTTGGGCTTGTTGTTATTCCAACAACGCTTGCTGTTGGGCTGCCAATTCTACTACTTCTTGTTGCTCTTGGTATTGCTTTAGTGCTTGTTGATATGCCTACAATTATGATGTTTGTGCAAGAAGTTTTTCTTGTGCTTGTGCTTGTTGTGTTTGATATTGAGCTTGCACCTGCGCTTGGGCTTGAGCTTGTACTGCTTGTACTTGTGCGGCTTGTTGCTATAATAAAAGTTTTGCTTGCGTGACCCTTTGTGCTTGCAATGCTTATGCTGCTTGGGCAGCTTGTTATTGTTGCTATTGCAATAAAGCTTGAGCTTGCATGGCTTTTTGCACTTGTATTGTGGCTTGTGCAACTTTGGTAGCTTGTGTAGCTTGAGCAGCTTGTTGTATGGCTTTTTGTTTTTGGACTTGTTGGTATCCTCTTTGGAAAGTAGCTTGCAATGCTACATCATATTGATTTGATGTGGTGAAAGTTGGAGGTGGTGGAGGTGGTGGTGGATTTGGAATGGTATTTGTGAAGGTGGTGTTGATGTTTTGCATGTATGATAATGGTATTGATGTGATTGGTCCTTGTGAGACCATGCTTTGTGATACTAGGGGTGTGTTTGATGAAGTTTCCATTGCTTGTGTATTTATCATTTGTTTTTGTGATATCAACAATAAATTTTGATTGTTTAGTGCAATGCTTTGATTGATGGTTGGGATATAGGTCTGATTGATACTTGGTAGGGGAGGAAGCCCTAAACCAAGGAATGGTGTGAATGATAATGGTAATGGTGGAAGAGGTGGGAATGTAAGGGGTGTAAGTTGTGAGAATGTCATGGTGTCAAATAAGCCCCCTAGTATGAACGTATCTACCTCTTCTTGTGAATTTGTGAGAAGAGGTGTTTGTGGTGTTGCATGAAAAAATGATGATGATGGATCGTGATGAAATGTGAGAGGAACATTTTTGTGCAAGGGGTTTTCAGGTATGTTTTGTTCCAAGGTGGTGTTTGCGTCTACATTTTGATTATTAACAAGGGGATGTGATTGAAGAGCATTGAGGAATGTGTTTTCCTTGTTGCCATTTGGTTGGGTTGGAGCAAATGATGTGATTTGTGGAATGTTTTGTGTGACATTTTGAGATGGGGGTGTAGATGAAATGGGGATGGTGGATGAAATTGGGGGAAATGATGTGTCCACAATAGTACTCACATCAAAATCCGAAGGCAACTTGGCCCCTTGTTTTGCTAGTTCAAGCATGTACAACGAAGGGTTAAGTCTCATCATGATGTTGATGATTCTATGGTTGTCCAAATTTTGGAGCATTTTTGTCATTTCTTCGTGAGACATTCTGAAAGTGAGGTCCTCTCCTTGACTTTCTTCTTGGGGATGTTGCGATGATGATAGGGTCAATGGTTTGCTTGATTCTGTTGGATTCATTTCTACGTTGGTTTGGCTAAGATCACTTGAAGTGGTTGTTTCTTTGTTGGCTTCCATACTCTTCTTGTATTGAGATCTTGTTTGGACCATAAAACAAGGATCAAGAATATGGGAGATGAATCTCTTGATTCTTTGGATTGATCTCTATTTTATGTCCCAAAATGAAAGTTTTAGGATGCTTTTGAGGATCAAAGGTGATGATATGATGATGATGTTATGGATGAATTATATGGATGCTTTTGACTTTTGATCAAACTTGAATGAGACACTAGGATTTTTAGGACATTGGATTTTGATTCTTGGTTTTGGATTTTGAGACTTTTGAGATTTTGTCCTTGATTTTGATTTTAATTTGGATTTGGATTTTGAACAAAAATACCCTAAGATGTTGGATGATGATCTAAGGGATAGCTTTGTCCAAAGGATGATAATTTGAATATGTGTGAGGAGAATGATGCATCTACCCACACCTATTCAAACAAGATGATTGTTTCACTAA
Source organism: Sequoia sempervirens (assembly GCA_007258455.2). Classification (NCBI taxonomy): domain Eukaryota; kingdom Viridiplantae; phylum Streptophyta; class Pinopsida; order Cupressales; family Cupressaceae; genus Sequoia; species Sequoia sempervirens. Next base: position 417,849,818 of record VDFB02047230.1, on the reverse strand, counting down.
GAATATGGAGAAGGATTCATCTAAATATACTAAGCTAGACAAGATGATTTTGATAACTTTGACTAAGAATATGCAAAAGGATGCATTCACACATACCTAGCCAAAGATGTTTTGATAAAAAAATTTCAAGGATTTTGTCTCAATGATTTGGATGATTTTGATTTTGCCATAAAGCCTAGTATCAAGTATGATTTCAAGATTTTCCAAAAAGGTGATGATGAGATGGATTTTGTTGTTTAGATGGATGGATGAAAAGGATTTTGATGATGCTTTGATCCTAAGATGAACCTAAAAAGGACACTTTGTTTGCCTAGATCTAGGTATTGAAGAGCATGAAAATGCTTCCTAATGACCTTTGTAACCAAGAAATGATTTTATTTGAACATTCATTTTTGGATTTTCAATCAATGATTTGTTCTTTGGGATTTGGAGTCTTCAACACATATGGAAGTTCATTTTGCTTAGCTTTTCTTAATGTCTTTATTTTACCAAAAACACTTTTTTCAATTAGGTTTTTCAAACTAAGATGTCCTATGTCTTAATTTCTTCAAACCCCATAAGATATGTTATGTGGAAATTTAATGAACTTAAGGCAAAGGGTTTCCCTATTGTTTTACTTAAGGAGACAAATTGAGATCTAATCCAATGCTTAGAAACCTCTAAGGATGTGAATCCCAAGGGAAAGCAATAACATATGGATTGTGTCAATGGTATTTGTCTTCAAAAGGGTTTAAAATTTGGATGATGTTAAGTGTTTGTTTTCATGATGTTTTCAATCAAGCAATGCATTTTGTAACCCAAGAATAAGTACAATCCTATGGATGTGTAAGAAAATATTTGTTGGATTCCCACTTGGACAAGTCTAGCTATGCTTATCTCTAGTGGATGGTTAGATGCTTGACCCCACTGGCTCCCCTCCATGACACTCACTTATATGGGGCAGCCAAGCATCAACACCCATGAAACTCCCATGGCATGCTTTCCATCTCTACTAGAAGACCGTAAAAGTGTGGGGTGGCTTTAGAACGACTATTCTTGCACCAACAAATAGATAAAGGATTTTGAAAAATTATAACACATGGGTTTTAGTAAGGACTTTCCGTTCATAGGAGTTGACACAATGTGGCAAGAGTCCCCTTTCGGATTCATCTTGTCAGAGTTAACCGCGTGATATTAGCGTTTCTTCCAATATCCACATTTATATCCTGACTGGAAATACTCTTGGCTTTAGAGTGTTACCGGTTGATTCGTTCCCTTGGGTGATTACTTTTTCCCCAAGGCAAGCCCTCTAGGATAAACAAAAGTGAATGAAGAACAATATTGGTAACTTGATCAATCCTTGTTGGCAACAAGGAGAGAGAATGTACGCAACAAAGTACCCACTCATACTCGCACAATAGTTTGTTCAATTTTAAGCCCAAATAGAAGTGTGGAGGTGATTGCTTTGTCTTAAGCAAAAGTCATGGAAAAGACCTTTTGATTCTCAAGATCACTATAAAGTGCGAGAGAAGTGCATACGTCCTTTTCCAATGGTTTTAGTCTAAGTAAGCCCTCATGAAAAACACAACTACACTTGTTCTTTTTAGATCCTCAAAGCAATATGTGATTTCATTTTAGAGCACCAAATCACAAGTGAAAGACATTTGTTCAATTTTTTAATCCGATAAACAAAATCTAGTAAGTTGTTGGTCCTATTGTTTGTTTTAACCTTTGCAAGAAAATGGAATTGAAAAGTTCTTTTTAATCCCAAATGAAAACTAGTGTTCTAAAAATGAAAAGATGACAAAATTCCTAAGGAAGTGTTAAAAAAACACTTAAGTGGCTAAAAACACTTTAATTGGACAAAATATCATCACCATGCTCCTCTTCCCTTAGTTTTCGATTTCCAACCTACAAAGGAGAAAAATAGTCAGTTTCTGGAAAAACACATAAATTAAAAAGCAGAAAATAGAGGAAGAAGCAATCATAAATTAAAGCACGTGCTAAAAATAAAATTTATCCCTTTTATTATCTTCAAGCATCACAACTCATGAAGGCGTCGCTATTTTTTCCTCCTAGCATCACTGTTATAGCGCCGTTTACCAGACAGTGCCACTCTATATTGGGACAGAGAGCATGATTGCATCACACTTTTTGTCCAACGCCACAGTTTTCAAAAGCATCAGAGTTTAAGAATTTTCTAAAAATTTTGCAGATCGGTGAGTCTAGTGGCAGAGTTTAGAATTTGAAATTTTTGGCCAGATGAGTCCAATGGTGCTAAAACAACAATGCTGATGAGCCTGCGGTGCTAAAACAGTGACGCTAACAAGCCCGCATTGGAATTTCCTGTGTGTCAAGAAAATGCAAAAATTTTGAGGAAATGTTAGAAATTTTGATGTCAAGCCCTCCTTCTAGGACCAAATGTGCGAACCCTTTTCCTAGTACCTACAAAACAACATGAATAAATGAGTTAGACAAGGATTCACAAGCTAAAAGAAGGATTCCCCATGAAATCCATTTGCAAACTCAAAAAAAGAAAGAAAATAAGCAAGAACACAATGAAATGATAAAAACTAGATTAAATCCTAATTTAAATAGCAAACACTTGATCCCATGGGGGAATTGGTGCCAATTTGATATGAAAATTGGCCCTTTCCCAATTCCTATGATGCAAGATTCGAATGTTGAAGATGATGTTGATCCACTTTGATGAGAAGATGAGAACTCCAAGCCAAATCTGAAAAAATTCTAGCTAAGAATTTGAATGATGAATGGAAATGGCTAAGTATTTTAGCATGGTAACTTTTCTTGGATTGCGGATGATCAAATGAGGAGAGGAACTCTTCATTTTATGGGATTTCAAGATGGATGAATGCCCAAATTTGAGCAATGTGGGACTAACATTCATCCAATGATATGGTGCCACTTGTCAAGCTAAGAATGGATGATGGTTGTGCAAGATTTGGGGTTTTTGCCAATAAATGTCAACATTTGAAATTTAAATTTGTTGAAATGACATGTAAGAGGGAAGGGAAAATGCAATAAATGCCACTTGGATCAAGGAAAAGGACATGTAAGAGGTTTTAAATGCCTTGTTGGATGTACATGTTGACTTGGAATTTTTGAATTCAAATTGAGAGAATATTCCAAAAGATGCCTTGTGAGGAAAATAGAGATTTAATAAATGAATTAAATCTATTTTCATGTGAAACTTGCATTATCTAGAGGATATGACATGAGATTAGATTAAATTTATCAAGGGTTAATTAATTTAATAAGAGATTAGATGATGTGACTTATTTGACTTAGATTTATGGATTTATTTAAATCAGATAAGAGAGGAATGTGATAAAAGGCTAATTAAATAAATATTTTGATTTATTTAATTAAAAATGGATGGTGTTAGATTAAATCAAATAAGGTTTTAATTTATTTAATTTAATAGACAGACTTTAGGGATTTAATCAAATAAATTGATTATTTAATTAAATATGGATAAGTAGATCAAATGGATTGATTTAATTAACAAGAGAAATGACTTGATTCAGATAAAGTGATTTATTTAACCAAGAAAGGATACTAATGAATTTAATTAGATGAGGGAATTTGATTAAATGGTTAGACCAAGGAATGATTTAGGAAGAAATGATGTTAGTAAGTTGGGATCAGGGGCACAATGTCAATCAGTATATTTTTGATGTCTATAGGTTGTACTTGTTCTTGTTTGAAAACATAGTGCTTTGATTGAAAAATTTTGAAAACAAACATTCAACATGATCCTCAAAATTTCAAACCATTTAGGAGGCAAATATCATTGACCAAATTCTCATGTTATTACTTTCCCTTGGGATTACATCCTTAGAGGCTTCTAAGCATTTGGATTTCATCTCAATTTTCTCCTACTAAGGTCAACAATAGGTAACTCTTGCCTCAAATTTCCTTGGTTTCCACATAATACACTTTGCGGGGTAAGGGGAAAGTTGAGACATTAGACATCTAGATTCAAAATCTAACCAAGAGTGTGTTTGTGGTAAAAATAATCCATTAAGCAAAGATTAAATCAATTAGACCCCACACATGTGCTTGTCATCTTTTGGTCATATGGTTTTCATATAGACATTGGTCTTTTGATTTTGAATTACTCTTAGGGAAAGGCATGTTCTTCACTATCTTGGTCTCATAAAAAAGTCCTTACTAGGTTCATTTAGGATCAAATCAAACACTTCATCCATTCCAAACATTTATCATCTTCATCCCACAAACAACTTTAGAGCTTTGGAAACATCATTCTAGACTTGGGTAAATCATCAAAATCAAAATCACCTTGTTTAGTTAGGTGTATGGGAATGCATCCTTTCTCATACATTTAATTGAATTAGCAATCCTTTTGAACAAAGTTCATCCTAAGATCACATCTAACATCTTAGGGTTTACAAGTTCATTATCCAAATCCAATCAAGCCAATCAAAATCAAACCCTAAGTCTAGCATTGATCCAAAGTCCCTAAACGTTCAACACTCATATCATCCTTCATCTTGTCATTGATCCTAAGAACCTTAGAGGTCACTTTTGCAAACAAGGTCAAAACACAAGAGGAGCATGGAATATAAACTTGATCCATACATCATGAGTAATCCAAGTTAACCAAGATATCAAAGCTTTACAATGCCAATTGATTATCAACACTCACACTTATACATTCCATACATGGGATCATTACCTTCTACAAATGTTAATCGCACAAGTGTGAGTATGCCCAAATCAAATATTGGAACACATTTCCCAATGGTATATCTAAATCCAAACCTACAAATCCACTAATTGAACAATCAATGCATGAGCCTTCAAACTAACAACGTCACCCCACCAAATCCCTACATGCCAAATGAGAATGTACCAAATACAAGTTTTCGAATCATGAATCCAAAAAAAAATTGGGATAAATATGGTTGCAAATCATATGAATATTTCTCAAAATCTAAACAAGATGTTAACGACTCCAAGTCAAGGAAATGTGATTCCCAACATCAACAATGTTCAATTTCAACCCATAATGCCAAATTTGAACATCATCCCAAATTTGAACATCATCCCAAATCAGAACATTGTCCAAAATCAAACACAAGTACACACTCCAAATTTGCTTAAACAAAAACCAAATCAACTATATCAAGGGAGTCAAGATCGAATTCAAGATCAAATTTGGTGAGATCAAATTGCTACACTTACCAAAATAATTGAGTCATTGCGCCAAGAGACATCTCCACCACCATTACCCATATCAACATCATTCCTTGGTTTAGGGCTTCCCCCTTTACCTAGCACCAATCACTCCATCCAAATCAATCCACCTAACACCAATCAAGCCATCACATCAAAACCTTTGGATATACCATCGACATCGCACCAATAGATGGTATCTAATCAAATGACAACATCAATCCTGAAAAATCAAAACATGGTCTCCGAAGGACCTATCACCTTGGTCATTCCAACCATTCCTATCACCTCGATCACTCCATCCACCCCTATCACACCCATCACATCTCAACCCCTCACTATCATGATCACTCCAAGTGTATCTCAACCACTCATCACTACATCCAACATGATTTTGAATCCACCACCACTACCACCAAAACCAAGTGCAATAAGTCAATATTGTAACATCGTACTAAAAGCACATCAAGCCTACCAACAAGTGCTTCAACAATATCAGGCAGCTCTACAAGCCGCTCAAGCTACCCAAGCTGCTCAAAATACCCAAGCTGCCCAAGCCTCTCAAGCTACCCAACAAACACAAGCACAAACATGAAAAATGATAATTATTGGGGATATTGATGAACATTCAACCACTGGTGATAGAATTGACAATCTCCCCACCACAATTGCTGAAAGCATTTATCAATATCTATCCATCAAAGAGCACATTGGAGATGTTTCTATCTTGTTCAAAGATCAAATAAACATATGTCAAGAGTCAATTTTCAATCATGATCAAAATAAACCAACCAACAATGATCCAATTCAAGAAGTTTCAAAATCATTTGACCCTATGGTTGAAGACATTGGAAGTCCCTCCACCACAATTGTTGAAAACAATGATCAAGATCTCTCCATTGATGAGCACCTTGAATATGTTTCTACCCCATCCGATGATCAACTCACCATACACCAAGAGCCACTTTTTAGTGATCTATTTCAAGGATTGTTAGGATTATTTGATCATATTGACATAATACATGATCTTTTCACCTATGACCATGTTGAAAATGTCTCTACATCACCTCATGAGTTAGAGGACATATCTCAAGAATTTATTCCAAAGCAAGATCAAAATCTTCCACTAAGGTCTAGCAATGGTCCTTTCCAAGACATGTTGACCCCCTTCGACCTCATGGTTACAGATGCTGGAGGAACCCTAAACTCAACACTTGAGGATATTGAACCACTTACCATGTCTAAGGACAACATCCAAGAACCTTTTGTAAGAAAACCATCCTTTGAAACTAACCCATGTCAAGAACTTGTTCCAAAGCATGTTGAAAGCAACTCTGTAATCATTCAAGATCAAGAATTTGTATCTTCAAGATACTACAATAATCTAATGGACACTCTCTTATCTATGCAAGATGATCATATCCATGTAGCACATACTCCTCCATCTACCCATGAGATTCTTTCTATGAATGGACACGTAGATGATCTTCATCTAGAACAAAATTCTATTACACAAAAAGAGTAGATTATTAACTCCTATAGTCAAACTAAGTTATCAACATCAGGATCAGATATATCCCAAATTTAGACTGAGGACATCAAGTATGTAGATATCCAACATTATCCACTCAAGGAAGCAAGTCAGATAGAACAGTATAATCCAGAGTTAGCAGAGTGAAAAATTGAAACAATGTCATCTACAGTGGTCATTTTTTAGAGTATGTTTACTAAACAAGACATCTCAAAATAGGTAGAATCAAAGCATGAAGGTACTACTTCCACAATACTGGGGGAAACTTCATCTCAAGAAAATGTCAACATAGAAAGCATGAAGAATCCTTATGATGAAACCGATGTCAATACTACAACCAGTCACATCATGAATCTTCATCCACCCATCACCCCATCCATGAATTGGGACCAACTTTGAAAGAAAGACTTGAATCAAAGTATGAAGAATGTTATCAAAGAAAAATAAGTTGAGAAGCATAATGGAAAAATCAAATACAAATGGATACCAAAAAAATACAAAGAAAGATCATCCCTATCAAACTCCATCAGTCAAAGAAAATATGGGGCAAAATAAAAGAGGGAAAAGTATCCATCAAAGATGTACACAAAAGCAAAAGTAGGCTTTTCAAGTGATGTAAAAAGTATATCAAGTAGTTGGTCCTAATTCCATGCACACTTTTATATCCACCCATCATTGCTCATCTTCCCAAGTTTGGAGAGTCAAAGGTTCCAAACTATCAACCAATCCATCTTCTATCCCTCACCACACTCCATCCACACTTACACGCATGATATCCAATTCTCAAATTGACCATGTATTGGCAATGACCCTTCATCACAAGGATTCTAAAGGCACTTTATCACGATGTATGAACAGAGATAGAGTTAACTCTGGTATCAATGAAGCAAATCAGGAATCTCAAAAGTTGTATTCAAGTGCATGTATCTTAGCAAAGAAACTTCTTCAAGCAGGATATCGATGGCACATTATGATAGGGGCATCTACATTAGCAACACCTTGTGATTCAACATGAGCTTAAAATATTTCAAAAAAAGAAAATAAAAAATAAAAAATATATATGAAAATCCAAAAAAAAATCAAAAAAAGGATTGAAAACAATAAAGAGAAAAAATCATCCTCTAGTGAAAACCACTACGGTGGTTCTTTGGGCAAGACCATGATGAAAACCTGGAAAACAGGCGTCATGTGTGGAATCGAGCATCTACGTGCACCAGTTCAGGTGACTGCATCTTATCCCATCCATAATAAAGCCAACATTCCATCCATCCTATCCATAATAAATCCATTCATTCATGAACCCTACATCCAATCCATTTTCATCCATTTGCATCCATCATCCAAGTTATCTTGATCTTGATGAAAGTTTGGGGCACACTTTACACTTGCGTATGGTAAACATCTTGACATGGTTTGTTTTCATTGATCCCATCCTATGCATCATTATATGAGTGATGAAGCATTATCCAAATGAGCATTCTTTATCTGAACACCTTATCTTATCACAAGATAATCCTTGGCATCCTTTGTATGCTTGCCATATCCATCCATCCATGCCATTTTGTACATTGCTGGACACTGAGGGAAGATATTTACATCTTGCTTCAGGAATAAATCTTGATCTATATCCTCCAACTTATATGGGGTGATCCGAACATTGGAAAACATGAAATCAAATTGGTCCACCACTTGTGAGAAATAATCCAAATCACTAACCCATGGCAAATTTTGATGAGAACATGTTCTTTATCAAAGCTTTATCCTTCATCGAACATCGATCCAAATAATCAATATTAGTCGCATCAAACAAACCCTTCAAACATCACATCAAATCATTTAAACATCTTTTGATTCCAAAATCAAGCTTCATCAATCATGATCAATTGAATCCAATCAAAAAATCATCATCAATCCATAATCTTAGGATATCCTTCCCGATCATTGTGTTGCTTAACACTATCCTTGCATTGTTGTGCATCCTCAATAATGTTATCATCATCAATCCTGATCAATCAATCCTTACATTGTTGTGCATCCTCAACAATGTTATCATCATCAATCCTGATCAATCAATCCTTGCATTGTTGTGCATCTCAACAATGTTATCATCATCAATCCTTGCATTGTTGTGCATTCTCAACAATGTTATCATCATCAATCCTGATCAATCAAATCCTTGCATTGTTGTGCATCCTCAACAATGTTATCATCATCAATCCATTGATTTGATCAGTCAAACTTAGCTTGGTTTTCAACAAAATCCCAAAATAGAGCATTGATATCATCACACATATCCATATCCAAATCATCAAAATCATGCAAAAATCCAAAAACATCAGAAAATTAGAAAATCCAAAAACATTCAAAACATATCAAAATCCAAAAACAAGTCAAAAACAGAAAACATCAAAAAAATTGGAATCCGAACTATGTCTTCTCTAAGCTTAAATGTAGGAAAGGCTCATCTTTGACCAGCCCCTGAGACATCAAAAAACATCCAAAAATTGAAAAACATTCAAAAAAAAAATCCAAAAATATTGATAAAACCTCAAAAAACCCCATAACATTCAAAAAATCAAAAATCAAAACATTTGTAAAAATCTCAAAAATACCAAAAACAACCTCAAAACATTTCAAAACATCAAAAACATCCAAATATTTGAAAAAATCCATCTGTCTCATCTTGCTTTCACCTGCAATAATCAAATCATCCATAATAAACTGATCGTCACCTTCATCCTTTGGCAACACAAACATAAACAACCACAACAATCAGCAAAAGCAAACATCAAATGCAAAATCAAAAGCAAACTACAAACCGTTAAATGGAAAATCAAACTCTTGATCATTTGTAAACATGTAAATCAACTTTATATCAACAACCTATCAATCAACTTATCAACCAATCATCATCCTATACAATGCATGTCCTAGGATATATCATTCCAACAATGGGCATCATTTTGGATATCACTTGGATTCTTATCCTATCAAAACACATCCCTTTGGCTCAAGGTATGAAGAACATTGGCTTGTTTGTGTACTTGATTTTTTGTTTTGATTTATCTTATTGCACTCATTCCAAGGACCTCTTGATGATATCCAAATGAAGGATTTAGAGATATAGGAATGGGGCAACAATTATTATCTTTTTATCTGTTGCACTTGTTGGATGTTCTTGTAATATAACTTGGCAAATACTTGCTTTGATAGGTATTCCCTAGCAAGGTTTTCGTATGTCAAGTGTGAACAAGAATACTCCTATTTGTTTGTTGAGTCAAAGTCCATCACACTAGGCACAATGCCATCCTAGTTCTCTATACCTTGATGCATCATATCTAGGTGTGTTATCAAACAATAAGGTAATTAGCCCTTTTAAAATCCCAACTCCTTGGTAATCAAATCATCATCATCATCATCGTCATCATCATCTCATGTCTTGATGGAATGTCTTGTTTTCTTCTATCTCTTGCTTTTTGCGCTAACATGGTAACATGATAGTTAATTGTAAATCATTGCTAATGCATCCATCCTAAATCCACAAACCATCTGCATATCATATCATATCATATAAGAAACATTGATCATCTCACATGCATTGCATTTCATCATTGCATAATATAGATTGGTTATTCTAGGCATCTCATAAACCATACATTTATTATCCATTACATAATCATAAAAGTGACATAATATCATATCATGAACATCCATATCATCCATGCATCATCATATCATCCATTGCATATAATCATCTCATATATATCATCAATAATGTAATTGTCATGGTACAAATCAAGATCAAGTGTGTGTAATATATCAAAATAGGCACGAGGCTAGCCATGGCTAATGACTGTCTACATCATCAAATCTGTCTACATCAAATATTTGAGTTGAACTAATCTTAAACCTCTTTGTCAAGAGATCGACCCTCAAATCAAACCTCTTCACTCGATCTCTCGAGGGGGTAGTATACCAGCGTAATTCTTCATTCGCTAGGGCAGTAGTGGGCCATCCAAAAAAATTAGAGAAATTTTGACTTTTGATCATGGCAAGGTTATTCTTTGAACCAACGCAACAAGTGCATTGCTTCAAAGAGGGGAAAAATGTAGACATCAAAAATATACAAATTGATATCGCATACTTGATCTTGATCTACTAACATTGCTTCATCCTAAATTATCCCTCTATCTAACCATTTAATCAAATAGCCTTATTTGATTAAAGTCATCATAATTCTCCTTTTAATTAAATAAATCCCTTGATTTAATTAAATCATTGTCTCTGTGTAATTAGCTACGTCACTTCATCTTCCTATCTTTGATTGAATTAAATAATCCATATTATTTGATTAAATCTCTAAGTTCATCTAATTAAATTAAATAAATCAAACATTTATCTAATTTAATCTAACATCACCCCCTTTGGTTAAATAAATCAAAAATATTTATTTAACTAAGTCTAAATCATTCTTTTCTCATTTTGAGTTATTTAAATCCTAAAATCTAAGTCAAAATGGTCAAATCAACTAACATTATTTAAATTAATCAAATCATGATCAATGCTAATCCTAATCACTCAAATCCTCTAGATTTTACAACTTGCACAATTAAATCATTTAATTGTTTTATAAATCACCTATTTTCATTCAAAAAAGGCATCAAAGATGGAATATTCCTCAAATTTGAAATCTCCCCCTAAATTGACTTGTTCATCCAACAAAGCATTTAAATCTCTTACATTGTCTCTTACATGTCTCCCACTTGGCATTTAACTCATCTTTCATCCCCCCTAAACATGTCATCTCATCAAATTCAAATTTCAAACTTGCACATGGATCAAAATGTGCTCAACCTTCATCCTATCAAATGTTGACAAGTGGCACCTTGCCATTGGTTGAATGTTAGTCCCACATTGCTCTATTTTGACCATCTCTTCAACTTAGCATTCTATAAATGAAGAGCTCCCCTCCTCATTTGATCAACCACCAATTGAGTAAACTTACTATACTCAAATTTAGAGCAATCTTCATCCATACTTTTGAATCCATAGCTAGGTTAGGCAGGTTTTTCATCATGGAGCACACTTGAATCTTCAACAAAGTGGATCATCATAACCATTCATCATCAAAGCTTGCAAAGGAGTTGGGAAAGGGCCAATTTCCACATCAAATTGGCACCAACTCCCCCATAAGATCAAGAGTTTGCATGTTCTCAATAGGATTTAGCTTATTTTCATCTTCTTTCATTGTTTTCTTGTTTTATTTCTATTTCGAATATGGTTAAATGGATTTTATGGGGAACCTCTATTCTAACTTGCATTTGATCTTATTAATGTGTTCATTTGTTGTGTTCTTGCAGGTATTAAGATCTAGGTTCACACTTTGTGTCTTCAATAATTTCATAGGGAATGTGATTTATATGTGCTAACTTGAATAATCCTTATGTGTTTTGTTCTTGTTTAGCATAGATATATCTCCCATTCACACTCCCATTTTCCTTGAGTGCATGTGGTTGAAGGTGGTACCACTCCATTTCCTTTTCTCTAGCATTATCATATTATTTTTGTAGCATATTGTTGTTAACATATTGCTTAGTACTTTCATTTCAATATCCTTCTTTATCACATTTATTCAGTCATTGCTATACTAGCTATCCATGGAGGTGGGAACACCAAAGCAGGGGACTAACTATGACAATCCTCTATACATAGCCCTAAATTTTTGTTTTCTTGTGTGTGTAGGTTGTTCATCGAGTGAAGTCCTTGAAGATATCAACTCATGGGTAGGAAGGTGTTCTTTCCTCACCCTCTCTTTTCAATTCATGGATTAGATCAAGTTAAAGTATTCTTCTTGTTATTCTATTATTTAGTTCCTTTCTACTTTCTATCATTGCATCAAACCATACTTGTTAGGTTTTTAGTAGGTTCTTCTTAAGTTTAAACTATACTTTATGCTTTATTTCCGTATGAATTCCAATGCCCCACTAAAATTCTAGTGCATTGCATTGTCATCTACATCTCATGCTGGAGTCCCCTAGCAGTGAGCTACCTAATTTATAGTCCAGACGCTAAAAACCTCCTCACCTAACCTCTTGAAACATTTGAGCTTGTTAAAGGATAGAAACAACTCAGTTGTTCTTCTTTTCATCCTTTAAACTCTAAACTCTCTTGAAATAATTCCCTTAGCTTAAGGTAGATCATGGAAGCCTATTGTTCTAGACCCTCTCATGACCTAGGGTCCTGAGCATTCAGTCCCCCTCCTCTAAAAGATATATGGAAAATTCTCCTTTAGATAAGAGTATATCAATATTATGCAATTCCTTAAGTACCACATTCAGTCTAAATAGGTGTGCTCTAGGTAGATGTTATGGTTGATCTTTTGGTTCCTCCCTTGTTTCTATCCTTGATGAGTAATCAGATCCTTGATTTTTCTTTCGGAGTTTGACCATTATCTTAAAATATGATTCCTAAAATAAGAGTAACCATTGAAATATCATTCCTTATATTATAGGCATATTAAGTACTTTAATGGTTCATAATTTGTAAAAAATATAAATGGTGTTGACAATAGATAGTGTCTAATTTTTTTTAATGTATAAACCATACCCAAGGCTTCCCATTCTGTAGTGGTATAATTTTTCTTACCTTAGATAATTTTCATCTTGTAAACTCTACATATTCTATTGGTTTTATTACCCCTACTTCTAACACCTTGTCTATTTCTACTTTAACTTTCTTCTTCATACTTGGGTTTAGTTGCTATGGTCTTTTCTATACTAGTTTAGTTCCTTCTTTTAGTTCTATCTTCATGACTACTACTTCATCCCTTATGCCTTTTAGGTCTATAAATTTTCTAGGGAATGGTTCTTCAAATTCTGATAAAATTTTTGTAACTTGTGCTACTAATCTAGCATTCTAGTAGTCTCCTATTTTTTCCAATTTAGGATCTCCTTCCTTAGCAATTTTTTCTTCTTTTAGTTTGATTGGCTGGTTATAGTACTTTTATTTAACTTATGTTGGGGATTCTAATTCTCTTTCTCCTTATTGGACTCCTATTTCTAAGTTGTGTGAATCCTCATTATCATGTTTTATTAGGTAACATCTTTTCTTTGGTAATGTGGATTCTTTATTGAGCCATTCTTTGTATCTCTTTATGCCTTTTGATTGTGTAGGTAGTGTAGAGGTTTGTGGTACCACCATTTCCTAAGTTTCATTTGGTTTGAATATTATTTCCTTAATTTTGATCAATGTGGTACGTAATTGTGTATTTTTATTGTAAAAAGAGAAGGTGTCGTTAAAGTCCTTTGTTAGTTTTTTCCAATTTTTTATTTCTCCTCTTTACTCTCCATTCATGTACCAAGTTTGTGCTATAGGTGTTAGTGTCTAGTAGAATGATTGTATATATGTTCATTCATCATACTTGTTTCTTTCTTTCCTTGTCATAATACAAGTGGACAAATGATCCCCTAGTAGAATATGTCCATTATACTTTGATATTTCCTTATATTCTCCTTCCTCAATTACATATCTTGTTTGAATTAATATTTTAAATATTTTCCATTGTTTTAATTGTACCTTATGTGCATTATTCCAACTTGCAGTGTTACCAATGAGTGTATGCTTTAATATGTCAAGTCTCATTTCTTCAATTTGAATTTTTTTCTATGTAATAAATGATAGTAATTCACCAATTCCTAAGTATTTGGGAAGTATGATTTGTGAAATCCCTCATGAAATTTGATTCATATGGTGATATTTCTCATATGTAGCTTTTATATAGTATCTTCTATCTTGACATTTTTTGGTTCATTATTTGTAAGTGCAATAGAATGCAGAGCATTCTCTAGTATCTTCCTAATCATGAATATCCTATGAAATCCAATAATCCTCCAGGAATGGAGTTCCAATTCCTCTCATCCATACATCTAATACATCCTTAGTATCTATTCTATATGTAGTGCTTTCAATTTCAAATTCTCCTTCATATTTTCATTCTTCTTAGTTGTCACTTAGTTGTAACCATGATATTGTTTATAGGTTTTATTTTCAGATTCATTATATTCTTTTGGGTTCACTTCTATATATGATTCATTTGGAGTTTTTCCTAAGGGGATATGAAATATTTTGTCTTCATCAACAAATCATATCTCTTCCTTTCTTGATTCTACAATTTCATTTGTTTTTACAAACCACCTTAATCCTTGTAGGGCATTGAACAAATCAAAGGTTTCCTTGACTGTTACAACTTCAAAATCTACTATTTGTTTGAATCCTTTAAAATTGACTTTGTTTCTATGTTACCAAGGTTTTCATTCATGTGCCATCTACTAGGCTAATATTGTAGGTTGTTTATTCTAGTTGTGGCTTTACTATTTGTTCCCACACCCATTTTGGGAGCATGTTTATATTGGCTCCTAATTCCAAAATGACATTGGTTATCTTTTTGTGGTCTATATTTATTTTAATCATAATTGGTTATGTTTTATATTTTCTATCATTCTTATTTATGGTTCTAATTTTTGGCATTTTATTCTGTTTCTTTCAATATTTATAAAATTTCTTTAATTTGTCTAGTAGATTAGATTGTTTATATATTTTTATTAGTTTTTTAAGTATTCCCACTTCTTTTTTATAAAATTATTCATTATTCTTTGTTTCTTGGTCTTGTTCTCTTGTGACAATTTTCTTTGTCTCTATTACTATGTGATCATGTTGTGTCTTAGTTGGGTGGAATACTTCCTCATCTAAGGTAGTTTCTTCTTCCATAGATTCATTTATTGTCATATTAGTCCTTTGTCTTTTTATTACCACTGCTTTGTTATAGATATGATTCTCTTTTAGAGTTACTACTCTCCTCAAGTTCTACTTTTTGGCCTCCTTTGTTTGTCTCCTTAGGCTCCTTTAGTATTTTACTTAGTAAACTCACCTCTCTAAATGATTTTAGATTGTTAATCTCATCACTTTTTTATTGTGGTGTTGCATTTCTATAATAGGTTTGGGCTATGTCACAATTGAATATGTCATGCTTTGTACCCCCACAAAATCCTTAGGGTTTCTTCCTATCACCCCAACATTCTATTGCAAAGTGTCCTTGTTTATTGCATTTAAAACATGTGACATTTGTTCATCTCTTCCTTCCTCTACCTTGGCCTCTATTTCCTTAAAATTTTCCTATTGTAGTGTATGAGTCCAAATTCAATTGCTTTTTGAATGGAATTAATATTTCTCTACTTTTTCTATTGCAGTACTTTGTTTCCATGGTATTTTTGATAGAGTGGCCTTTCAACCAATCCTTTGACATATGAATTTTTTTTTTCATCACTATGATTTATTGTGGTTGGGTCTTCTTTGAATTGAAATAATTATGAGGGACAATCCTTTGTTTCATGATTGTCCCATACTCTGCAAGTGTCATAATAGATAGAGTTTATCTTTTTGGGTAGTGCCCGTAAATATACTCTTAGCATGTTATATTTCTTTTATCCAATTTACTTTAGGCATTCATTTATATGTATCCTTCTCTTCCACAATAAGTACACCAAATATTACATCTTGGTGAAAACATATTGTGTTTCATCATAAGGTCTTGCTAGAGTCTTAAATATTATACTCCTAATTTCATTTTCTCCATTTTCTTGTTCTCCATTTCTCTTTCTTATTTTTACTAAGATTGGTTTTCAATCTAAAATGAAAAAGTAACGAGTTCTCGATAGGTATTGAAATGTCTCCTATCTAGGGATATTCTGATTTTTGGTATTACTTTAGAGATGAACCATTCAAATTTTTATTTTTCTATCAATTATTCTTCTATCGTTCTCGCAATTTCTTTAAATCTCTTATCAAATTCTTTTATGGTTTCATCTTCATTCTATGTAAGTTCTCGTAGTTTTCAAACTCTTGTAGGAAGTTATGGGGTATCAAATTTGGCTAAGAAGTCTTGTTTTATTGTATCCCACTCTTTATCATTATCGAGGTAGGCTTTTCAATACCATTTAAGGTTTCCCCTTGGATTGATCCAATGAAATCAAACAGCTTTGTATTGTCCCTTGTTATGTTTCATCTTTGCCACATAGATTCTAGGATGAATACATGTTATGCTACTTCATTGGTATTTTTTCCAAAAAGAGGTAACTTCCTAGGAGTATTCATATATATTTATTTTTTGTATTCATTGTTTGTATATTCAATGTCAAAATATATGCCCGCAAATCATCTATGTTATTCTCCTCTCCTTCCTATTATCCTATATCCTTCTCACTTAAGGTATTTTCTAATTCTTCTACTAAAATTCTTCTTGATTTTAATGGAATTAAGGGTGACTTTTGGTCTAGGGGTTGTAAATTTCTAAACTATCTTTTCATATGTTGGAGATGTTCATTTGTTAGTAAGTGTCATTTGATTAGTTGATGGTTTCACTTCATTAGAAGTTGTTAAACTCATGAGATCCTCTTTATTTTCTACCACATCTTATCCTCTTATTCTCAAAACACTTCTAGTTACTAACTCATCCAAGTAATCAACATCAAATTTTATATTTTGAATTTTTTGTAAGGGGTTTCCTATTGGTAACCAATCCTCATGTAACCTTAATTGAGTATTTGTCTAATATAGATAAGCAATTGGTGTTCTAGTGAGGGGTGATGTCATAATTCTTAAAAATTATTGTTCTAAATCCTTTCTAATGTTTCCATAGTCTTTAATATCTCTTTTTGTATTTTGTATAATTTGATTTATCTTCTCCATGCTAGAACTTAGTTGTGGTATCCTTTCTCTAATTTCATTGGGTGTATTCACAATGGTGCACTTAGCAACACCCTTAGTGGCACACTCTTCCTCTTTGTTTCTATTTTCTTTAGCTAATTCTAAGTCTTTTTCTCTTTTCTTATTTTTTTCTTCTTTCATTCTTCAATGTGATATAGGAGCATCCAAAAGCATTCATAATAATCGAGATAGTTGGTAGGAAGTTGTAGAGTACCGGAGGGAAGCACATTGGAGATTATTGCATTTTACCACATTTTATTGTTAGAGGTTGCAGAGCTGGAATTAGTTACTAGACACCATGAGCTATGACATATCAGAAATTCAAATCATTTGGGTTTGATTCCAGAGAGATATCATCATCAAAAAATTATGTGTTCATAGAGAGAAGTCGACAGTGTTTGGTGAAGTCTAATTGGTTTGTAGAGAGATTTTGAGACTTGTGGAGTGAAAGGGAATAATGTTCAATGAAGTTAAGGACCTAGCCAACCTTCAGTAGGAACCACATGAAGTTCTATCTATTTGTGGAGTAATGCTTCATGTTTGAGGCTAAACTATTTTAGTCTACATGTTACCTTTCTAGTCATTGTAATTAGGTTGACTTGCTAAGAGTTAGAATACTTGCAAAGGATATAAATGAAGGAGAAGGATTTGTTACAAGGAATCAATGGGGAATTGATTGACAGTACAAAGTATGAAGCACGGTGATGAAGTATTTTGATCTAGAAGAATCATAGAGCAAAGGGAGTGTGGAGTAGAAGAAAGAGTCAATGGAAGAATGTTGTCTGAGTTGTTTGTAATCCTTGGGCTGCAGCCTATCATCTGTGAAGCCTGAGAGGAAAATGTAATGCGATTTTGAGATTATAATATATGAGGAATGAGCTTTGAAGGCTGAGTTTTTCCCTATTAGGGTTTTCCCAGGATACATCTGGTGTCATGTGTTCCTGAATATCTTTAACTTCCTATTGATTAACATTCAGTTTCCATTCATATTTGTTGTGATCATGGAGTTAGTAATTTAGGCTACAAGGATGGATAGTCCTTAGTTGGAACCTCCTACCTTGACTACGTCAAGTGTATCAGAGTTGGTTGTGAATCTGTTGACTAGTTGAAAATCTGTTGGGAAGAGAGGAAGTGTTGAAAGAAGTGAAAAACCCTAGAAGTAACAAGTGCCACCATTGAAGAAGATCGAGGCAAGGAAAGAAGATGGGGAAGATTGGGAAAAGCATGAAGAAGGAAAATGAAAAAATAATATGTGAAAGGGATACTTTGGAGGAAGAATTCTGTGAAATCAAGAAGTATAATTCAAAATTGATGGAAAGGATAAAAGAACTAGGAGAATACAAGTATGGTGCTCTTGAAGAAGAAATTAAAAATGTAAGAAGGAGAAAAGAGGAACTGGAAGCAGAGCTAGAAATTCTTGAAGATGTTGAAGAGAGATTTGTAGAGTTGGAAGAAGGATTCAAGTTGTTGGTAAAGGTGGAAAAGAGGAACAAATACCTAGAGGAAAGTTTGAAAGAGCTGAACAAGGAGAACAATTTGTAAAAGAATGAGATATCGGATTTGAAGGCATAGGTTAAATGGTTGGAATAGTCACTTGTAGCATGCAAGAAGGAGAATGAGAATATGAGATCTAAACCTGAGTTTTGTGATGTTTCTTGTGATACTAATGATTTGTGTGATTTTGTAGAAGCTTCTTTAGACAGTGAAGTTGAAGATGATAGTGTAACTGAACATGTAGTTGTTGGTGATGGTATTAGTTTCAAAATCATGTAGAAAATGGGATATGAAGGAAAAGGATTGGGAAGGCATCAACAAGGAATTGCATAATCTATTGAGTCGATAATGAGATCAGGAAGTGAAGGCCTTGGATATGACAGAGGTAATAATGTTATTGCAAGTTCAAATCAAGGGAGAAAAGGTATGTACTATTCACATTGTAATAGACATGGACATGAAAAGGAAATGTGTTGGGATCTATATCCTTGTAAGTTATGTGGGTTAAGGAATCATTCTAAAAGGAGGTGTTGGGATAGACTGAGAAGAAGAAATCCTATGAAAGATTGTATGCAGAATGATTATGGATGGGTTGATGGAGTAAGATGGAAACATGTTATGTGTCAGTTTAGAAGATTGCACAAATGGAAGAGTTCATATGTTGGAGAAAATGAGGGATCAAGATGCTGAGAAAGAAGACCTTATGTAGAGTAGAACAAGGAGAAAAATTTAAACTACAGAGCGAGAAATGAAATGAGTCATAATTCTTATCATAGTAAAGGGTACATAAGAGATTTTGATAGAAGAACCTATTTTCAAGTTTGGAGGAGGAAAGAATCAAACACCAAATGTCATCAAGAACCAACTACTAGAGAAGCCAATGAAGGGGAAGTAGTAAATGATGCAAAAATAGTTTATGCAGAGGAAGAGGAACCTTTTCAATTACCAGATGTGGTAGAGAAACTAGAAGAAGGTGAAGCATTGATCTTAAGGAGAAATTTTATGTACTGGATTGAAGTAAATGTGAATGAAGGAATAGAGAAACAGAATGATCTTAAGGAAACTTGAGGAGAAGGCTTGCTTAGACCACTGACCAATGAGGTAGTGCAAGGATTGCAAGTAGACTGTCGAACCTAGACCATGACAAGATGAAGAACCTAAGGAAACTTCTAGGATGGGCTTGCTCAAATCACTAACTAGTGAGGCAGTGCAAGGCTTACAAGTAGAACACCAAAATTAAAAGAACTTGAGGCAGTTTTGCAAGGTGGACTTGAATAGAACACCAACCTTGAGGTAGTTGCAAGTACCTATGGACAAATTGTTGAACCAATTCGAAGAGAAATCATTAGATTTGACCTAATACAAACCAAAGTGAACAGGCTCACTTTTCAAATAACCTCAAGAGTCTAATGTAGGAGCATCTAGAAGCATTCAAAACAATTGAGATAGTTGGCAGGAAGTTGCAGAGTACCAAAGGGAAGCACATTGGAGATTACTTCTTTTTACCACATTTGATTGTTAGAGACTACGGAGCTAGAATTAGTTACTTGACACCATGAGATATGACATATTAGAAATTTGGATCATTTGGGTTCAATTTTGGAGAGATATCATCATAAGAAAATTACCTATGTTCATAGAGAGAAGATGATAGTGTTTAGTGAAGTCTAATTGGTTTGCGGAGGAATTTTGAGACTTGCAGAGCGAAAGGGAATAATGTTCAAATAAGTTAAATACCTGGCTGACCTTTAGTAGGAACCGCATGAAGTTCTATGTATTTGTGGAGCAATGCTTTATGTTTGAGGTTGACCTATTTGATTCTAACATTACCTTTCTAGTCATTGTAGTTAGGCTAACTTGCTAAGAGTTAGAAGACTTGCAGAGGATATAAATGAAGGAGAAGGATTTTGTTACAAGGAATTGATGGGGATTTGATCGATAGTATGAAGTATGAAGCATGATGATGAAGTATTTTGATCTAGAAGAATCACAGAGTAGAGGGAGTGTGGAGAAGAAGAAAAAGTTAATGGAAGAATGTTGTTGTATTAGTTTTTTGTAATCCTTAGCTTGTGACCTAGCATCTGCAAAACCCAAGAGGCAAATGTAATGTGATTTTGAGATTATAATATATGAGGAATGAGCTTCGAAGGCTAGTTTTTTCTCTATTATGGTTTTCCTAGGATACATCTGGTGTCATGTGTTCCTGAACATCTTTAACTTTCTATTGATTAACATTTAGTTTCTATTCATATTTTTTGTGATCATGGAATTAGTAATTTAGGCTGCAAGGTAGTAAAGTCCCTAATTGGATCCTCCTAACTTGACTGCGTCACTATGGTATCTTTCTTATCATTCCTAAGTTTGTTTTGACCTTTTCTCTTTCATTTTAATCTCTATTTCCAACTTAATCCTTTCAACAATCTCTACTTTTATTTTGTTATCTCTTATTTCCACGGGTTTGTCTAGTATGGAATTTCACTAATCCTTATATATCCCATGGGTAGTTCAAAAATTTGAACAGTTACATATTTTTCAAGAATATTTTTAAATTCCCCCCATTTCCATTTGTCATCCCTTAAGTTCCTATCCCCCTCTCACAAAGGTAGTACCTAAGAGTGGTTTCTACAAAAAAAATTCCCTTTGTTATTGTTATCTTCTTTTCTGTTGTGATTGTTCTATTCCTTTACTCTATTTTCTTCATTTTCCACTGGGTCTCAACAATGAAACCAATGTTGGCAAGAGGAAATGAGGAATTACATACTAGAGATCTATAACTTGGTATCCCTTATGTAGTCAATTTATACCCTAGAGGGTACATTGATAAAATAGAGTGATTATGATAGTAATTTATATATAACAACAAATCACATATAACTTAAAAAAGAATACCAATCATCCATAACACATACATCCATTCAATCCTTATAACTCCTTATATATATGTTCAAATAATCATTACGTTAGTAGGTCTTAGTCTCTACTCTATATTACATTCCTTTCTTATCTCCTATCTATTCTATTCTCCTATTACGCTATCTATTACATACATATATCAATTGTTTGTCTCTTATAGAGATGTGACCCTTATAGGGAACCCCTTACTCTATCTTCATTATCATTATGATGTTTTGCAAGTCCTATGTAGTCATGTACCTTGCTAACAAAGAGTGTCATTATGAATTGGTCTATGAATTGACACATCTTTATCAATGAATGTGAGATGGTGTGTGTCTGTGGGATGTCCTACCATAGCTTGAAATTAGTCAATATTTAGATTAGTAGGTACCAAAGACTCCTTGATAGCCTTATTTAGGATATCCTTGTGTATGGGAGATATGAATAATTATTGAACAAGAAAAATGAGAGGGGAGATGAACCAGTTGTAGTAAATTTAAGCTTTTAAATCATTCACTAGAACTTAGATCAATCACAAATCCTTAACACTGCTAAAATGATTAATCATTAAGTACAAGTGTAGAAACTAAAAACCATCACACAAACACAATAACACTAGATTTATGTGGAAAACCAAATGAGGGAAAAACCATGGTGAGGATTAACTCACACTATAGAGAATATTAAAACCAATTACAAAGGATCATTGCCTGAGAAAAGGCTCACTGACGAAACAAGGACTCATTGTCTAATAGGGTTAACCACCTAGAGGGCTCACTACCATAGAGATACAAAGAATATAGAAGAGATATTTACAAAGAGAAGACAATCCCAATGAAATAGAGATTTCCACCACAATTTACTCAACCACTTATATACATGCATGAATGATAGAGTACACCTTCATCTCACTGCATCTGAAACTTAGCATTTATACTTTGCACTGATCTGCCACACTTGCATCACATAAATCCACTAATTCACATCTATTTCACATCTATCTACTCTATTTATTTTCACTTATCTCTTTTTACATCTTTCACCACTTGCTTATCCTATATTTATACCATCTTCAACTTTGAAACATATCCAAATTTAGCCATCCCTCATTAGATTCAAATAGGTCAATGCCAAAACATCTTAGGGTGGAATTAGAATGAGGGAAACCAAAACACATGCTTGATGAGGACCCAAATAGGTCCCAACACGCTTCATCAACTTTGAAGATAGTGTTCAACACAAGGTAGGCCAAACCAATGTAAAACACATAGAACAATTAAGCACACACAACCCTTAGCATGATCAAATCTTTCTAGACACTAAAATTATCTTCAACGTTATCATAACAACTTAACTCTAAAATTGCAAGTCATAAGAATTAACCAAAAATAAATATGAACCAACAAAATTTATCCCAGACCTTAACCAAAAATACAAAAAACCACAGTTCACAACTAGTGAACATAACCTGCACTGTATAATGAATTAGAAGCCAAAAATCTAGATATAGCAGCTTCCAACAACCATGATCAAAATATATGAACCACACAAACATAGGAGAAAATATTGGAGCAACCACTGAACACCTACAACTTATCTTCATTACAATTTTCTCAATATCCTTGACATATACAACCAATAACCTACATCCATGAAATCAATAACAACAACAACCAATTGATAGCCAATTGACTAGTTGAAATCAATGACAACACCTTCATTCTTGCAACAATCTCCCCCTTTGTAATTGATGGAAACACATGATGTGAAAAACCATCAAAGACAACATACTGGCTCTGGACACACTTCACATTATTTTGCTTTATGTTTCTCCCCCTTAGTAGATAATATTTTTCACATGATACTCTTCTCTACTCATCTTCTTCCTCTCCCCCTTTGACATCGATGGTACTTTACATTGATTTCCCCTTTGACACTAAAAAAAAAAACTCATACAAAGACAACACATGACACTACCTACTCCCCCTAAGAGGTAGCCACCAAAACATTAGTCTAGAAGAAAGATAGATCCATAGACCCACCAGATTGATGCATCTCCATATACATCTAGTTCAAGAAAAGAGGGGAAATAACCCCTAACTTCTCCCAAAGATACTCAAAAGTAACTTTAGGAAGAGCCTTTGTAAATATATCAATAATCTGGTCCTTCAAAGGGACACATTCAAGATTTACTTCATTCTCCACAACCTTCTTTCTCAAGAAATGATACCTAGTAGATATATTCTTTTCCTCAAGTTCAACACTAGATTCTTTGAAATGTTAATTGCACTTGTGTTATCATAGAAGATATAAATAGGATCATCATACACAACTATGATATCTTTCAATGTTTGTTTCATCCATAGAACTTGTGTACAACAAGATGCAGTAGCAATATACTCAGCTTCAACAATAGATAATGAAACTAAATCTTGCTTTTACTCAACCATGCCATCAATCTACAACCAAGAAAGAATGCACCACCACTTGTAATTTTTTTCATCTACACATCCAACCTAATATGCATCTCTATAAGCACTTAGTGTAAAGTCGGTATCCATAGGATACCATAATCCATAATCTAGAGTGCTATTTAAATGTCTAAATATTCTTTTAACAACAACATGTGTTTCCTTATGATCTTCTTGAAATATATCCATAAGACAGACAACATGCATAATGTCTACTCTCGTAGCAGTCAAATACAACATTCCACCAATCATAGATCTATATTTTCTCTAATCAGCCTTAGGTGAATCATCAACTTTACCTAATTTGCAACTAGTCACGATTGGAGTGCATACCAGTTTGGAACCATCCATCCCAAAATCTTCAACATCTCTTTTGCATACTTAGACTATGAAATAAAAATTAATTTCCTTGTTTGATTAATTTGTTGCCCAAGAAAAAAATTCATCTCTCCAAACATAGACATCTCAAATTCTTTTTGCATTTCTTCCACAAACATCTTGCACATAGTTTAATTTCCTCACAAAATAATGTCATCAAAATATACAACCACAATCAACATTTTGTCATTTTCAATTTTAAAATACAAATTACTATGTGTCGTACCTTTGTTAAAACCTTGTTGAATCAATTATATGTCTAACCTTGCATACTAGGCTCTAGGAGCTTGTTTCAATCCATATAAAGCTTTCTTCAATCTACAAACCATATTTGGTTGATCTGACAACTGAAATCCCACTAGTTGTTCGATATAGACCTCTTCTTCTAGCTCACCATTCAAAAATGTAGACTTGAAATCCATCTAATAGACCTTGAAATCCTTATAAGAATCAAACACTAAGAACATCCTGATAGCTTCCATTCTTGCCACTAGAGAAAAAGTCTCTTGAAAATCTATGCATTCTACTTGTGAGTAACCCTTACACGCAAACCTTGCTTTGTTTCTAACCACTTCTCCATTCTCATTCAACTTATTTCTGAACACCCACTTTGATCTAATAATGTTTGTATCTACCATTCTTGGGACCAATTCCCAAGTTTTATTCTTCTCAATTTGCATAAGTTCTTCTTGCATAGATTTCATCCAATTCTCATCTTTATATTCTTCACTTACAATATTCAATTCAATCTCAAAAAGTAAACATAGATTTACCTCACCAACAACTCTACTTCTTGTCAATACTCCTTTTTTTTGTATCCAATGGTCTAGCTTTCTAAATGATTATTTTGCACATATCTAGGTGTCTTAGGGGACAACACCAATGCTTATTCTTCTTTTCTTCATTTTTCTTCTCTTTCTCACCCTTTTCCTATTCTTCCACAACTTCTTCAATCCTTACACAATCAGGTTTATCAGATACATATCCATCAACATAAATTGAATTCTTCATTGCTTCATCAACCTTGACATTTTTTCTTTCTAAAATCTTTCTCATTATTTTATTGAAACATCTATAAGCTTTTATTTTAGTAGAATATCCAAGAAAAATACCTTCATCACTTATAGCATCAAACTTCCCTAAATTTTCTTCATCCCGTCTAATATAACATTTACTTCCAAATGACTTAAAATACTTAATAGTAGGAATTATTCCACACCATAGCTCACAGGGGGTATTTGTATTGTTTTCTCTTTCTTGAACTTGATTGAGTACATAAACAATAGTGTGAATAGCTTATCTACACTAAACTTTTGGTAGAACAACCTCGATAATTATTTATCTAGCAGCCTCTTGAATTGTTCTAGTCTTTCTTTCAACAACTCCATTCTATTGAGTTCTCGAAGAAGATAACTATCTTTTTATTCCATGCACTTCACAAAACATATTAAACTCCTGGGAGGTGAATTCACCATCTCTATTAAAACTTAAGAATTTTATCCTCAAATTTACTTCATTCTCAACCATAGCTTTGAATGTCTTGAATCTATCAATGCATTGTAATTTTCTCTAAGAAATGTAACCCATGTATACCTAGAATAATCATCAATCAAAAGCATAAATTATCTTTCACCTTGTAGACATTTCACTCTTATAGGACCACAAAGATTTGTATGAATTAAATCTAGTAGTCTAGTAGTAGATTGTTCCTTTCATTTGTAATGGCTTCTTACTTGCTTTCTAAATTGACAATTCCTACAAATAGCATTAATAGGCTTTGTAATCCTTGGTAAATCTCTCATGGCCTGAACTACACTAATCATTTCTAAGTTATGAAAATTCATATGACACATTCTCTGATGCCATAACCAACTATCATTAATATGAGTCATAAAGCATCATCCATCAGTACCCTTAAGTTGATAGATATTTCCTATAGATTTCTTTCCTACAATGATCATTGTTCCAGAATATTTCCTGATATCATATCTTTCATCCTTAAATACAAGATTATATCCTTTATTGCACATATATCCAACACTCAAGAGATTATACTTTAAACCCCTAACATAGTAAAAATCATCAGTATTATGCTTGCCATCAAAATTTACTGAACCTATCCCACAAATCTTAGCACCAATATCATATCCAAACATAACTAAGCATCCTCCATCATATTTTTCAAGTTTAACAAACTTATTATTATCACCAATCATGTGATGTGAACAACCACTATCAACAACCCAATAGTTCTTTTCCTATTTAGCATGTAGGGCAAAGATTATAGTACCTTCATTTTTATCCTTCTTTGGAGGGCATTCCTTCACCTATTTTTCAGAATTAGTAGAAGTAGGTTCATATTTTATAGCCAAGAATAAGCATTCATTGTCATCATGATCTCCCTAATCAAATTCCTCATCTGATATACTAGTATCCTCATTCACATAATATGCTTTGTTGATCTTCTTACCTTTCTTTTCTTTCTCATATCTATGTTTATTCCTCTTAGATCTTTCTAGACAACTCGAAGCATAATGTCTTATTCCTCCATAGATAAAGAATTTAAAGGGTATCTTACCTTGATAATTGTCAAAGCCTTTCTTCATCCTTCTCACAAAGTTAGATTCTACTTCATCAAGATTTTCTTCATTTGGATATTTAGCTTTTGTAGCCTTAAAAACAATCTCTGAATTGGATCCATTTCTCAAATTTGGCTTTCTCATCTCATAAGATGTCAAAGTTCCCAACAAGTGATCTTTAGTGTAAGTCTTGTTATCTATATGTTCTTCAATAGCATGTACCATTTCATTATAAGCATCAGGGAGAGTTCTAAGAGTCTTCTTTACAAGCTTGGATTCATCTATTGTAGCACCAAGTTCTGGAATTACAGCTACTACCTCATCCAATCTTTGTACAAAAGCTTTAACATTCTTATCTTTAGACATATGTAGGAGCTCAAATTATGTTTCAAAATTTTGCAACTTTTCCTCTTTGACCATTTCATTTCCTTCATCTACCTTTTCCAAAGCATCCTAGACTTCCTTATCAATCTTTAGATTTTGAACTTTAATCAACTCAAAATGTACAAGACTATGTTGAGAAGTTTTTGAAGATGATTTAGCATTGTTTTCATTGATGTAACAATCTTGGATCTTGAAGGTCGTGCTTTAGATGATGTACAAAATTGATCTATCCTATTAAGTGCTATGATGTTATGTAGTATGGATATTATCCTTGCTCCAGATATGGCAGTGCTTCTTTTGGGACATTTGTGGAAGTCAGTTTATGTAAAATAATGAAGGCTAATCTTTTGATGACTGGATGTCATGCTCAAAGCTTACTCCAAGTAACCTCACTATCTAGAACTTCATGTAGCATGTTGCAAGTTTTGGTATGTCAAATTTTGTTTCTCTAGTTGAAACTAAAATTGATGGTAATCAAGATTTGGTCTTGGTTGTGGCGTTCTCATCAGCTACAAAATATATTTCATGTAATTCAAAGTTTTCTATCTCTTGGAAATTATGCTATCTTATGTTTGACCCATTTTTGGTCCCTTGGTAATGTGGTAAGAATATCTTTATGTCTGACCTATCTTTTGGGTCCGATGTTAGCGTGCAAGGTCTCATTGAATATCTTAAGGTTGTTCTTCATATCGACATACCTTGTGGTGATCTAAATTCAAATGGTGTTTGGACGACTTAGAAGACTATGAAGATATTGAGTGTGGCCAACTTATTTCTAGATCTGTAGATTATGGAAGGAAGATGTGCAGAAGATTCTTAACTAGATCTATTCTAGATAGAAATTATGCTCTTAACTGGAACTAAACTCATGCATATGTAGATGCAACTTCATCAGTTCACTTTTGTCAATGAGAATATTTTGTAATCTATTGTTCTACATTTGAGAAATGAGCCCACTGATAGTGAGCCACCCTGCAATGAGAAAATTGGTAGTGAGCCCTTGAAAAAATCACCTTAACCGGTGTTTTATAATTGAGAATTAGAATTCTCTATGGTTTTCCCCTTCTTGGTTTTCCACATAAATTTTTGTGTCCATTGTGCTTAGTGTTATGTGCATTCATATTCATATATGTTTGACTAATTTTTGTTTCATATAAGTCTACTCCAGATTAATTAAAGGAATAAAAATTATTTTTGGATAACTAATTCACCCCCCCTCTCAATTATTCGAACTATTCAATAAACTATTCTTCAAAATGTACTTTGCTTTATTGCTCACTTCATTTTCCTTAATCTCATCAGCCATACTTAGACCATTAGTAGGAGTGTAAGGAATCTTGAAAGCTATCTCCAGATCATATCCAAAATACTCTAGATATTCTTCCATCAGTATATTCCAGATAGCATAATTAGTTCCATCAATAATGGGTATCAGAGCTTGGTCCATTGGAGATAGAGCTTAACCACTTAAGGGAGGTCTTGGAATTTTGAAAAAATGGCAAGAGCTTATCACTTTGAGGAAGAGATAAAGATAATGTTAGATGACATGGAAAGCACAAAATTTGAAAATGAAGAATTTAAAGAAAATCTCAAGGATAACATTAAACAAAAATTAGAAGAAAATGAGAAGTTAGATCAAGAATTAAGAAGGCTAAAAACTAAAGAAAGAGTATGTGAAAGTAGCATGATTTTGGATCAAATTTTGTCCCTATAGAAATGTCACAACGATAAAAGAGGACTTGGATTCACTGGTGAAAACTCAAATTAGAACACTAAAGGTGAAGTCAAAGTAGTTGAAGCTGAAGCAAGATCAGTTGTAACAAGCAAGGTCTGAAAGTCTAATGTACCTAAAAAAATACCTCCGATCAGGAAACCAAATGCTCAAAGGTACTTATCATTCAATGGTCACTATTTTCTATGCAAAAATTTTGGACATAAGGGTATAGAATGTAGAAGCAAGATGGAACTAAATAGTCAATGCTTTAACTATTACAAGTTTGGTCATAAAGCAAGTCATTGCAGAAGTGAATTATCCAATCTGGAAAGAAGGAATGGAATGAATAATATCTTTCATGGTTATTGCTATTTATGCTATGGTTATGGTCACAATGCTAATCAATGCAGAACTAGATTTTACTCAACTAAGTTAGGAAAAAAATGTTACAAGTACAATCAACCTAGAAATTATTCTAACACATGTAGATATGTTGCTCTGAAAAATCTTGAGAACAAAAAGAAGGTTGTAGAATCAAATGAATCTAAGAAGAAGACTGGCATGGTTTGGAGGAAGAAGGAAACAAGTGTGGAAGACACTTTCATGGTACTGGATCCTAGTACATGCCCTACCAGTATCTGAGCCAATCTTCCTTGGCTCAGGGGGAGTTTTGCATTGCATATCCTATCAGTTCCCCCTCTCCAAAGTAATAGTGATATAATTTTCAACATAATGAAGCTTAATCCAACTGATTGAAAATTGAAGTACAATTTTTGGCATCATCAATGTGTGTCTTTAGCAATGAAATCATTATGAGTAATTAAGAGTAAAAGGTGGGAGTTTTCAAAATCATTTCTCATAGTTTACAAAGGAGAAGAAGTAGTTTCATTGAGCGATAAAGATTTTAAAGAATTTAAACGCAATGATGAAATATGTTAACAGAGGATCGAGCGATGGTATTCTCCTAAGACTGAAATGAGTTGATTTGCATGAGTTTAATCATTGGAAAATGAAGGAAATGGAACTAGAGTTGAAGATGGGTGAATTGCAGAACATAAATTATTCTGGGTATGGATTTATGGCGAGAATTTTCCTAGTTTGCTGACAGAGGATCTATCTTGTTCCTATTGAGTCAATTCAAGGATAGTAGTATTATTTTGGACAAACCCTATTTGATCATGAAGGAAGCCATTGAAGCTATTACTAGTTTGTGCAGTGTTGGTGACCACCCTGGGAAGAAAATGGTGAGATACAGAGACATGGAGGAACTTACTAGTATCAAAAAAGACCCTCAGGCTTTACTGATAAATACCATTATCAATCCTGTAGTAAGGTATGTTGCTTATGACATAACTTATAAAATCCATTTTAGAAATCATGAAGGTTCTACTTCGGCTATTTTTGTATTTCTTGCACACATGATGGTGAAGGAAAATAAGCAGTTTGATTTGTGTAGCCTAATGATGGAAAATCTAATTGAGAATTTTAGAATGTCTTTGGTTAAGAGTTATCCTTTTTGATTTGGATCTCTTCTCATATGTTTTCTATTTTACTTTTTGAGTTCACTATCGACAAAGGAGAATGTTAAATGGAAGTCCAACATCCCTGTCAGAAAGCAAGTTCACAGGCATTTGGAATATATGGAAGATAAAGAAAGTTCATGCAAACTTTATTTATCACCCTTGCAAATGAATCTATGCTCTAGTGTGATATTTTCCAGTTAGTTTGAGGAGGGTTCCTCCTATGGTAAGGAGTTGGAAGTTGTTATTGGTGGTTCCTCTCCAGAACCTAAAAATAGGAAAGTTAATATAGAAGATGTCATCACTATCTCAGAAGAAAAGGAGAATGAAGAAGAGTCTTTGATTGGATCTGATTTTTTCAATCCAAATGATATTCAATTAGTGTTAGATGAAGGTGATGTGAAGAAGGTTGGTGAAATATGGAGTGCCAGCTCTGGTTGATTATCTACTAAAAAAGGGTATTACTATTTCAGATGTTTCTGACTTGTTACTGGATAATCTAGTAGAAGTTGTTGAAGAAAGGATGTTGTTGGAAGGACCTGAAGGACATAAGTTTGAAGATATGATTGTGAGAAGATGTGTCAAAGATAAACATAAGTTATCCAAACACATTGGTGAGACAAAAGAATGCATTAAGGAGATGTTTTACATCCATAGGTATTGTCTCTTATGGCCTATTACTGTTGATATTTTTAGAAGCAGAATTGAAGCTATTGAATTTGAGATGAACAATATTTGTATAGGAGTGAATTTAAACCCCATGTGTAAATTCCCCTTTTTTCCTTCTCCACTATAGAAAACCAAGTTTAGGGTCATAATTCCACCTAAGCCTACTACTTGCATCCCACTTAGCACCTATCTTGAGTGTTAGAGGAGGGGTTTCTATCAGGGATGCCCTTGTGGCATGCAGATGTCCACGTGGTGCACTTACGTCCTTGGAAGATTTATGCAGTTGAACCTACATAGGTGTTACACTTCTCATTAGGAGTCAAGTTGTAACGCCCCCTTTGGTTGAATGACCTAAATATGTCTATTTCTTTCATTCTCTTCTTTAAATTCACTTCAACATGCATTCTAACTTCTTCTGAGCTACTACAAACTTCAAGCATCCATTCTCACACTCTTGCATTCACTTTCAAGATTTCAAACATCATACTAGCACCCCATTGCAACAAACACAATAGTGCATCTTTGGTAGAACAAGTTGGGAAGAAAACACCATTGCAGTAGAGGCTCGAGTACTCTCATTTTCTCCCCTAAGAATCCTTAAGTGCTCTTGGTGGAGGTGGTAAGCTTCCCTTTCTTTCCTTCTATTACTTGGTTGAGTTAGCACTTTACTATTTTGTAGTGCTTTTGTGCTTTTCACTACATTACTTTCTTTATCTCATTTCCTTGGCTATCCATGGATGTGGAAACACCTAAATGAGGGTCTAATTGAGGCAGGCCCCTATACAACCACCCAACATTTTCCCTCTTTCTATGTGTAGGAGTACATGCTTTCGAGGAGCCAGTTGGTGACTAAATTTATTGGTGAGATCATCCTTTCCCTTTTCACTCTTTCCTTTCTACTTTATAATATTAGAGAAAACTTTATTTACTTAATCACACCATTTTGGCTCTTTATCTAGTTAGTTGGGTCATTAGCTATTTTTTCTAGGTTTGACCTTATCTTCGTTGTTGTCTGACCATATGAATGCTAGCACACTTTAGAGACATCAGTGTGCCATGTTGTCGTCCAAAGACCATGCTTTTGTCCTCGAGCAGAGAGCTTCCTGAGGCATAGTGTTGGACCTAAAAATTAGCTCACCTAGCCCCACTTTGAAACTCAAGATTTTATAGTGGTTGTAGGACTCCATAGTCCTCATCATTCTCATCCTCATAACCTAAACATCCCATCTAGCTGAGGTAAGTTAGGGCAGCCTCTCACGTCTTGGCCTTCCTTGACCTGGGGTCTTGCACATGGTGGTCCCCCTCTCTTACATTTTTGGTGAACCCAACGTGAACCATTTTGGTTCCATTTTTGCAATACCGATAGTTCCTTTCCTCGTACTCTAGGAGTGTTGTAAGGTTGTTTCCTTACAACCCAACTTGCAACCCCTAGTTGGCATAGTTGGAAGGTTCCAAAGGTATTACATGATGAAACCTTAGTTGGGTCACTGTCTTATCCTTTTACCTTTAGGGACTCTATGGAAGTGTTGTCTAGTCTGTGTTATGGCATCCTTCATGCATCAATCTATCCCCTCTACACAACCTATGGATAGTAGTATTGGAATAACCTTTACTTCATAGGACCTACTGATGGGTTTCAACAAAGAACCATCTCCTCTTTATATTCCTAAGTAGATCAATGGGAACATTGTATCGGTTGTTCTCATTGACCTGACTTCACAAGTAAACATAATCACTAAGGAGGAGATTATTCTAATCAAATTTTTACATAAAGATGGGTATGATGCACCTATGAGTACTATCTGCACACATGACAGGCTTTCTATGCCCCCTTTAGGTAGTATTGTCCTATCAGTCCTGGTGGGACCTAAATTTGTGAACCTCTTGTTTGACATCATCCCTAGGTCCGAACTCTTTAGGGTGAAATTAGGTATCCCTTGGTTGGTAGTGATGAATGCGGTTCCCTTCGTCATGCATAAGTGTCTAAAATTTATCCACAGAGGTTTCATACATCTAATCCATGACACCGGTTATAGACCACCAGTTGCACATGGAAGCTACTCATTGGATTACTCTTTACCTATGCATGTTGGTCTTCTCCCACCTAGGACAAACCTCCTGCACTGAACTTACCAAAACTATAAGAAAGGGCATCTAACATTGAAAGTTAGATACCCTCCTTTGAATTATGCTATTTCACATAGGGCTTGCTTAAAGGCCAACAATGATGCCTCTAAGGCTTGAAAGAAAGAAGAAGAGAAGCAGTCTTATGATCCTCCTTCTTCCTCTTTTGTTGGTTAGTCTGGTGATTCTTCTCACTCCACTGTGGTACCATTAGGTTTTTCTCCTCATCTATAGGAGAATCCTATGGTGCCCGCTTGGTGAAAGCCTAAGCATCCCACATTTGAGCTTCTTGTTTTGCCGACAAAGCCTAGAACCATTCGGTATGACAGGAAGAAGGTCACCCAAGGAGAGTCCTTTTTGTCTCAACCTCTGTAGCCTCCTACTTCTTTTTCTCCCAAGGCAGCAAGCGAGAAGAGGCCCACTTTTGAGGCCCTTGAATTGACTCCTCTCGTTGTCTTGGATCCCATCTCTCCTGATCCCATTCAGCAATCTATTCCTCCGCTAGAAATGGTCATAGTGGGAATTCCTATGGTTGAGCAAGAGCCTTTTGCTCCTTCACAACCTCTGGTCTCTAGCTCCAAGAGCTGAAGAAAATAGCTTGCATGCAAACACAAATGCTGACAAAAGGCCCTCTTAGCTAAGTAGGTCGCTTCATAAACGAAGGAGGAAGAGATGATCACCCTTACTTCAGGGACTCTAGAAATGTTTCCCTCTTCACTCCCTTCTTCTTCACTCTAGTCTATTCCTGCACTATTTTCAGCTTCCGCTGCAAGTGCAAATGCACTTAACCCCAAGGGGGTATAGGTGTTCATCACTCCTTCGATGGAGCTTCCTTTTCTGATCTCCATTCTGGATATTCAACCTTTTCCAAAGCCCGTGGATATGGTTAATAACTTAGTCATATCCATTGTGGTGTTTTCCTCCTCTTCCTCCACACCCCTAGCCTCATCCATGGGGAGTTCATCTCCTTCGACAAGGAAAGAGGTGGAGAGAGATCCTTCTAACAACAAAGGGCATAGGAGGAACCCACCCTCTTCACAAGGTGGTCTTATGCTAATTTGTTCTGTCTTAGTGACATAACCAATCCTGGCTTCCCCTAAGTTCATCACCGCTTTCGAGTCACTCAACGAGCCTAGCGGTGAATCTAAGGCTTAGCCTACTCCATCCACTAAAGTTATACATGGCATTCCTATGGGGTGTATGTTTAACTCCATGGATGAAGTTTTGGCCTTGTCAGTAATTTTTGCAAAATCACTGACTTTGACTCCATAAGACCTCGGTGGAGAGGACCTCGAGGGGCCCTCTTCCTTATCCCTTGTTGTGGGAGGGTCGAACACCCCTCCTCTTAACATCCCTCCACTACAAGCCCATCCTTCTCCCCCCTATGATGATCTAGAGTGAGAAGCGGATGACCTCTTAGCTGATCAATGTTAGGAGGAGGCTTCTTCTTAATCTTTTGTGTGTGTGTTTTGTGATGTGTTCCCCCATGATTTTTCTATGTGTACCTAGATGACCCTCGTCACCCTTATTGGTTTTTAGATATAGGCATGGTTTTTTCGTAAACCTTCTTCTATTTGTATCATCATTCTTTCATGTTTGTGCTTGATTTTTGATAAATTGGGGATGATGCAAAGCATTGGGGGCATTTAGGCTTCCCTTCCATGTTGACCCAATTTTTTATTTTTACTTTGTCTTCTCATGCATTCTTCCTGATTTGGTTGGGGATTGATGATATTTTTCCTTGCACCATGGTTACCTATTATTTATATGAGCTTGAAAATATTTGACCCTGCTAAACTAGATCCCCCCGTGCCCTTTGTTTATATTTTTCTCTCTCTTTTTCTTTCTCCTTATCTCTCTCTTTTCTTTTCTTGAGTTGTCCCTCTCATGTGTGACAACTTTCTTTCTTCAACATTTCAATTTTCAGAAAATGAATTCATTGCCAACGAATCTTTTCTTGAAGATTCTCGCAAAACTTTCTTCGAAATCATATTCTCAACTCAAAACCCTAATAGAATGTGTTTCTTTCATCATGGGTTTGTAAAGAAAGGACTTGAACCTTCCCCTAAAGTGGGAACAACTTTAATCTTCTCCTCATGTGGGGGCATATTCTTCCTTTTGAATTCCTTGATGAAGGATCAATTCGAGTGAAAGAACATCTACTTCCAAATTGTGCATCCCTTGAGTGGACCCTCTCTTCATGGTGGGTTCCCAAGGGACTCCTTCAAAAGTTTTCAAAATTATCGACAGTCTGTGCAACTGTCTACTCACTTTCCTACATGGTTGATTTTTGACTCTACAAAGTCTACTTTCCTTTGAGCTTCCTCCATGTGAGATATCTTGGGGGTGGCTCCCTTGCAGGACTGAGAGCCTGTAGGGAACTTTCTCAATGTTTGACTCTATGGGACTAAGAGCCTGTAGGGTGCTTCCTTGGGTGTTATTCATGCTTGATTTCGTGGAGAATACCTTCCCTATGGGACTAAGAGCCTGTAGGGTGCTTTCTTGGGTGTTCTTCATGCTTGAGTTTGTGGAGAATACCTTACCTATAGGACCGAGAACCTGTAGGGTGCTTCCTTTGGGTCTCCTCCATGCTAGAGTTTTTGGGGGACACTTTCCTTACAGGACCTAGAACTTGTAAGGCTATTTCTCTTTCCAACTTCATAGTTCTGAGTAGTTATGGAGTCCTTCACTTTCCCTAGACCTTTAGGTACACCAAACCAATCTCTACTTCCTTGACGGTTTAGGTATACATTTCTAACCTTACACTCTTCTTGATCTACTTTACTGAGCACTCATCAGTATTCATGCTCGCTAAAGTGGGTGAAAAATGTATAGGAGTCAATTTTCACCCCATGTGTAAATCTCCCTTTTTTACTTCTCCACTTTAGAAAACCAAGTTCAGGGGCTTAATTCCACCTAAGCTCATTGCTTGTATCCCACTTGGTGCCTGTCTTGAGTGTTAGTGGAGTCATTTTTGTCCGGGACACCCACATGGATCACTTATGTCCCTGGTAGATTCCTACAACTAAACCTATAAAGGCATTACACTTCTCATTTGGAGTCAAGTTGTAATGCCCCCTTCAACCAATTGAATTGAATATGGTTGTTTCTTTCATTTCCTTCTTCAAATTCACTTCTTCAACATGCATTCTAACTTCTTCTGAGATACTACACACTTCAAGCATCCATTCTCACACTCTTGCATTCACTCTCAAGCTTTCAAACAACATACTAGCAACCCATTGCAGCAAACACAACACTCCATCTTTGGTAGAACAAGTTGGGAATGAAACACCATTGCAACAAAGGCTTGATTACTCTCATTTTCACCCCCAAGCAGCCTTGAGTGCTCTTGGTGGACGTGGTAAGCTTCCCTTTCTTTCCTTCTATTACTCGGTTGAGTTAGCACTTTATTGTTTTGTAGTTCTTTTGTGATTTTAACTACATTACTTTCTTTATCTCATTTCCTTGGTTGTCCATGGAGGTGGAAACACCTAAATGGGGGTCTGACTGAGGCAGGCCCCTATACAACCACCCAACATTTTCCCTCTTTTTGTGTGTAGGATTACATGTTTTTGAGGAGCCAACTGGCAACTAAATTTCTTGGTGAGATCATCCTTTCCCTTTTCACTCTTTCCTTTCTACTTTATAATATTATAGAATAATTTATTTACTTAATCACATCATTTTGGCCCTTTAGCTAGTTAGCTGGGCCATTAGCTATTTTTTCTAGGTTTGACCTCGTCTTTGCTATTTTTTGACCGTATGGACACCAACACACTTTAGAGATGCTAGCATGTTATGTTGTCATCCAAAGACCACACTTTTTTCCTTGGGAAGAGAGCTTCTTGAGGTGTAGTGTTGAACCTAAAAATTAGCTCACTTAGCCCCACTTTGAAACTCAAGATTCCAGAGTGGTTGCAGGATTCTATAGTCCTCATCATTCTCATCCTCATACCCTAAACATCCCATCTAGCTAAGGTAAGTTAGGGAAGCCTCTCACATCTTGGACCTTCGTGACCTAGGGTATTGCACGTGGTGGTCCCCCTCTCTTACACTATTAGAAAGAGTTTTTTTTTCTTCAAAGAAAAAGATGGGAAAATATAGAGAATAAGAGTTGGTTAGTTGCAAGCAGAGTTATTGGTTGTTCAAAGACAAAGGGAAGACCTGGTTAGAACTTTTTGGTTGGTCAAGGAAATTGTTGAGGTCCAATTGGATAATCTCTTTGGGATACTTTCTAATGTAGAAGATTGTGAATGATAATTCCTTTCTCAAGACTAGTCATCCACATTTATGTTGTTGACTATATTAGATAGTATGAGTACCATATTGGATTCTGCAGTGCTAGCTTGGAAGAGGATTCTTCCAATTGTGAGAGAAAGGTGCAAGAAAATATTTCATGTGAAAAGTGTTATTTTTACATGAGTTCTTGAATGTTTGAATTTTGGCCATTTTTCTTTGATGGAAAAAAGGGGGGGAAATGAAGAGAAAAACAAAAAATTCAAAAGGGGGAGTACTTGGAGTTTTTGGGTGTTTGCAAATTTGAGTTGGAGTTGTGGAATTTTATGTTTTTGAGTTTTTGTTGTTTTTCCATCAATGCCAAAGGGGGAGATTGTTGAGAAATTGTTGAAGATGATTTAGGATTGTTGTTATTGATGTAAAAAACTCAAATCCAGAAGGTTGTGCTTCAGATGATGTATAGACTTGATCTATCCTATCAAGTGCTATGATGTTACATATTATGGATATTATCCTTGCTCCGGATATGGCAGTGCTTCTTTTCAGACATTCGTGGAAGTTAGTTTATACTGAATAATGAAGGCTAATCTTTTGATGATTGGATGTAGTGCTCAAAGCTTACTCCGGGTAACCTATTGTTCCCATAGCACAAACACCTTATTCAGAATGGGGAACCTCTCTTTCACTTTCACCAGATTGTTTTTCCTTTGCATCATTTTCTGTTCCCCCTATTTTTGAGTCCTAAGTGGTTAATAAGTCTTAAAGTTGTCATCTTGAGTTGGCCAAGTTTCACCACCCTCAAAATATTCAGGTCTTTTTCCTTCGTGGAGTTCCTTTTCAAGTTTTCCTTGGATCTTCAAAAGTGTCATCTTTTGCTCCTTGCGGGTCTACCCATGTGGGCCACCCTTGGCAGAATTTTGTCCTGTCATTGCCATTTTGTAGTGTCCAAGTCAAGGGATCCACCCACACTATGGGACCCACATCGTTCATTGCCATCCCTTTTGTCGACTGGTTAAAAGGAAAATGCTTGGGTGTCGCCCACTCTACGGGCCTCACCATTCTTGTCACTAGCCGTTTCAAAATACGAGCCTACCAACTGCACCTGTCATCATACTGGCATTTATTATAGACATTTAATGACTCAAATCCTATAAATAGAAAGACTGACAAGTCATTTTCACCAACATTCTTGTTGAAACTTTTCAGAGCTCCTTTTTCTTCTACCACCGCCGTGTCCACATGACTCCATTGTCATTCGAACATTGCTACCTTTAGTTTTTTTCATGGGTTCTTGTGGATCTACCAAGTAGGTTTTCTGAC
The DNA here is from genome assembly GCA_007258455.2 of Sequoia sempervirens. Classification (NCBI taxonomy): domain Eukaryota; kingdom Viridiplantae; phylum Streptophyta; class Pinopsida; order Cupressales; family Cupressaceae; genus Sequoia; species Sequoia sempervirens. The sequence goes on along the minus strand of VDFB02047230.1, from coordinate 417,810,540 downwards.
ACCACCCAATTATGTGCTTTTCACTAAGATTTTTAAGGTTGTTAAAATTTTGTGAAGTGAAAGCCTTGAAATTGGCTAGAAAATGTCATTCCACACAAAAAAATGTTTTAGAATCTTAAAACTCTTTGAAAATTGGCCCATTGGGGCCATGCAGAACCTAGCAATGCAGTTGTCATTCTTGACTAGGGTTTCCAAGCCCTTGCAGCTCGTGAGACCTCTATCACCACTACATCGGCTCTCTAAACATCAGGCTTTAAACTCTGGTCATCACCTATGGTGGGCCTGCTCATGCAAGTGGATGCCACCTCCTTGTCATCCCCCTTGAACTAAATAAAAATCATAAGCCAAATAGGGATCATCATAATCCTGTGGGTCCATGAATGTGGGTTTTTGCATGCAGAAGGCTCCCTCTCAATCATTTTTTTACACCGCTACCTTATCTTGGCCTCCCACCTTGCGGTTCCTGTGACACCCTTGTACATGAACCAATAGGTCACTAAAGATTCCCTTTGTAGGCTATTTCATGTGAGCTTCCACCATTGTTTTGTCATCATTTCATGATCATCCTAAATGATGAAGCTCTTGCTTAACCTCAAGTCATGAACCTCGCATCTCTTGTTGCCATCCTTGTTACCCGAGCACCTAAGTATGCACCCTTTTTGGGCTAGCCCTTGCAGACTTCCATCCACAGGCCACTTGATCTCCTATGTTGTCATAAATGGCTAGGTGTCCCATCTATCTACCTTTCAAACTCTACATCATCCACATCTGTTTGAGCCCTGAATGAAAATAACTAGATGTGTTTTTTGTAGACCCTCTGTTCTGGGTCGTCACCACCATACATCTACTATTCCAAACAATGAATGACCTTCGGCATTTCAATGTGCAGGCTCTGATGCTAACTTTTCTCCAAGTCATCATCAAAAATCACTAAGTAAAGTTGCGAGCTAGCAGTTTATTGCGGGTGGCTGCCTGTGAGCCACCATCCTACTTTAGCTGTTCCAAGTAGCCAAGTTCAACTTGTCATCCACTATGTAGAACTCGACCCCTTTTCTACCATCTAGTCAAATCCCAACGAACAACTCACATCGATGCCTTGTGTAGGCTCAATGGTGTGAACCGCCACCTATGGGCCACCATCCCATCTCTACTGTCTTAAATAGCCACAACATAACTGCCTCCTGACAGTCCTTGCTTGCATCATGTTGAACAACTTAAAACTTTGAAACTAGCTAGTGTTGCCCTCCCTAACTATGGGTCTGACAATGTAGGATTTCATCTATAGGATTCTACCTCCCTGGTGTTGTTCCAAATGGTGAAGCTCATAACGGCTAAGACATCGCTAGCACCTACAACCTCTGGACCCACATGACAAAGGATTGAGCTAGAATTTCCAAGACCTCGTGAGTGGTGACCCTGCATGTCCAAATGGCCTAACTTCTTGATGGGCCATATTATTGTGCGAAAGTGTTGATGCGGGTGGCTGCATGTAGGTCATTGTGCCCTCTTCGCCATCTACCCACTACCTCCAAAATGGCTTCCAACTAAGGGAAACCTATATCCCTAGGCCTGCATTGTTGTATCTTCCCCAAATGAAAGGAAAATGATGATTTATGATGAATGTTATGATCCTTAGTAGATAAACTACTTGATCTAACATTGATTTTGCAGTATTTTTCTAGTGCTCCCCTTATTTTACACATGAATGAGCTTACTGTTCCTTTGCTTGCAAGATTTATGGAATTAGCTATGGGACCATCAAGGGCATCCATAGAGAAGGAAAAGGTTAAGAATTATACTAAAGTTATAAGAGGAAAAGAAGATAAGGACTAGATGAAATTCTAGTTCCACGGGGTGGAAATCACCTCCAAACTCACATCTATGTGGGACTCTGTTATAGATACCAACCTTGGACAAATTGACATTGATGAATTCAAATAGAGGGTCATTGTCAATCCCACTATGGAAAATGTAAAGATAATTAGGAAGAGTGGATTGGCTAAGGTAGCTAGTTTCTCGCCTGCTCTTGTGGCTTCAGATTTGGTGATGGCTTGTAGAGAAGCCTATCAAGAGAAGAAAAAAAGAATTGTTGACTGTGATGGAAAAGTGTTGGCCAAACTGTCTACCAGGTCCATATGGAAAACCTTTAGCATCCCCACCTTTGATCCAATGGAGGACACCACAAAATAAGATGTAGAAAGCACATGGAAATCTAACCCTCTTCGATGTAAGAAGCTAATCAATCAATACTGGCTAAAAGAGAAGAGGGGAAGAGCAAACAAGGTACCCCAAGAATTGTTCAGGAGTGATTTCCATGAGGACTACCATGATTTGGTAACCTTGCTAAGTAGAGTCATGGGCATCCCAACTACAACATACTTCCAAGTTTGGATGTTCTACTTTATGGAAGAAATCATCAGGGGGGAAATCAAGTTCCATTGGGTAGGAATGATCAACAACTGCTTGCATGAGCAGTTTGTAGCATTCAAGAAGACCTCTCAATTTTACATGTTCTCCTACTTGGTCTATCTTTTGGTTGATCCCTTTCCATACTGAGGTCTATTTGTTGCATAGATCCCAACCCTAGGGAGAGAGTTGAAAGTATATGATAGGCATCTGCAGCTCTAATTCTAGAATTTTAAGGACTACTATCGGTTAAATGATGCCTTTATTGGGCACATTTTTAGACTTATTGAAGGGGAATTCGAAAGGAGATTCACACATATTGCCCGTGCACTCATCCACCTATTTGGATTCTTGTTCATCCTATTTCCCAAGTTCACTTACATCCAAAATGAGGGCTTCTCTAAGAGGCCATATAAGCTACCTTGATATCCAAATGACCGGTTGATATTGCTAGAAGTCTCTAGTCAGCTACAACATGCACATACACTCCTAAGTGACAAACAAAGGCATCCCTTACCCTCTCACCTTTGGCCAGGGCATGTATGCAATTCTCACATCCCAATGTGTGGAGTATTCTGAGAAGGAGATCATAGAATATAACTTGGAGCTTCACACTCCTCGGCTAAGCATGGATCCATATGGAAAGTTAAAGAAGATGGTTAGAAGAGAATATGCCCACTTGCACAATGTTGAATATTGTTGGGCTAACTACAAGGATGATAAGGAAGTACACATGAGATGGTATGCGAGCATGATGACATACTTTGTTAAAATGGTCAAATTGTTTCTAGTGTTGGATAGAATTGTGGAGGATGAAAACACTATCATAGATCTGACATTTGATTCCATTACCAACTTGCCACTACCCCTAATTGACTAGGACGAGGAAGAGATGAATGACCTCAAAATTCTAACAAAAATAGTTGAGCATAGAACTAAGCAGTGGATCGATGTGTAAATCACACAAGTGAAGCTCCAAGGAGCTACCTTGACATATGGCGAGCTCAAAGATGAGCTCAAGAGAGAAACCAATAGTGGGGTTGCTATTGCCCCAACTGAAGAAGCTCCAAAATCTCCTCCTGCTACTAGGTCAAGGAAAAGAAAGGAGGTAGCTGAGTGCCAGCCAAAGCATAAAGTATATTCAAGGAAGGCTTTAGAAGGTGAGCCTTTAAAGAAAGAAAAGAAGTTGGGCAGATTCTTGGAGATTCCCAAAACTCAAGAGGATCTAGTGCATGAAGGAGAAGAGGAAGAGGTAGAGCAACCAAATTCTCCACCTTCCACCTCTACTCTTTTTGCCACCACTGGTGCCACTACTATTACTCCTCCACCAGCATCTCAAGCATTGCTTGCTTCCTCTCCGCCCATGGTGGACATCTCAATTCACCTTGCATCCACTTCACCTACTACACCCATTATGGTGAGAGATTCCTCCTCTGCAACAAGCTCCCCACTCTCATCCTCCTCAATGTATCCATCAATTGCAATTCCTTTAGCCTCCACAATGACAATGCCTACCCTCACTCTTCTAGAATATTTTTCTCGACACATGAAAAATATACCTATGGAGCTCTCTAGATTATTGATGAACATTGTAGTACAGGTTGCTCTAGCTCAGGGCATGGATGGTCTCCCTATCCATCCTTTGACAGAACCACCCAAAATGGAGATCACCATGTGGATCTTGGAGGAGCTAGAAAGACAATAGAGGGAGGAAACCAAGGAAAGGAGTGATGAACTTGAAGATCCATTCAAGGATGACTACCATGAGCATCCAAAACATTAACACTTGGTTATCGATGAGGCAGTACATGAATAAGGGTCGTAATCCTCAGAGGAAGATGTCGAAGACCCAAGTGCCAAGTACATAATAGAATCTTCTAATTAGGAACTTGAGGAGAATTAGCCCAACAACTCAAAGACATTTGGGAGGAGGTTGAGAGGTAGTCTTTTGAGGAAAAGAAAGAAATAGATGAATACATGGAGGTATCTACTGAGCCTCTAACAAAAGAAGAAGAAGTACCTCCTGAGAATGAAGAAGAAGAAAAGAAATAAGATGAAGTTGAAGAAGTAGACAAGCCTAAAGAAGAGGCTGGAATGAAAAGAATCCCAAAGGTAGAGCACCGTGCAGAGCTTGGGAAAGAAAAAGAATGAGCACCTGAAGGGGAGGATAGCCCCAAGGAAAATATAGCTACTACCAAGATACTCAAAGGAAGAACCATATTCATCCGGGATTCAGATAAAGAAAAAGAAGAAAATACAAAGAAGGAAGCTTCACACCATGAGGAAAGGAAGACTCAACATATTCAAAGAGAAGAAGGTGATCATGAATCACCAATGAAGGATGGATCTCAGATGCCTGAATGGTTGGAGAAACAACTATAGAAAAAGGCTCCCTCCCTCATGGATCCCAAACAAATGTTAGAAGCTATCCTAGTACAAGCTCAGATACTAGCAAAGGAGAAGAATTCAAGGGTCTGATCCCATATAACAATGGATGCATCAGGATTGAGGACCATACAAATTAATACTCCAGTGATGGACAAAGGAGGAGTTAGCTACAACATCTCCACTATTGACTTGGGCACAACCACAAGAGAACAAAAGAATTATCATCTCCAAGGGTCGATCACCACTATCGTGCACCAGATGAACAAGGACCAATCCTCCAAGGAGCAGTTAAAGGCACATGTGGCAGATTTCATGACCTATATACAACAATGGTCTTGTGCTAACAAACTACCCACAACGTCATCCACTGCTCCTCTACTTTCCAAGGATCACATCAATAAATTGGAGAGGAGAAAGAAATAGACTAAGGCCACTGAAGATTGGTTCCAATGAGTACTTTACAATGGTGATATGGGCATTGGCCATGCCATCCAAACAACCAATAAGTCTCAAGAGGTGCAAAAACAACTTGAAGGCACAAAGAAATTATACAGTGATTTTGTGGAATTGTACATGATTGCATACCCTAAACTCGAGGCTATCCTCAAGATGCCTGAGAAAACTTGGGAAAAGGAGTTGGCCCTAGCAAAGGATGACCATTGGCTTGTTGAGACATGGAAACTAGGCCTAGGTCATAGAAGAGAATTTTTGGAGTGGGTCAAGGAACATCAAGCAGCCTATGGTGAATAGTTAAAGCTCGTGACATATTACGACATGCTTGTCATCAAGCTGGACCTAAGAAGATAAGGCCATATTTCCATAAGAAGATGGAGAATGGGGCTGCAGATTCACTAACACTGGATTTTATGGATTTTGTCACTCAAGCCTTCACCCAATTAGAGAAACTAATCAAGAATACACTAAAGAGTACAAAGGATTGGGAGCTAATTAATAGTAGATCTAGAAATTTGAGCTTCCAAGTGCTTCAATCAGATATAATGGAGTGGAATAAAATTCAAGCATTGATCGGTCAATTTGTGGGGTATGCCATTGCCAAAAAGATTGAGGGAAAACCATTCATTGATGATGAGTTCCTCACTATGTAGCTGCAACAAAGGGCGATCAACTAGAAGACAAAAGTGCTACACTACCAAGCACTAGAGAAAAAAATAGGCTAGAAGACAAGAAATGTATTTTAAAATTGTAAAATATTAAGGGGTAGGTGAAACCCTAATTTGTAGTGAATCTTGGCCACACAATGAGATTAAATCCTGGCCATTCATTCTACTTTTCAAAAACTATAAATAGGAGGTCTCCTCTCATTTTCAAAGAGAGAGTTGAGTTCTTGTAAGGAAATGCTACTAAAATTCTAATAGAAATTAATTTATTTTAGTGGATTCTTGAGTTTCATTCATGTTTCATGATTCATCTCCTCATAGTTAGTAGATTTGAGTAGATTTACTTTTTTGTTCTATGTTTTTTGCATGCTTTAGTAGATTATTTAATGTTGTTCACTGATGTTAAAGAATTCTACTATGTTGATGCCCTTCCTTGTTCATGATTTTTGTTGTTTATTGATGATAAATAGCAATGTAAAGCTAGTCTAAACATACATTGATTGTCGCACTTAAAATTTATCTTTTATTCATGTTTCATGGTGAATGAATGATTGAAAATCTGCAGTCCTTGGAAGATAGCACTAGTTTTATGAGACTATTAGCTGATTTGGGTTAAGTGGAACCTAGTTTCAAAAAGGTTGTCCATTGTAGCATCCTCCATTATCACTGTTCATTAGTATTTTCAGGTCTAGGATCTCCCTCCTTCCCCTTACCTTTTGAACTTTCTTTAAAATAGTAATTTAGGCAAAGTTCAGGCATCATTGTAAAGCCAAATCTGATGATGAAAGTGGAGTTTAGACTATTGTTTTGAACTTGTAATAATTGCACATTAAATATAATACCTTAAGAACTCCATTTAAAGAAACAACCTCCCTCCAACTTAGCATATGTAAGGCTTCCCTATGATTACATCAAATCACATAAAAAAATTGAGATATTCTAAGCAAGTCATTACCTAGCACACAAGACACCTTGGGGTAATTTTCTGCAACTTGTTTGTAGGAGACTACCTTTCAAGAGAGGTGATGCAATTATACATTACCTATGTTGAGAAGTGCTAAAACACTCATAAAATAAATTGGCACTAGAAGGAGGGCACTTCTTGTGTTAAGTTGGATCAAATCAGTTCATTCTCCCCTGAAAGATTTCATAGAGTTTTAAGATCCACACCAAAGGGAAATTTCAAGAATTATAGCCCCCTACCAAGGATAAGAGAGCCAAGAAAGGGGAAGCCACTTCATCATCTTCATATTCTCCATTCACTTCACTTCCATCCTCACCTTCTTCCTCCATTCCTCTACACTATATTCATCCTTCCTTTCCCTCATCCACTTCCTCCACTCAACCATCCCAAACTTCCTTCCATTGGCTCACTTCCCACAACTAGGGTGTTGCCCCTATCCCTACCCTTCAAGTCCAAAGTGTAGTCCCAACTGTTGCTGCCCCTGTGTAGCTACAAGTTCCTATCCAACTGAAAATACAACCTCTACCTCCCCTCATGGTTTGGATGGATAACAATCCTTCTTCGTTGTCCTTCAACAATTATCATGGCATTCCAAAGAATCCATAAGGCTTTTGCATGAAGTTTCATCCTCGAGGTCCACAAAGGACATCAGAAGAACATATCAAAATATTTCAAACAACATTGAAGGATATGCAAATCAATCACGAGGATGTGGCCTATCGACTCTTTCCTTATTCCTTGGGGGAAGAGGCCTTCTATTGGTATATTAATTTTCCAATGAGATCTATCACCACTTGGAACCTCTTGAAGAACACCTTTTTATAGAAGTAAAAGATTCCACTCAGCCCTTCTAAATTATATCAGCAATTCATGTCCATCTACAAGGAGATCAATGAGCCAATCAACACCTTCAATGATTGGTTTCATTAGGCATACATGAGATTGCAAGCTCCTTACATGCTCGATGATGTCACAGTGTTGGTTTATTATGCTACCCTAGACAACCTCACCATTGCATTGGTGAAAAGAATGTACCCACCACTCACCAGATTAGTAAATGCCTATGTTGAGGCAGCCATAGCCAACACTGACTTGGGGAAAAATATTTTTGGTTCGCTAACTTCCTTGGGATAGTTTTCTCATCCCACGTAGATTCAAGGTCTTACCCAAGCTTTGGCACATCAAACACCTCTTATGAACCAAGTTTGGTAGCTGCCCATAGTTCCTCATCTAGGACCACCAATGAATCAAGCACCCCTAGTACCTCACTACTTGTAGTCATAGCAACAACAAGTCTATCCTCAGTAGTATCAAGTGCCTACATATTTACAAGGGCCAAAGTTCCCACCTACCCAACAAAACTAACCAAGAGTACAACTGATTTTCCTTCAAATCTAGGCATCACAGCCAAGTAACATGGAGAAGGATCAGCTAGATGAACTAATAGAGATGATCAGAAAAATGTCCATAGAAATGAAACATTTGAGAAATAAAAACAACCAGCTACAAGCTTCTAAATGCAACATTCAAACTGACATTAACTGAGATAATAGAGATAACTGTGATGCGGGTACCTCATACAGGTAGAGTTATGAAAGATGATATAATTCGAATCAAAACTTTGAAATGAAACCTTCACAAAGGTAGAACCTTTTGATGGTGTTTTCTACACAACAACAACTCAAACAAAATATAGAAATCCTATCTCTCTTGAAAGGTAAATCTCTATTAGCAAGACTTAAGAGATAACCCCAAGGTCTCTAATGTCAGGTCTTGAAAATGCATAAACAACTTAGTGATAAATGTGAAAATGATGGTAATCACAAAGGGACCTTACTACAAGCAAATACTGAATCTTTAAATTTATCAGATCTAGCAATATGATGATTCTTCCAATCCTAGATTTAACCCAAATGATAAAAGAAATAGCAAAAGATAGGTTTCTAAGAGATTCCTAAATTTAAAAACTACTAAGATTAACAATGCGAATGAAAAACACTTGAAATGGACCAATCCCTTAGAAATTGATCCCTACTTGACCCAAATGAATCTGCAATATTAGAGAAATAGTACAATCTTCTAAGGCATTAAATATATTCAGATCATGAACATTGATTCAAAACAACCCTATTACAATTGAAATGAATAAACCTTCACAACAATAAATATAAGGTCTAGGCTAACTTTGCAAAGCAACCAACAATCAGTTAGCTGCAAAAAGTGTGAGCCAAAGATTGTTGCAACACTTCAAGTACCAAATCATAAACACTATCAATTTATCTAACATTAAACCGAACACATCTATCAAATAACTTAAGCAATTCGAAATATAGAATCACAAGAACCATGCCAGATAAAATTCAATACAAGAAAGGCACCAAATCACAATGTCTTCACTTGCATTAAATTACCCAAAGTAGGAAAAATTCCAGTATTCTGTTACAACACTTGCTTGCTTGAAAAAAAAACTAACTCCTAACTCTAGCTCTTGTTATATTTCTTAATTCACTCCAAAGAAAAAATATCTAGCCCTTACAAATGAGGCAGAATGCCATATTAATAGAAACCCCAAAAGATATGTTGGCCTAGTTAGGGTTTATAATAAAATGGCCACAATCAAGTTGTCCCAAGGAAAATTCAAAATAAACAAAGTCGGCATTAAATGCAAGCACTCCATCCAGGTCATCCTAGGGTCTCCAACAAAACTCGGTCCAATGCATGTGAAGGAAGAGGAGAAATAATGGGAAGCACAAATTCTGATGTAGCCTTGCATTAACTACTTCCCCCTTTATCCTTATTTCACTCCACCATATCATGCACCATCAAAAGTACCCTATCCAAGTCGGCTACAGGTGGGAAAGGTAGAACCTTAATTCTCTTCTCAATAGACTTAATATTTTCTCTTGACTGCTCCACTGACTTATCCCACTCAACCTTGCTAGTTTGATATTTATCAATAACTACAATATAGGTGGCCGCATCATCCAATTGATGTTTAGTAATTGGATCTTCACTGATTGGAGAATATACATCTCGCCACCATTTTCTCAACTACTCCAAGCTCAAATGCTTTGGTGCAAACTTGTTTCTCCCTGTCATCACTTCAAAGAAGGAAATACATCTATTATAGATATCATTCACGGTGTCTTCAATTTTCCTCCTCTACTTATGTACCTTCTTCAAAACCTTTTGGCTTATTTGAAAAGCTTCAAACCATTCCCAAGGTTCTACTACTTTGGAGGAAGGAAGAATTCCATCACTCACCAACTTATCTTCAGTATACTCCATGATGGTCTTGGTCTTTTTCAGCATGAGATCTGTATCTTCCTTATCTTGAGCTAATACATCTTTCAACCAATTTATTGATCTCATTGCATCTCCTCTGGTTGAAAGGATATATTTGATGGAATTATCCCCCTTAATTTGCACCCCCTGTAACCAGTTCATTATGGAAAGAGTAATGGTCTTCATCCTCTCCAGCTCTGTTATGGTCTCTTGTGGTAGGAAACTCGTAGCAGAAGATGAAGAGCTAATATGTTGCAAGGGCTTCATCAAGTCCTGAAAGTACTTCTTTAATCTCCCATTCTCCTTCTTCAGTTCTTGCTTAGTCTGCACTTCTTTCCTCAACCTACCCAAGATCACTGCACTAGATCCTTCATAATCTTCATTATCCTGCTCCATAGAAGTAGGCCCAAGGTTGATGGTTTGTACATTGTAATCACTTCTAGTTACATCATTTATGTTCTTATCTAAAATAGGAGTAGCAATGTGGACTACCCTGTTGTTGGCCTCATCTCTTTCAATCCTGGAGATAACCCTGGCTTTCTTCTTTCCTTTACCTTTTCCTATATTTGCCAATAGCTCATTCCAATTGGGAGGGGTTTCATCCACAACAATCTATTTTCTCTTTAACTCCCTATCTAACCAACCTAGGATAGTGGATTCTGACTGTATTTTACTTTGCCCAACTTCATCTTGTTGATCTTTAGGCACACCTTCATTCAAATCCTGCTTCTTAGGAATCTTCTCAGTTGTTTCTTCTTTTTCTTCATTGTTCTCTTCTTCTTCATGCACCTATGATGGAGTCTTGACTGGTATTTCCTCCCTCTGAGGAGGTCTATCCTCTCCACTTCTAGCAAGTGAATCATCATATGTAACTAGGGGATACTATAACACCTTCTCTATTTTTGCCTCAACACTAAAGAACTCACCTTCTTGAAATTATTCTCCCTCTGTATCTTGGTGACCTTCTTCTTCCTTGGATTCACCCGGTTCATCATGAGCTTCATGAGGAGGAGGAAAATTATCATGTTGTTCTATATCAGGAGTGACTAGAATGGGATCCTTTCTTGGCACACTATCCTTAGGAGGAGTTCTTGATTTCTTGGTATATACCTATGTTCTTTCTCCTGAGCTTTCTACATTTATCATAGGTGGGCCAACTTCCTCTCCTACCTTGGAGCTTCTCTTTTCCTTATGTGACATTCTTACTATCCTTCTCCTTTTGGGCACAAAAGCACTAACCTCTTTGTCTTCCTTTTTAGCTTCATCTTTTGTTGGGTTCTTAGTCTTTGAAGCATGCCCCCTTTTCTTGGCAATAGGCTTTCTTTATTTTTCCACCTCCTATACTTCCTCTACCTAAGCATCCTTAATCTTGATTTTGAAAGGAGAGCTCACCTTTCCCTTACCCTTAGGATCCTAATCAGTTGACTCCTTAGAAGTAGAATGAGACTCCAAGTCTCCCATTAAATCATAGGTGCATTGCACACCTTCACTTTCTAGCTCCCACATCTTTTGCTTGAGCCACAACTTTGTATACTTAATGACTGGAGTCATAAGTTGCTCTAGTTTTGTTTTCTCCTCTTCCAACCAGTCCAATTCTCCAACTAGTTTTTCCCTCACTGCCTCATAAGCATGGCCCTGAATCAAATCTCCATCATTTTCAACTTGATTTGGGATGGCCTTCACATTGTATAGTCAGACCAAGTTAACAGGAATCCTAGAAAACGTCTTCTTTCTAATCCCAAATTCATCACTGCAATTGGCCAAATAGTCTTCCATATCATCCTTGTGGCTATATTCTCTAGTAGATTTATTTTGTGCTTCACCAGTCCTATCAAACCTGGATCTCTTGGAATGGAAGGATAACCCAAGTGCTCATTTCTTCCTCAGAAGCACTGGCTGAATTAATAGAAGGACATGCTTCACTAGTTCCTATCCTCAAAGGGAAGTTATAACCAAATCTAGTTTTATGCTTATCTTTCTTCACAATGGCATCAAAATCACAAATCTGTCTGGTGACTTCTAGAAGTATAACATGGTCTTTGGGATACCTAGGAAGTTTGTATGGAGCCCTCTGATAGCCATCTATCCTTATGTATGAAAAAGTGGGAAATTGTATGTGTAGACACCTAAAAATGACCTAGGCCTACAAGCTTCATTTTTACCACTTTCATCCTAGCATAATTATGACATTTAATTATGTCCTTGGTCCACATTCGACTATTAATTAAATAATTTATAATTTTTTAATTAATTCATGTCCTTTTATTCTTCATGATTATTAAATAAATAAATTCTATTTATTTATTAAATACGTCACTAATTCTCTAAGTCTCCCTATAATTAAATAAATTTCTAAATTTGTTTAATTATCCTTATTCATTAATTCTTCCTGATTATTAAATAAATGAATTACATTTATTTATTTAATATGTCACTAATTGTCTTAATTAAATAAATTGATTAATTTATTTAATTAATTAATCTTATCTTCTAAATTAAATAATTAAATTTAATTATTTAATTGCCTAAATTAATATTTCTCTCATTTTAAATATATTTAAAATGTCATCACTTTCTTAACTGTCAGTCCATTTTGGTAAATAATTTGAAAAAGATTATTTATTGTCTCACAAAATCCATATTTTGAATTAATTTAATTCAAAATAGTAACTAATCTTCCAAAAATCAAGTAATCGGGAAGATTCTTGATTTTCCAAATTTGATCTTCAATTCAACTCTTATCTTCTTGATTGTTGAAAATCTTTGTTTTTCTAATTAATTTATCTCATTTATTCTCCATTGCCAATTTGATTATCTAAGATATTATCTTGATCATTCGATTAATGAATTTTCCCTAACCCTAATTAGGGATTCTCAGATTTAATCTAGACCTTTCATTTTAGGTTTTCGTCATGAATTAATCTCACCTGTCCATTCAAAATGGTATTTTCTATAAAATGTCATTTTCCTCTCACTTTTCGATTACACACATACACACAAGTAGACATATTATAGGTTTAAAGACAACAATGACAAATGGAAAACTTTGGACAAGATTCCAATCCCAACATCGACAATAACACTTATGACATGAACAAACATTGGACCTTTTCTGACACATTTCACAACATGAACATGCAATCTTCCATGAGCATTCCATCTTCATCACAAAACATTTTTGATCCATTAATAAAAAGAGACCAAAATAGATGAGTATATGTTGAAGACTTAGAAGCTACAACACAAAATCCTGATATAGTCTCCTTTGTAGAAAACTCAATCTTACGTGACCCTCAAAGGTATCTAGCCATGCTTTTCGACCAAGGGGCTAAGTTACCACGAGGCTTTGACATAAATACTTTTCCACCTCCATCTATCTACCCTCACCACCAAAAGTCACTTAACACCATCCATGACATTAGTCCACAACAAACATCCATTAATTAGCCTTATCCTAACTTTGACAAGGGAAGTAAATTTTTTTCCAGTCCATTCCATGTCTCCACATCATATGCTAATCCTTCACCTATTAATCCCGTCCAAGTCTGCATCCCCTATCAACCATCTACCAAATCATGTCAAGTCCCCACATCATACTATACCGATCCGATCCAAGTCTCCATGTCCTATTTTAATCAACCTTACACCAATCCAGTCAAAGTCTCCATGTCATATCCTTGTCCTTCAATAATTAATCTAGTCCAAGACTCCATGTCCTATCCTTGTCCCTCACATGCTAGTCCAGTCCAAGTCCCCATGTCCTATCCTAGTCCTTCATATACTAGTCCAGTCCAAGTTCCCACATCTTATCCTAGTCCTTTGGTCATTAATCCTTTTCAAGTCACCCCCTCACAAGCCACATCTAGTCATGAAAATTCTATCATAGTCCAAAGTCAAATCCCATTTAATAAACTTGAGGATACATGTCAAAATGAAAGTCCAAAGCATGACCTTATAATATCACCCTCATGTCAAGAACAAGGTAGTCCATCCCATGACCCTATCTCAAATTCCATTCAAGATGTCCTTCAAAATAATCATGACATCCAAAACACACCTATCCTTAACAAAAATTCCATTTCAAATTATATCATCTACAACAACACATCTTTGACCAAGACCCTATTGTTGACCAAGAAGTCCAAAATGATCCACTCCTTGACCTTTATGCCATTCATGATCAAACACTTGCCGACCCTATAAAGGCCTCAACTATTGACACTTCCCAAGATGAGACACTTGCCTCCATGGGACACATAGATGATATTCCTCTAGAACAAGAATCTTTCACTAGGGACATGCTTGCATATGATCAAGTTATAGCTAAAATCATTGGACTCTATGACACTAAACATAATGATGGCTTCACCATTGCCTTGGAAGCACCAACGAAATCATCTGAACTTGACATGTCACATGATCAAACCAAAGATATCAGTCAGGAATATGTCTAGCATGAAAATAAAGATAAGACACTTTATCAACTAGGGTCATCTATCTTTGTCAAAGCAGGCTTTCTTGTAAACGAAAATATACAAGTGACAGTGTCCATAGACATCATGATGGGTTAGCATCTTGCTTTCAAAATAATAAATACCCCATCGCAAACATAATCTTTCAAAGCATGCAATATCAAGGAAAAGGACTAGGCATACACGAAAAAGGCATTCTAGAACCAATATAGCTTCAAGCAAATTACATACATCAAGGTCTTGGCTATTCCTCTGACAACAAATCAAATGATGTCAGTGGTATCTCCTCGATACTGGGGAAAACTTTGTCAGATACAAACATCAAAATGGAGTCCATGAGAAATCCTTACAAGTCAAAATATCAAAATCAAATGTCAAAGGCCATTGAATCAAACAAAAAGACAAGTGGACAAATGAAATTAAAATGGATCCCAAAGACAAGTGGATCAAGCAAAGAAAATGTGTCAAAATAAAAAATCAATCAAAATGTGGAGCCACAAGATAAGAGGACTCCCACATATAACACATGTCCACCTCCTTCAAAATGGTCATCAATCAAGGCATATAAAAGTGTTGGTTCCAAACACCATCCCTCCCAAATTCGTCATCCACCATCCCAAGTTTGGAAAATAAAAAGTCATTCATCCAAATGTCCAAACAACCTTTCCACATCTACCATCATCTATCATAATCCTACATCTCACCTAAAGTCCAAAAATCCCACATCACAAATTTGTCATATCATGGTAGTAACTCTTTACCATAGGGACTCTCATGGCACTCTATTGCAATGTGTGTATTTTGATAAGGCCAACTCTAGTATCAGAAAGGATCACAATGATGTTGATCAGTTGTATACAAGTGCTACAATCCTGACAAGACAACTCCTTCAGCAAGGTCATTATTGGCATATTATGGCACCAGTCTCTACATCGGCACCATCAGTGGATTCAGAATAGTCAGTGGTAATCTAAAGCATCCAAGCTATCCACAATATCAAAAACACAAAAAAGAAAAAAATCAAAAATCAAAAAATTATCACCCTGATGAAAACCTGGCAAATAGGCATCTTGGTGACACCAAAAAAATTAAAAAGTCAATAAAATAGTAAAGAGAAAAATTTCGTCCAACGGTGAAAACTTGGCA
Organism: Sequoia sempervirens; assembly: GCA_007258455.2. Taxonomy (NCBI): domain Eukaryota; kingdom Viridiplantae; phylum Streptophyta; class Pinopsida; order Cupressales; family Cupressaceae; genus Sequoia; species Sequoia sempervirens. The sequence goes on along the minus strand of VDFB02047230.1, from coordinate 417,794,761 downwards.
AATAGGCACCCTAGATAAGTACCATGATGAAAACTTAGCAAACAGGCGTCATGTGTAAAATAAATCGTATATGTGGACTCTTACACTTAGGGGCAAGTCATCTCATTTCCCATGCCTTCCTCATGACATTTATGTCCATCTAAGCCCTATCATTTCCACACATTTTCCCACTTACCTCGGTCTTGATATAAAACTGGCACACATAAATCATGCTTTGGGAAAACTCTTGACATGTCTATCCTTTGGTCATACACGATTCACGAAACATCATGTCATTGATCGTCATAGTCTTATTGTCCTTGTACAACATAGTCCTTGAAAATCATATGACAATTCCATTAGTCTCATGTTTCCTATCTTTTACTAAGGCCACCTCTCATCCTTTCATGCCTATTGCCTATCTTGGCTTTCCCTTGTCAAAAGGTCTAAGGATAATCATCATCACATCTAGTCCTAACCAAGTCATTCCAAATGCAATGAGTCCAATCCATACAGGCACATTATCCAAAACTTTACTTGACTGCATTCTTGGCCCAGCTGTAGACCACCATACTTTCGTCCTTCCCACATCAAACAATGTTGTCATCACCCGTCAATTGGTATTTAGCTTGACTAGGGGCACAATCATGTTTGTCCTTGGATTCTCATGTGTAGGCATCAGTCATATACATTTGTCATGATCCTCTTAAATGTCAAAATCCAAAAAAATCATAAAATGATAAAAATACAAAAACATCATAAAATGTCCTAAAGAAAGACCTAAAAATCATAAAATGTCTTGAAGAAAACACAAAAAAATCCAAATCAATGTCAAAATCCTAAAAATGGAGTCAAAGTTAGTCATTTCAGTCAGTCCATGTCATTGTCAAACTACGTTGTCTCTGTGCATTTGCTACGTAGGCAAGGCCATCAGTCGATGAGTCCCCGAGACATTAGGTCAGTCCTTTTAGGTTGGTCCAAATAAAATCATGGCATTTGTCACAATCGTCACATCAGTCAAATAAGTCAGATATAGTCAAACTTTGACACAGGACAGTCATTCAAAACGTCAATGTCAAAATTGGTTAAAATCAAACAACATAAGCCAATCAATCATACATTCAACATCAGTCAACTTGCCAAAACATATTAGTCAAAACAATGTCAATCTCGTCACTCTTTGGTCCTCTTCAAGATGTGTCTTCGAATTTGGACCTCATCAAAATGTCATTTTCCTTTTTCAAGATGTGTCCTTCCTGAAAATAGGCCCCGTCAAATTGTCAACACCGTCAAATTGGAAAAACCCTTAAACTATCCAAACTGTCAAATCGACATGAAATAAAGCTTTGGCAAACAAACATTGGCAAACAAAATAAAATGGTTGTTAATCTTTCTAGTCTATCTTGTCTTATCTTTTGACTATTTTGTCTATTTTTGTTTGATCTTTTACTGTCTTTTCTTTTTGGTCATGTTACTAGCTACCTCGAGGATGTCCCATAAAGGATTTAGAGGTGCGATGACATATCTTGGCCTATTTATTTTCTTTGACTACTATCTATGGATTGTCTTGACAAAAAGACTGGGGCAACATGACCCTTAGTATGAGTTAGGCCATTCTTTGTCTGTGACTGTCTATTTTTCAAGTGGATGACCTTGCACTTCTTGGTCTATGTCATACCATTGTGTTTGTTGTCCATTTGTGTCATTTTTACCGCCCAATGATGATTAAGAGCAATAAATATTAAAGTCCTATGGTCAGGCTTTGAAGGACTTGGTCTAGGAACTAACATGCATTTCCTTTTGTCTTATCATCTTCTCTTGCTCATCTCATATAGGCATTGCATCCATATCATCATCCATATATTTTGCACTAACATTTCTTTGTCTCTTCATATTCTAGTCTTCTCATCCATTTCGAGAGCACACCCATGTTCTTGGAACCTGTCTTTCCTCTCAATGGGGCATACCATAATCCTCCTCATCATTCTTCCTCATCTTATTTTGCACTGGGGAATATTTTTGACTTATTTTCTTTGTCACAATGCAACATGCTACATTATGACAAAGAGGGGAAAATGTAGACACCTAAAAATGACGTAGGCCTGCAAGCTTCATTTTTACCACTTTCATCCTAGCATAATTATGACATTTAATTATGTCCTTGGTCCACATTCGACTATTAATTAAATAATTTATAATTGTTTAATTAATTCATGTCCTTTTATTCTTCATGATTATTAAATAAATAAATTTTATTTATTTATTAAATACGTCATTAATTGTCTAATTCTTCCCTTAATTAAATAAATTTCTTAATTTATTTAATTACCCTTCCATATCTTTCTTCGATTATTAAATAAATAAGTTTTATTTATTTATTTAATATGTCACTAACTGTCATAATTAAATGAATTGATTAATTTATTTAATTAATTAATCTTATTTGCTAAATTAAATAATTATCTTTAATTATTTAATTGTCAAAATTAATATTCCTCTCATTTTAAATAAATGAAATTATTTAAAATGTCATCACTTTCTTAACTGTCAGTCCATTTTTGTAAATAATCTGAAAAAAGATTATTTATTGTCTCACAAAACTATTATTTTGAATTAATTTAATTCAAAATAGTAACTAATCTTCCAAAAATCAAGTAATCGAGCAGATTCTTGATTTTCCAAATTTGATCTTCAGTCCAACTCTTATCTTCTTGATTTTTCGAATCTCACAAATTAGGCAGTCTTTATCTTCTTGATTTTCAAAAATCTTTATTTTCTAAATTGATTATCTCATTTATTCTCCACCACTAATTTGATTTTCTCAGATGACATCTCACCCACTCACTTAAGGATTTTTCCCTAACCCTGATTAGGGATTGTCAAATTAAATATTGTCCACTGATTTTAGGTCTTTGTCAAAAATCAATCCCGTTCGTCCATTCAAAATGGAATTTTCTATAAAATGCTATTTTTCTCTCATTTCTAGATTACACATTAGACGCACATATATTACAATATTCTGGCATATTAATACTTAGATTAATTTGGCATTTTAGAGTTATTTTTGTCATAGACATAAGCATTAGGCATTTGTACAAATCCTTCAAAGCTTGGTGTAGGACATAGACATCTATTTGTAGATTGCTCACATGACAAATTTGAGGGCAACACGTCAACCAACAAGAAAGAAGGTACTATCAAGGTGAATCATGGAAACTCATGTGAATCAAAGGTAAAATTGTACTTGTTTTCATTGTTCTTGATAGGATCTTTGGATTACATGCTTTATGTGTTAGTTTATCTCACACCCTAATTCTCAAAATAAATCCATTGATATAGTATGAACCAAGCCCCGTACCTTTTGATCAACTCTTCAGCATTGTCAGATATCCTCACATGCTTTGCACCTTGCAATAATCTAGTGATGTACATGGTGAATGCATTATTCACCCTCCTGTAGCTCAAGTTACCTAGATGCAGCTGTGGATAAACCTCATAGATCACATCTTGCCTGAAGATGCCCCTTGTACTTATCCCCTTATATGGATGGAATCTTGCAAGCGCGTAGACTAAGTAGGCAATCTTTATGAAGGTATTTTTTTGTAGGACATTACACATTTGTTCATAATCATAACACTTATAACACCTACCCAATGATAATTAGTATTATGCTCCATCCTCACAATGACATGGAACATCTAGCTCTCAAACACACTAACACTCTTCAATCCTACCACTCTACTAAGAAGGGTGATAGCATCATAGTACTCCTTGAATTTGGCTCTGAATAACTACTTGGGTAGCTTGGAATAGTGAGACTTGGGCTTCTCCAACCAGGAATTGATAACTTGTTGGGATTTGATGGTATCCTCCTCATAGAACTTCCTTACCATATCCATATCAAAAGCCACTACATAGACCTATCTGGCATGTCAAAGGTCTAGGCTATAGATACAGGATTTAAATTTTCCACAATTCTCCCTTGGGGACCAACTATCCTCTGTGTTCCTCTATCATAGTGCCTAGCACATTCGAGCACTAACTCATAACATTGCACTATAGAAGGAAATCCAGCTACATGTGCCAATCCTAATTCCAAAGTCCTTTTAGCCAGCAGGGGAAGGTTCTGTGCAACCATTCTTGTCTTGAACTCTTCATAATCCCATAGGCCAACATTAGTGTCAGTTACCTCTGACCATACAAAAGTAAGCTTGCTCTCTGTAATTCTGCTCTTGATGTCCATTTTGATTATTTCTACCTCATAAATGAAAGACTCCTCTGCACTTGGATCCACCACTCTACCCTTGGTCCTACTTGTCACTGCCTTACTTGACTCAACCTACATCCAACAAAGAAACCATAGTAAAGATCACATAAAAACCAAGGTAATTAATCACCAATAACATATTCATCCTCAAAATGAGTCCCCATAATCAGCAAGATTCTCTAAATCTCATAAAAAAATTGATCATCTCAAAGTTTGGGTTTTCAAACTATCCATGGAATCTAAGCCAGAGAGGAATTTCAAAAAATTCCAAGCTAGGCGGATTTCAGCAAAATAAACATAAAAGCATACATTAGTTATTTAGTAAATCATTGTAAGCCAAGAAATAGCATGAGACATCCTTAAACAATCCAAATTGATCATATAACGCATAACCATTAGTTAACACACTATGCTATCTCTCCATCCTTTGTTTTCAAGAAAGTTCTAGAGAAATCTGCCCAAGACGAAATTCCACGAAAACAACAATGCCATACGAACTCCAGGAAAATGAAGGGACAAAGGAGAATTCAAGAAAATCTAGAAGTGAAGAAAATCTATGAAGCAAGCAAGACTTCAAAATTCAACATATTTCAGGAAAACAGAGAGGACAAGGAAAATCAGGGAAATTCGCTAGTGAAGGAAAATCTTGAAACTGAAGGAAAACCCGAATATCGACATTCTCTCACAATCTCACTCAAATGGATCAAATGATCACAAATTTTAGGAATTTGGGCCTGTGACTAACTAGATTTAGACCTCCTATAGATCATCTTTAAATTCTAAGCTCACCTTGAAGGAAATCGAAAGGGATTGGTGATGCCCTAAGCACAAAACCCTAGAATTCTGCCATTGATACACATACAAGCTTGGGGTTCAGGTTACTCAATTGCTAAGCTTCAAAGGATTGTTATGGCCCACAAGTAAGATACCTCAAGATGAAAATAAAAAACAAGCTCGAAACTCACTTAGGGAATCATCAATCTAACAAAATCAAGCAACCCTAACTTCGAAATGCCCAAACATACAGAAATTTGAACTCCAAGCATATCCAAAATGAAAGAATCATTCACATTCATCAATCAAAGAGCAAGGCAATATGTACATACCATTTGATGAAGTGAAAATCAATTACAACAATGACAAATAGTAGTTCTAAATGCCCAACAAACAACAACTATGATGCCCAGGGAACAACAACCAAATTGCACAATTCATAAGTTTAACATGCCAAAGACAACCAAGCACCTCAGGATCAAGCACTTCAACTCAATAGAATGCAAATGATAAAGCAGAATGGCATAAAATTCCCCAAAAAATTGACTAAATACCTTCCTCAGAAATCATACAAATGACATTAATGCAATCAACAAGACATCCAAACAAAACCCATAAATCTAAAAAGATGATGGATATTCAGAGAAATCTAACTAGCATGGAATTCCATGAAGGTTAGGAATTCCTGAACCACAGTGTAAAAGCAAACAAAATCAGGTTTAGAGAATGTCTAGGGAATTCTACCAGGAGAGGATTTTCCTTAAAGTAGTGAAAAACCCGAGATAAGATTAAAACTTAAGATTTTCAATAAAAACAATGGAGGGATCACCAAAGAAAGAAAGATAAACACTCAATCTCATGCCAAGGAAAATTAAATCCCCAAAATCAAAGGGTCAAAACACTAGGAACAAAAGCAAAAGAGGGTCCCTGCTTTTAGCGGGGCGTGTGTGAAAAAACTGCACAAAAAAACTGAACCTGGAACACGAGGCATAACAACGGAGGTGTTCCCACCCCTCTTGACCAACCATATAACACCAATAAGATGACAAGAGAAGTGTATTTAGCCAAGGCAGCTTTTTCCAGATTGTTGGAATCAAGGAACACTGAGAGGGGGGGTGAATGAGTGTTCTGTAATTTTTAACTTTATTAATCTGATCTTTAAAGCACTTATAACATTCAACCAAATGAAGGATGCATGAACATAAAACAAACAACCAAAACACCATAACACAAGGATTTTTTACATGGAAACCCTATTAGGGGAAAAACCATGGTGGAGTTCAATCCACAATATGATCTAATTATACTCAAAAGGTGTTTACAAAAGGGGAATGCACATGCATTTAGGCACACTACTTAGAGCTCAGTACTCAGATACAAAAGAAAACTCATTTTCTTAAAAAATTATTTGGATTACATCCAGAAGATTTAAACTGACAAAATAGCATCTGCTAATGCCTGATTATAGTTCCAATTAAGCTCATCAATCATTTTCTTAACCTTTTGTCTAATTGTGCTCTTCTGCTCTATTTTCTTTAATTCACATCACAAATCCTTTTATGCACAAGTGAAACTATGCATAATCACTCTACAATCTTTTCTGAATTTTGTATCACACATCAACACACTTTGTACACACATTAAAATGATATAAATGATCACTTATATATATCCGCAACTAAAGATATAATCAACCACATGTTAGCTTCAATAAAACATAAAATATTTACAAACTGTCGACTCAATCCATAAATAATTTTCAATGTGCACCAACCAAAGTTGGTCACAACATAGTGAGGACCCAAATAATCATGCTCAAACATAAAACACTTCAAACAATTACTTCTCGAAGATCCATAATATGCTACATTAACTTAGTCAGCCTTTTGCACTGATAAACAAAAAATCAATCAACTGGATCTTCTAACTTGCACAAAAATTGATACAAGGATTTATGATTCAAGGAAAACATAGATCATACCTATAACAACCTTCCTTGAGATCCACAACTCAAAAATGATAACAAAAAATTTCATATGAATCGATGACCATAGTTCTATTGAATGCTCCATTCTAGCTTGATAGTTCATCGCCAAGCTTCAATCTAGCTTCCGGTATGAGAAAATGTTGGCATGTGGATCGAATCACTGACTAGGGTTTCCATCAATGACAACACCAGATGACATGTGCAGTGTTTCTTGCCAACAATCTCCCCCTTTGACATTGATGGCAACACAGTAAAAAATGACTAAGTGTCAGATCAGTACCAACATGAATTACACTGCAAATCTTCAAAACTTCAAAACACTACTCCCCCTTAGATGATTAAAGCATTTTTCACTATCCCACTCTCCCCCTTTGACATAAATGGAAAAGGAAGGAATCTGCATACCAAAAATCAAATAGATTTGGTATGAACCAACTACATATGTACAAACTTGCTTCTACATCTTTTATAAACTTGAATATATCTGCAGAATTATTCTTCAACAAGCTCAAACTAGTGTCCCAACTCTTTTTGAGACTCTCCAAAATAGTTAATTGACCACATAATAGATAGGATTGCATCTCTTCTGACTCAATCTTTATCAGATCATTGACCACCGTAACATCTTGTTCTTCCTTCAATGCACTAAGCATTGTCTCCATCTTAGGACTAATTAGTCCTCTAAGCTCACAAACCCTTTCAACAATTTTTCCTTATTCATGCTTTAAACTTTTAATCTTGTCAAGTATGGATATGACTTGACCTTCTTGCTTTCCAACAAAAACAACTAGAGGATCAAATGCTTGAGAGATATCTGCTAACTGTTTCTCATACTCTTTCACTTTATTTTCAGTGTCCTCAATGAACTTAGACAAAGATAAACATGACTTATAAATGTTTCCACCTTTAGACAAAGCACTTTGAATATTATTTACATAGGTAGCTAATTGTAGACACGTAAAATGTACCGATTGACATTGTGCATCCGATCTTGACTACTAACATCGTTTCACCTTGATTAAATTCATCAATATTCCTCTCTTAATTAAATAAATCATTTTATCTAATTAAGTCAATCTCTTTTGTTAATTAAATCAATCCATCTGATCTAATTATCCCTATTTAATTAAATAATTAATTTTATTTGATTAAATCTCTAAAGTCTATCCATTAAATTAAATAAATTAAAACCTTATTTGATTTAATCTAACATGAGCTCTTTTAATTAAATAAATCAAAATCCTTATTTAATTATTCTCTTATCATATTCCTCTCTTATTTGATTTAAATAAATCCATGAATTTGAGTCAAATAGGTCACATCATCTAATCTCCTATTAAATTAATTAACCTTTGATTAATTTAATTTTGAATCATGTCCCATCCTCTAGATTTTGCAAGTTGCACATGAAAATAGATTTAATTCATTTATTAAATCTCCATTTTCCTCACAAGGCATCTTTTGGAATATTCTCCAAATTTGAATTCAAAAATTCCAAGTCAACATGTACATCCAACAAGGCAATAACTTCATCTTACATGTCCTTTGTCTTGAGCCAAGTGGAATTTATTGCATTTTCCCTTCCCTCTTGCAAGTCATTTCAACAAATTTGAAATTCAAAAATATGCATTTATTGGCACAATCCCCAAATCTTGCACATCCTCCATCCACTCATAGATTGACAAGTGGCATCATGCCATTCGATGAATGTTAGTCCCACATTGCTAAAATTTGGACATTCATCCATCTTGGCATTCGATAAATAAAGTGCTTATATCCTCATTTGATCATCCACAAATTATGCAAAGTTATTATGCTAAAATATTTGGCCATTTCCATCCATCACCATTGAGTTCTTAGTTAGGTTTTTGCAGATTTTTGGCTTGGAGCTCTCATCCTTCATCAACAAAGTGGATCAATCATCATCAACATATCAAACTTGCATCTTAGGAATTGGGAAAGGGCCAATTTTCACATCAAATTGGCACTAATTCCCCCATGGGATCATGTGTTTGCTATTCTAATTAGGACATAATTTATATTTTCTTGTTTCATTGTGTTCTTTATTGATTTTTTTCTTAATTTGAAGTTTGTAAATGGATTTCATGGGGAATCCTTGTTCATGCTTGCAATATCTAACTTAATGTGTTTGTTCTCTTTGTTTTGCAGGTATTAGGATTGGGGTTTGCACATTTGGCACTAGAAGGAGGGCATAATCTCATTCTCAATCACTTTTTCCAAAAAAATTTGCATTTTTATTCATACACATAAATATTTCAATGCTGACAGCTCAGCGTCGCTGTTTTGGTACCACTAACTCTTCAGTATCACTATATAGCACTGCAGGAAACTCAAAGTGTGACGCTGTACTCTTCCCGCCCAAAAACTTTAAATTCTAAACTCCGCCACTTGACTGTTTGACTCACAAGAATTCTCAAAAACATCAAACTGTGACATAGTTGAACTCATTGTCCCGACACATACCGATGCTGACTGGTAAGTGGCGCTGTGAGAGAACCGCTTAGAAATCAAACTCTGATGCAGTCACAGGTTGCGCCACTAGGAGGGAGTAAAAAGTTGAAATTAAATTTTAGCACATACTTTTTGATTAATGATTAATTTGTCTTCTATTTTCTACTTTTAATCTCTGTATTTTCTAGAATCTGACTGGTTTTCTCTCTTGTAGGTTGGAATTGAAAAAGAAATAGGGAGAAACATGATAATGATATTTCATCAAATTAAAGTGTTTTTAAACACTTTAGTGTTTGCTTAACACTTTTAAGAAATTGTTATCACTTCTTTCTTAGGACACTAATTTCATTTGGGTTTAAAAAAAATCTTTTCATTTCTTGCAAAAGGCTAAAATGAACATTAGGATCACAACATACTAGATTTTGTTTCTTTGGATAATAATTAAACAAAATGTCTACCATTTGTCTTTTGGTGCTCTAAAAAGAACAAGTGCAACTTTGTTTTTGTGAAGGCTTACTTAAACTAAATTCATTGAAAAAGGACGTATGTGCTTCTCTTGTGCTTTATAGCAATCTTGAGAATCAAAAGGACTTTTTCATGACTTTAGGGTGAGACAAAGCAATCACCTCCACACTTCATCTTTGGGTTTTAAAATTGAACAAAATATTGTGTGAGTGTGAGTGGGGGCATTATTGCGTATATTCTCTCTCTTTATTTCCAACAAAGATTGATCAAGTTACGAATATTTTTTTTACTCGCTTTTGTTTATCCTAGAGGGCCTACTTTGGGGAAAAAGTACTCATCCAAGGGAACGACTCAACCGGTAACACTCTAAAGCCAAGAGTATTTCCAACCAGGATATAAATGTGGGTATTGGAGTAAACGCTAATATCACACAGTTGATTCTGACAAGATGGATCCAAAAGGGGACTCTTGCCATATGGGTCAATCTCCATGAATAGAAAGTCCTTATTAAAACCCATGTTCTAGAATTTTCCAAAATCCTTAATCTATTTGTTGGTGCAAGAATGGTCGTTTTGAAGCCACCCCACACTTTTACGGTCTTTTAGTAGAAATGGAAAGCATGCCATGGGAGTTTCATGGGTGTTGATGCTTGGATGCCTCGTATAAGTGTGTCATGGAGGGGAGCTAGTGGGGTCAAGCATCTAACCATTCACTAAAGATAAGCGTAGTTGGACTTTTCCAAGTGGGAATCCAACAAATATTGTCTTACACATCCATAGGGTTGTACTTATTCTTGGGTTACAAAATGCATTGCTTGATTGAAAACATGTTAAAAAAAACACTTAACATCATCATCCAAATTTGAAACCCTTTTGGAGACAAATATAATTGACTCAATCCATATGTTATTGCTTGCCCTTGGGATTTACATCCTTAGAGGTTTCTAAACATTGGATTACATCTTGATTTGTCTACTAAAGTAAAAAATAGGTAAACCTTTGCCTTGAGTTCATCAAATTTCCACATAACATATCTTGTGGGGTTTGAAGAAATTTAGACATTGGACATCTTAGTTTGAAAAATTAATCAAAGAAAGTGTTTTTGGTAAAATAAAGTCATTAAGCAAAGCTAAGAAAAATGAACTTTCATGTGTGTTGAAGCCTCACGATTTTCAAAAATTCCAAATCCCAAAATGAAAATCATTGGTTCAAAATATGAAAATGTATGTTCAAATGGAGTCACTTCTTGGTTACAAAGGTCTATAGAAGCATTGTATGCTCTTCAATACCTAGGTCTAGGCAAACAAAGTGTCTTTTTTAGGTTCATCTTAGGATCAAAGCAAATCAAAATCTTTTTCATCCATCCTTCAAACATCAAAACAAAAATCATCTCACCATCACCTTTTGAAAGAAAATATTGAAATCATCCTTAATTCTAGGCTTTTTGGAAAAATCAAAATCATCAAAATCATTCAAACTAAATCCTTGAAAACTTTATCAAAATCACCTTTGGCTAGGTATGTGTAGATGCATCCTTTTGCATATGCTTAGTCAAAGTTATCAAAATCATCTTGTTTAGCTTAGTATATGTAGATGAATCCTTCTTTATATGCTTAGTGAAACTATCATCTTGTTTGAATAGGTGTGGGTAGATGCATCCTTCTCCCTATGCATATTCAAATTATCATCCTTTTAACAAATCTATCCCTTAGATAATCATCCAACATCTTAGGGTCTATTCATTCAAAATCAAAAGAAATCAAAATCAATCAAAATCAAGGACAAATCCAAAATCAAATCAAAATCAAAATCTGCAACATATCCAAAAGTCCTAAAAGCCTAGCATCTCCTTTAAGATTTATCAAAAGACCAAAAACATCAGCATCATCCATCCCTTGCATCATCATCATATCACCTTTCGATCCTCAAGATATCCTAAAATTTTCTACTTTGGACATAAAGTAAAGATCAATCCAAAGAACCAAGAGATTCATCTCTCCTATTCTTGAAAAAATGATCCTTGTTTTATGGTTCAAACTAGATCTCAATACAAGAAGTGCATGGAATCCAACAAAGAAACACCCGCTTCAAGCAATCTAAGCCAAACAAACGTAGAAATGAATCCTGCTGAATCAAGCAATCCTTTGACCATCTCATCACCACAAAATCTACAAGAGGAAACCCAAGGAGAGGACCTTACCTTTTGGATTTCTCATGAAGAAATAATGGAATGCTTCAAAATCCAGAAAACCATAAAATCATCAACATCATGATGAGGCTTAACCCTTTGTTATACATGCTTAAGCTAGCAAAACAAGGGGCCAAGTTACCTTAGGATTTCGATGTGAGTACCATAGTGGAGACATCTTTTCCTCCAATATCATCCACCATTCCCATCTCATCTACACCCCCATCCCAAAGCATCACGCAAAACATTCTGCAGATCATGACATCATTTGCTCCAACGGAACCCAATGTTAATAAGGGAAATGCATTTCTTAATGCTATTCAAACACACCCCCTTGTTAATATTAAAAAATTGAATGCAAATACCATCTTGGAACAAAACATACTCGAAAAACCATTACATAAGAATGTTCCTCTTACCTTCCATCATGATCCATCATCATCATTTTTTCATGCAACACCTCAAACTTCTCTCCTCACAAATTCACAAGAGGAGGGAGATATGTTCGGACCAGGGGGAATTTTTGACACCACAACATTGTCACAAGAAATCACACCCCTCACATTTCCACCTCTTCCACCATTTCCATCATCATCCACACCACTCCTTGGTTTAGGGCTTCCCCCTCTACCAACTAAAAATCAAACCAACATCCCAAATATCAATCAAAGCATTATGCCAAATGCTCAAAATTTGTCGTCGATATTGCAACAATAGACAATAAATGTACAAGCAATTGCAACATCATCAAACACCCCCTAAAATCACAAAGCATGGTCTCCCAAGGACCAACCACATCAACACCACCATCCATCACTCAAAACACCAACACAACATCATCTCTCACCACAAACGCCATTCTGAATCCACCACCACCCCCACCCCCACTAACTTTCACCGCATCAAGCCAATACAACGTGGAATTGCAAGGTGATTTTCAAAGGGGATTACAACAAGTAAAAAGATAAAAAGTTGTACAACTAGTTGCTCAACAAGCCACTAAAGTTGTGCAAGCTACCCAAGCAGCCCAAGCCACATTACAAGTGCAACAAGCCCAAGCATTATTACAATAACAAGAAGTTGTTGAAGCTGTGCAAGCCACCCAAGTAGACCAAGCCACATTGCAAGCACAAAAGGCTGCTCAAGCACAAACTCTATTACAAGCACAAGCCCAAGCACAAGAAACACAAGCACAAGCTCAAGCTCAGGAAAACACCCAATATCAAGCACAACATGCACAAGCACAAGCACAACTTCTTGCACAAAGACAAGCAACATAATTGCAAGCATATCAACAAGCAATAAAGCAATATCAAGACCAACAAGAAGCAACCCAATTGGCAGCCCAAAAACAAGCACAACAACAAGCACAAATCTTAGCGCAATAACAACAAGATCAACAACAAGTGTTGTTCATACAACAATAGGTGGAAGCCTACCTAGCTCGAAAAAACATACATATACCATTGAATAACACATCAAACAACCCATCCATCCAACCCACAATTGAAACACCCCAAAAAACCTTCATCCCACCCCCTGATCCACAAAATGACGTAACGACACAAATTAGGTTGCTCTCGCAACAAGTTCTTGATCTTCAATCAGGGTGAACAACAAAAACACCATGCAACTTGTGTCCCTATCCATTTGATAGGAACCTAGTAATGAAACCATTCCCCAAGGGATTTGAGATCCCCAAATTTGACAAATATCATGGAACAAGAAATCTTGAAGATCACATCAGGGAATTCTAGGTTCATTCCATGGAAGTCACATATGACGATACTTATCTGATGTAGCTATTCCTTAGGATTTTGGCAAGCCACGCTATGGAATGGTTCTCTCACTTACCTTCAGGAATTAGGACATTCCAAGAAATTATAGAGGCATTCATAAAAAACTATGCATGCAACATTGCAACAAATGTTAGTCTAGAATAAATATGAACTCTGAAACAAGGAAAGGGTGAATCATTTGCTTCATTCCTACAACAATGGTGATCCAAGGCCAATTAGAGCAAGTGGACCATGCCAGAAGAACAACAAGTTTGCACGATCATTGCCAACGTTGAAGGCCTCTTGGCATTTCATCTCAAGGTTCAAGGAAACACCACATATGACTAGTTGATCCCCAAGGCACTCAGTATCGATCGAGCCCTTATGACTCAACCCATGGGATCAACTTCATACCCCGAACAACAAAACAACCGCCCACCCTCCAATTACAACGATAAACCTCACATGTGGGAAAGGAACAAAAACATTACTAATGATGGTGTCATTGATGCCAAGGTGGTCATTAGTGCCTCTCTCCAAAATACACCCACACCACAAATCCAAATCCAACACCAAAACAATCATCATGCAATACAACAACCAAAAAAAAATCCAACAATCAACAATCTCAATGATCAAAGGGGACCACTCCAAAGGAACAAGAGTTGTCCCAAGTGAAAGTACACCACTTTGGGGGAACCACTTGAAGACATAATGAAAAGTTGATAGACAAAAAACTCATCAAAGTGCCCACCTTTGAGAATTACCAAGAAACGGATGTGAAACCTCCTTGGTATAATGAGAATCAACTCTGTGAATTCCATAAAATCAAAGGCCATACCACAAATGGCTGCATGAGATTAAAGAACATAGTTCAAGATCTCATCAATAAAAGAATCATAAATGTGGAAAAACCTACAGGAAACCAAGATCTTAACATATACAGGAATCCGATGCCTAATCATGGCAACAAAGGGAATAACAATAACAAAGATAAGGGGAAAGGCACCCACTCAAATGTAAATCATGTGTATGAAACAGTCATCACCTCCCTAGATGAAAATTGCATGGTCATCACCATCAAGGGCACCTATGCCAAAGATTGTGGGGTCACCACAAGAGGCGGCAAAGTCACCATCGCAGGATCATCCCAGCAAAACAGAGTCCCTACATCTAGATCTGTGCCTAATGGCTACAATGTCCTAGATCAACTCAAGAGAATGCCAATGCAAATCTCCATCATGGAGTTGTTAAAAATCTCATCTACCCATAGGAAAACCCTTGAAAAAGTGTTGGCCTCATCCAATGTCACCATAGATCTTGATGCAGAGAAATTCCAAGCTATGGTCAGAAACATCATTACTCCTAATCTCTTGACATTCTCTGACTAGGATTTCCCCACTTATCCATCTCACAACTATGCACTCCACTCAGAAGCCATCGTACATAAGAGAAAAATCAAAAGGGTTTTGGCGTATGGAGGTGCGGGTTTGAATATTTTTTCTCTCAATCTCATCAAGTAATTGAAAATCTCAGAAGATTCTATTGACAAAGGAAAAGGTATCACAATAAGAGCATATGATGATCAAGAAAGAGTGTCTCAAGGAATGATCAAACTCCCTATTCAAGTACGGTTGGCTCTCATCGAAACCACTTGTCAGGTCCTGGACCTTGACTTGCCATATAATATCCTCCTAGGACATCCATGGATTCATGCAATGAAGGCAGTAGCATCGAATTTCCACCAATGTGTGAAATTCACACATGACGGACAAGAAATTACTATCCATGGAGATCTCGAACCCTTATCCTACTGCAAAAATCTTGAAGCAAAGTACTAAAAATTCCCCCAAGTACCAAAAAATGATGAGGGCCCATCCACACCATACATTGATCCCACCACTCTTGCATCCACTTCTGTGACAAAGACACCTGCCACTCCCACCATTCCCACCATCTCTAACATCAAGCTCATCATCCAAGATAACGGTTGTGGAAACTACAAGATCCCTAATAATTCCTTTGTGGTAGGAGAGTTACCACAATCTCCTAGATCACGGGGACATCCGCAAATAAATGAAGCCTCCACATCCCAAATGTCTCTTGAAGATTATCCTAACTTTACAAGTTGGGGGGATCTTGGCTAAGAAGTTATTGAGGCAGATCCATCTCATATGCTATATCAAGATGAAAGACTAGTAGCTGACTTACCAATGGATGACAAAAGTAAGGGTCTGCAAATGATTCTCGCAATGGGCTACAACAGAAATCAAAGACTTGGACAAAATGATAATGGGATTATAATACCTATCATGCTAGAGACATGACCGATAAAAAATCTTGGCCTTGGATGTACCCTTCTGAGTATAACCGTAAGTGGCCAAAGTCCTCTAGTTAGAATGGTTAATAATCTTCCTCAGCCAACCCCAATAGAACTACACTTACCAATGTCTATAGGTAGAGTCATAGATAACTTTACATTTGATATAACCGACATTTGTAGTAGTAGTGATGATGAGGATACCACAACCAATTTACCTAGGCTATTTTAGGATACCACTCTTTGCATGATTAGCACCCTATCTTTTGAAACAGACCACCAAAATCATGAGATCTGCCTAGTATATCCCCAACTCATCGACTACGACCAATGAGGACCACCAATTCTTGATAAATTTGAAAATGATGAGGAACTCTTGAAATTCATGGGACTACAGGATAACATTCTAGATGGGGATCATAAAGCAGAGTTCATAATCAAGTTAGACACACATTCCTATTATGGGGAAATGATTGAATCCCTTAGTCGCAAAAGTAAGAAATTAAGAATAATATCCAAGTCCTTGATTAAAAACCACATTGTGGCACTCTCTGACCAGAAAAAAAGTAAAAAGAAAGGATGCATCCAATGGTGAAAACCTCTCTTAGGCACCTAAGGATGGAGGATTCAATCTTCCTTTAAGAACTATTCATCAGGAAAAGTCAGTAGTCTTGGTAGAAAAATGCAATCTGGTCAACCTAGGAATAGAGGAGAACCCACATATCACATTCTATGTAGAATCACTACTATCAGAAGAGCAAGAGCTCCTAGTGGCATTCCTAAGAGAAAGACAAATAAAATTTGCACGGAGTTATGTTGACATGCCAGGACTTCATCCAAAGACCATGGTTCACCATTTAGCAATATATCTAGAAGCAAAGCCTATCAAACAAAAGCTTCAAAAAATGCATCCTAAGATTGCCCTATTAGTCAAAATGGAGCTAAGAAGGCTATTAGATGCAGGATTCATCTGACCAATAGATTATCTAGAATGGGTGTCAAATTTGGTACATGTTTCAAAACTCAATGGAAATATCATAATCTACACAGACTTCAGAGATTTGAACAAGGCATGTCCAAAAGATGAATTCCCACTTCCCAACATTGACATGATAGTAGACATGATAGCTGGACATGAGATGTTGTCACTAATGGATGAATTCTCAGGGTACAATGAAATCATGATAGCTAAAGAGGACCAACATAAAAAATCTTTCACTTGTCCATGGGGGACATACTGTTGGAACATGATGCCATTCGACTTAAAGAACTCAGGAGCAACATATCAAAGGGACATGACATTGATATTCCATGACATGATCCATAAGATGGTCGAAGACTATGTTGACAACATTATAGCTAAGTCTAGAAAAAGAATAGATCATATAGCAACCCTAAGTGCCATCTTTGACAAGTTGGAGGAGTACAAGGTCAGACTAAACCCAAAGAAGAGTGTATTCGGCATACAATCAAGAAAATTGATAGGATATATAGTATTAATGAGGGATATCAAAGTAGATCCAGTAAAGGTAAAAGCATTCCTTAAGATGGAGGCACCAAAAACATTAAAGCAATTGAGAGGTCTCCAAGGTAGACTCTAATCCATTTGAAGATTCATAGTACAACTGGTAGACAAAAAGAACCCATACTCTTACCTACTCCACAAGGGAGAAGCGTACAAATGGGATAATAAGTGTGAAGAGGCATTCAACAAAATCAAAAAATATCTACTGACACCACCGGTCTTAATGCCACCAATCCCAATAAAGCCATTGATTCTATACATGTCAGCAACAACAACAACCCTTGGAGCTCTCTTGGCTCAGCACGATGAAAAGGGAAAAAAAGGGCTATCTATTACATGAATAGGACAATGGTTGGGCATGAGCTAAACTATTCATTCATCGAGAAAGCATTCCTTGCAGTAGTGTTTGCATCATAGAAATTTAGACATTACATGTTGGCACATAAAATAAAACTCATTGCCAAAATTGACCCTCTCAAGTATCTACTATCAAAGGCAATGCTCACAGGAAGAATGGCCAAATGGGTGATGATACTGTCAGAATATGACATTGAATATGTGGAGCAAAAAGCAATCAAAGGCCAAGTCATCACAGATCAATTTGCAGAAGCACCAATCTATTCAAAAAATCCTCTTGTCTTAGAGTTTCCAGATGAATCCATTTTCAATCTCAATGTAGCTAACCACTGGAAACTATACTTTGATGGCTCATACATGCAGCATGGATCAGGAGCTGGTGTCTTCTTCATCACTCCACAAGGGGATTGCATACCAAGGTCATACAAAGTAGCATTTCCCTACACCAATAACATTGCAAAATATGAGGCTTTAACCATGGGTCTCATAATAGCAGTGCAGTGGAACATTATAGCTCTGAAAGTATACAAAGACTCCCAGTTGATAATAAATCAAGTGAACGATGAATACTAGAACAAGGACAACAAGCTCACTCCATACAAGAAATTGGTGGAGGCTCTCAAAGAATCCTTCATCGAAATAACATTTGAATAGATTCCTAGAACCAACAATAGAGTAGTAGATGCCATGGCAACTATTGGATCCTTGTTGGACATCCCCCATAATGTTCCAAAATATGAATTCTTGATTGAGCAATTTATCGTACCTGCATTCAAGGTACCAAAATAAAAATATGTGTGCAAAATCATTGGTCCTAGCAATCCTTGGTATCACAACATTTACACATACCTTTGAATAGGAGTCATACCCATCAACTTATCCTCAAACCTAAAACAAACCTTTGTAAAAAAGGCATCCAGATTTGTCATCCTAGGAGATACTTTATATCGTAGGAGCATAGAAGGAACCCTACTACGCTACTTAAATTTTGAGGAGACATTAACCGCTCTAACTGAAGTACATAACAGTATCTATGGTTCACACTTGAGTGGAATGACCATAGCTAAGAAACTACTGAGGATGGGGTATTATTGGCCCACAATGGAAAGAGAAGCACATGATCATGCCATAAAGTGTCTACAATGTTAGCAACATGGGGACCTCATCCATGCTCTAGCTCAAAAGCTTCATCCTATCATCACACCATGGCCCTTTTCATAGTGGGGACTTGATCTCATTGGAAAAATCATGCACACTTCATCTAACGGCCACAAATTCATCATAACCGCAACAAAGTACTTTACTAAGTGGGTGGAAGCCATACCCATGACGTACATAACTTGGAAGTAGATTTCTAAGTTCATCCTGAACTATCTCATTTGTCGATATGGTGTTCCACAATCCATTATCTCAGATAATGGGACACCATTCAAGAATTAGGAGGTCCATGACTTATGCAAAAAATTCAAAATCCAACATTGCTTCTCCACCCCATACTATCCCCAAGGAAATGGCCAAGCAGAAGCTACAAACAAAACCATTCTAAAAATCCTCAAGAAAACAGTCAATGATGCAGGTCATGACTAACATCTACAACTTAATCCCACCCTTTGGGCCTATTGAACCAGCATTCGCACACCCACCAGCACCACCCCTTTCTCCTTGGTCTACGGATCAAAAGCAGTACTCCCCATTGAGATTGAGATTCCATCACTCAGGATATCACTATAGAGCCTCATCACAGATGAAGAGTACTGAGTGTCAAGATTGAATGAGTTGGAGCTACTGGATGACCAAAGAATAGATGCTCTAAATCATTTACAAGTCTATCAGAATAGACTCAAAAGGAGCTACAATAAGAAAATCAGAAGCAGGACTTTCCAAGTCAAAGAACTAGTATTAAAGGAGAATCAAAAGAATGTCCCAAATGCAAAAAACAAAGGCAAGTTTGAACCCAATTGGTTGGGACCATTCATCATCATAGCAAGCTACAAGTCAGGGGCATATCAGTTATCAACACCCAAAGGGGAACCTCTGCAAGAGCCCATGAATAACTCACATCTCAAAAAGTTTTATGCCTAAATCTTTCAAAGTATAGAACCGAAAAATCCAAAAAAAATTAGAAAATGTCCTTAAAAAGTGGTTACTTCGGTGAAAAGCTGGCAAACAAGTGTCTTGGTAACAACAAAAAAAGCAAAAAAGAAAAAAATCCAAAAAAATCAAAAAAAGGATTGAAAACAATAAAGAGAAAATTTTTCCTCTAATGAAAACCACTTTGGTGGAACTTTGGGCAAGTACCTTGGTGAAAACTTGGAAAATAGGTGTCTTGGTAACAACAAAAAAATAAAAAAAAATTAGAAAAAGGATTGAAAACAGTAAAGAGAAAAATCATCCTCTAGTGAAAACCACTTCGGTGGCACTTTGGCCAAGTACCTTGGTGAAAACCTGGCAAACAGGTGCCTTGTTTAAATAAGCACTTTCCATCCACCAAGATCTTTATGGATTGTTCTACATCCATCATGCTTCCATCATCCATCGCATTCAGATCTCCATCCATCACTCATCCACTCGCATCTGCATCATAGCTTGGTCCTGTGTTCGCATCATGATCCCTTCTAGTACTACTCAGCCCATCCTCAAGGTCAGTTTGTCCTATCTTTAGTGAAGTAGTCTATTGCATCACACTGGGGGCATGTTCTCATTGGATCGGATTCGTGTATATCCTAAAACAACAAAAAATTCAAAAACATCAAAACATTAGAAAATCCCAAAAACATTCAAAATTCATTAAAAGCCAAAAACAAGGTCATCTTGTCAAACTATGTCATCTCTAAGCTTGAACGTAGGAAAGGTTGATCTTTGATCATCCCTCGAGACACTTAGGTTAGTCCCATATGAGTCCATCATAATAAATTGACATCTCATCATGTATATCATCATCTATAAATCGGTCAACTCATCAATCGAACTACATGGTCTCTGCGTATATAATGTAGGCAAGGCTAATCTGTTGATCAGCCCCCAAGGCCCCTAGGATAGGTCTTTAGGTTAGTCTCTTCATCAAAATCTCAAAAAACTCCAAAAAAATTTAGAAAATCAAAAAATCAAAACATTTGAAAAATATCAAAAAAATACCAAAAACAGCCTCAAAACATTGCAAAACATCAAAAACACCCAAATATTTGAAAAAATCCATCCATCTCATATCACTTGCACCCACAATAACAACACTCATAATAAATTGATCATCATCCTCAATCTTTGGTAGGGCAATCAGAAACAAGTCTAGTAGGTTGAAAGAAAAAACTCAAAACATCAAGTCTTAGGTCTAAGTCAGTGCATAAACAAGTTGGTCATCTCTTTGTAGCGATAACTCATCATCCAAATTGGTCCCATATCAATCATAATTTAGAACGCTTTGGATAAATGAAATGACATGCCACCATCCACTAAAATGTCCTAGGATGAATCCTTCCTGCAATGGGCATCATCTTTTGGAAATAGTTTTGGTTCTTATCCTTAGAAAACACATCCTCTTTTGGTTAGCGGTATTGAAGAGTATCAGCTTGTCTGTTTACTTTGTCTTTATCCTTTTTGACTTATCTTATTGCACTCATTCCAAGGACTTTTTGCTGATATCCAGACAAGAGGATTTAGAGAAATAGGAATGGGGCAACAATCATTATCTTTTTGTCTGCTATGCTTGTTGGGCATGCTTGTAATAAAACCTTGGTGAATACTTGCTCTGTTAGGTATGTATAGGGGAGGTCTTGGACAACTTGTTGACTATTGCATCAAAAGGTTTACCTTTCCTTGTTTTGGTTTGAGGTGTTTGAAACTTCTAAGGTGCATCCTAGCAAGTTTTTTCGTATGTCAGGTGTGAACAAGGATACTCCTATCTGCTTGTCCAGTCAAAGTCCATCACACTAGGTACAATGCCATCTCGATTTTCTATACCTTGATGCATCGTACCACGTGCATTATCAAACATAAGGAAATTGGCCCTTTGAAAATCCCAATTCCTCGAAAAGTAATCATCATCATCATCATTTGTATTTGCATCATCTTGTGTCTTGTTGAAATGACTTCTCTTCTTGCTCATCGCACTAACAAAGTACTATGATAGTTGATCATTGCCACCACCATCATCATCATCGATCCTGTATCCACAAATCATTAGCATATTGCATCAACATATCATATAGGAAACATATGCATTGCATTTCCATCATCATATAAACATGTCATTATAAACATTTTTTATATATAAGCACATTCATTCTTATTACATTGCATCCATTTATTGCATCATATTACATCTACCACATAAATCATCGCATAACATTTGCATAAGCATTTCATGATCATTTTTGCATAATCATAAACAATAGGTACGTAAGCATTATAAATAATTCATTTGCATACATACTTGCATAACATCATAACATCATCTCACCACATTACATTCATATTACATTACGCATCATCATACCACTTTACATAGACATATCATTACATCATATTATTTGCATCACATATATTACATAATCATTTAATATGTTTAGGATAATAAAAAAATTATTCTAAGCATCTTAAAAAAACCATCTCATTTGCATCATATCATGACCATCGCATTCACATTACATCATCCATGTCATCTCATAAATAGCATCATAAATCATTCATTGCATAAATCATTCCACATAAGAATAAATAGAAAACACATCACCATTTGCATCAACAAAAATAGATCATATAGATAGAATCATACATCTGCATATCATGGGTCAACATAATCTAGATTTGTTAGTCATAATCATTGCATAATGCATATATCATCAGAAATAAGTACATCCATAAATACATCATATAACCATCATAAACATCATTGCACAACATATAGAAATAAAATCATCCACATATGCATAAATAAAGGGTACACATTGCATCACATCAAAATCATCATCGGCTCATATATATATATATCATCAATAACACAATTGTCACAGTACAAGAATAAATCGGATCACTGTACATGTATGTCAATTAGTACAAAAAGGCCCATCAAAGCTATCAAAAATGAGCCCATAGGGCACAAAAATGTCATCTCAAGAAAGCTCTATCCCCATGTATGTTGCCCTCACCACTATCACCATGACCCTTTGCTAGTCTGTAGCTGGTCCACTCTGAGTACTCTAGGACCTATCCTCCTCTAGGTACAGCCTCATTATAATGCCTCCAATAGTACTCGGCCTCTCGGAAGGCATCCTTGTAAGACCGCATGGACACTGTACCCTAGGAGGAGGCTTCCATGCTCTCTAGTTGCTATCTCCTACCTAGCTATGTGGCTGCTTGTAGCCCTGCATCCTATCTCTGTTGTATGGTCTAATCCCTCTCATCCTTGAGCTGCTCTCTCTTGACCCTAGCCTCATCTCTCTTCGCTATCACAATCTCCACCTGGGCCTACAGCTGTGCAATCAGTGTATCCCAAGGATCCACCTATCTTGTCAACTGCACCTGGGGCTGTACCTGAGGCTGATCCTCATCCCATGGTGGTACACCTGGTGGCACCTACTGTTGGTCTGGCATCAGTACATCACCCTGCCCTGGCTGAACTGGTGGCACAACCGACTGCTCCTATCGAACACCACCCCTCCATCCTCGTCCTCCCCCTCTGCCTCTAACTCTCCACAGATCTGGGACTGCTCCTGGAATGGTCAATCGAAGCGGAGGTTAGAACCAATCCCTATAGGCCTATGTAGTGCCAAGATCTGTAGGCCCCTAATCATAAGCCCATGGTTAGGCTACCAACTACCTGAAACTATCCACCACCTCCAAAGCAGGAATATTCTACCCCCATGAAACTTGTGTCATGGTGCAGGCAAAGACAGCTATGTAATCATCATCGGGGTCATCCTGTGGCTCCCCAAACTGACACTGTACGCACCTAGGCAAGTACCTCCCAATCATGGTGTGCTCTCACCCCTGTATAAAATAGTCTTGGAAGCAATAGAACAACTGATCAGCATCATCGGCCCATTCGGGCCAACCAAGGTATGGTCACTAGGTAAAAACATGCATCTCATCCAAGACCCTCCTCCAGTAGGGGATCCCATGCTCACCGGTGTGTGTGAAGGACACACCGCCTCTGTAATGCCACACAAGGGGATTGTCTAGAAGCTTCAGAACTGAAACAACACATGGACATAGTAGAACAATGTGCTTCCATGCCCAAACATGAAGAAGAGTCACTCTTGCTCTAAGTTCTCTGCCATCAATGTAGATGTACTCATGGAGATCTATGTATAAAGAAGCTAGGAGAACCAGCCCCCAAGAAAAATGAACCAACCTATCTCGAACCATCCGCTCCCAGCAATATCCCTAGTGGGGACTAAAGTATCACCCTCATCTATTAGGGGCAACAAGACCCAAATTATGGATGCAATCACCCATTGGAAGGGAGGTGCCAGGATCCTATGTCGCTCGACCTCTATCTATCCCTCACAAAAAATGATGTCTTGTGTGGCAAGGACTCTGTGGTAGGCCTCGCACCCCTTGTCCATGTCAAAAATGGCCCATCGGCCATGAATCAACAATCACAAAATAAACCAAATTTCCTCTAAGGTGATGGTGGCCTTGCCAGTAAGAAGATGAAATGAAGAGGTCTCGATGTGCCATCTCTCGGCTAGCAGTGACAACATCCCTAGGTGAGTGCGAATAGGTGTTGCATAGGTAATGTACCATAACCCCACAATCTGGAGTTGATCTTGATCCCCATCACTTCCCACAAAAATCTAGACAAATCCCACAACCTGTGCTCTCGGGAGTAGAGCTTCCTCACCGTGTCCTGCATCAAGGAAGGTCACCATGTTAAAGTTTTTGAAAAATTCTTTGTCAGTGTTCAAAAAAATTCTGCAGCGGTGCAACCTGTGAAGGCATCACAATTTGATTCCTAATCAAGCTTTGATGATAGGGCTTAAAAGAGAAAAATGGAACCACCATGGTGCACTTTCCCTTCCAGTAGCACACTTTGAGCAAATCCCAGACCATCGCGTCACACTTTGTAAACTGCCTCACCAGCCTCGAGCTTAGCATCAGATTTTTCAAACTCCAAATTGCACTATCATGGCACAATATCACATTGCACGACACAGCTTGATTTTTGAGCAGTGCTATATAGCGCCACTACAGACAAACTGACCTTTATAATCATTAAATGAAAGCAATAAATGAAAAATGAAGCTTAGGTAAAGGTCACTTACTGATGCCCCGATGCTAGGTGGTCGTTGGTACGTCCGAACTCGATCATAAATGTGCAGGGGAAGCTGTCGTTGCACCATATCGTCAGGAGGTTAGAGCTCAAATCTCGAGTTTGCAAATGGAAGGTGTTTGAAAATGACTTGAAAGTGACCCCTTGGGCCCCTTTTAAGCCAAAAAATTAGGGGTTTCTCACCTGAGTGGCTGTCTTGCTAGGGTTTTGGACCCCTGAACCTATTTGTGTCTAGTGGATGCTTGTTTTACATTGTTTTATTGCGTTTAGACACATTTTTAGCCTCCTAGAGCCTTTTTAGACCTATCAGGTACTTTGTCCTCTTTTTTCGTGAGATCACCCAAAAATTAAAATTTTCGTCCAATCTCTTGAGGGGGCATTATAATGGCATGTTTTCTCTCGCCAAGAAGTAGTGGGGAAAGTTTTTAAATAATTTTTTTTTTTGGCTTTGATTGAGATCGTTTATTCTTTGAACCAATGCAACAAGTGCATTGCTTCGAAAAGGGGAAAAATGTAGACACATAAAATGTACCAATTGACATTGTGCATCTAATCCTAACTACTAACATCGTTTCATCCTAAATCATCCCTCGGTCTAACCATTTAATCAAATCTTCTTATATGATTAAATTCATCAGTATTCATCTCTTAATTAGATAAATCATTTTATCTAATTAAGTCAATCTCTTTAGTTAATTAAATCAATCCATCTGATCTAATTATCCCTATTTAATTAAATAATTAATTTTATTTGATTAAATCTCTAAAGTCTATCCATTAAATTAAATAAATTAAAACCTTAATTGATTTAATCTAACACCAACTCTTTTAATTAAATAAATCAAAATCCTTATTTAATTATTCTCTTATCATATTCCTCTCTTATTTGATTTAAATAAATCCATGAATTTGAGTCAAATAGGTCACATCATCTAATCTCCTATTAAATTAATTAACCCTTGATTAATTTTATTCTGAATCATGTCCCATCCTCTATATTTTGCAAGTTGCACATGAAAATAGATTTAACTCATTTATTAAATCTCCATTTTTCTCACAAGGCATCTTTTGGAATATTCTCCAAATTTGAATTCAAAAATTCCAAGTCAACATGTACATCCAACAAGACAATAATTTCATCTTACATGTCCTTTGTCTTGATCCAAGTGGAATTTATTGCATTTTCCCTTCCCTCTTGCAAGTCATTTCAACAAATTTGAAATTCAAAAATATGCATTTATTGGCGCAATCCCCAAATCTTGCACATCCTCCATCCACTCATAGATTGACAAGTGTCATCATGCCATTGGATGAATGTTAGTCCCACATTGCTAAAATTTGGACATTCATCCATCTTGGCATTCTATAAATAAA
Organism: Sequoia sempervirens; assembly: GCA_007258455.2. Taxonomy (NCBI): domain Eukaryota; kingdom Viridiplantae; phylum Streptophyta; class Pinopsida; order Cupressales; family Cupressaceae; genus Sequoia; species Sequoia sempervirens. The sequence goes on along the minus strand of VDFB02047230.1, from coordinate 417,768,006 downwards.
GTTCTCATATCCTCATTTGATCATCCACAAATTATGTAAAGTTATTATGCTAAAATATTTAGGCATTTCCATCCATCACCATTGAGTTCTTAGTTAGGTTTTTGCAGATTTTTGGCTTGGAGCTCTCATCCTTCATCAACAAAGTGGATCAATCATCATCAACATATCAAACTTACATCTTAGGAATTGTGAAAGGGCCAATTTTCACATCAAATTGGCACCAATTCCCCCATGGGATCATGTGTTTGCTATTCTAATTAGGATTGAATTTATATTTTCTTGTTTCAATGTGTTCTTTATTGATTTCTTTCTTAGTTTGAAGTTTGTAAATGGATTTCATGGGGAATCCTTGTTCATGCTTGCAATATCTAACTTGATGTGTTTGTTCTCTTTGTTTTGTAGGTATTAGGATTGGGGTTCGCACACTAATAAATATTTTTCATTAACAATCATTCCCTTCAACCTACAGAACTTGTTAGCATCAAACTCCTTCTAAACCTTATCCATAGCTGACTTTTCAAGTGACTCAAAGTGAGTACTTACAAAATTGACAAGTTTCTTCAACTAACTAGATGGAGAATCGAATGAGTCTTTGACATATGAAGGCATAATCTTCTCCAGAATACCACATACAAGATTTAATAGCTCACTATCTTCAATATGGGATTTTAGAATCTCTTCCCTTGCCTTGACTTGAGAAAATGATGCAACTTTCAGTTTCTCAATGGGAGATAAAGTAGCCAAGTTGATAGAACCTTTAATCAGTTCATAATCAAACTCCTCTTGTTTCCCTTCCAAAAACTCCTTCACTGCCTTTGTAGTGTCTCTTGCTTCCACATGAACTTTTGCCTCAACCTTCTTTTCTTCAGTCATTGATTCTTCTTGGGCTTTAGGAATCTCAACTTCTTCAACTGACACAACTTTAGGAGCTTCAGTCTCCATAGGAATTTCAGCATCATGTATATCTAGAGGATTAAAAGTATCCTAAAATGTATCTTCTTCATTTACTTGACCATATGGAGCATCTTCAACATGCACTTCTTTAGGAACAACATTATATCTATTTTCAACAAAATTTCCTTAAGGATTTTCTCAATATCATTTGCAACTTCTTCAGTTTGCCTAATCATCATCTTATTCACCCCCTTTTTTCTCTTAAAGTCCCTCTTAGCTTCATTGAGAATATTATTCATCTCTTCTATAGACATCACTGAACATAGATCAACAAGTATTCATTCTCTCATTTGATCTTCTTCAATTCTTGCATTAACTCTCCTCATTTCTAAGACTTCATACAAACCTTTGGGTAACTTAGACATTATTTCAGCGAGTCATATTAAAATTGTTCAAATACTTTATTGTGCCTTCCTCAAGAATTATTTGACTAGCACTGTCAAAGGTGTCATACCATTCACAAAAAGGTCTAAGATTGCCATCCTTAATCAAGGCTTTTTCCACTTCTTCTACAGACATACCTCATTTTTTAGTTTTCATCTTTTTCCTTGCTTTCTCTTCACTAGAGGGCTTGTCCTTAGTGAATTTTGTTTCCTTTGAGCCCTTATACTTAATTTCTCTTACCTCATCATATTTAGTTTCTTCATCTTCAGAAACAACAACATAGACTTTGGTTCTCTTTTCCTTCTTCCTCTTTCCTTCTCTACCAAATATTTTGACTTGAGCTTTCATAGGACTTGACTTCTTTGCAAGACTAGATGAGAGAGTAGAGCTCCTTGTGGATCTATATCTCACAGAAGATGTTGTCGGACTAGAAAACTCAATTCTAGCTAGCTCTCTTGCTTCAACTTGTTCTCTTTACCTTCTAGCTTCTCTCACAACTTTAGCTGATATACCCATGCTTTCTGCAAAATCTTTCACTTCTTTTCTTACTCTCTGGAGTATCATAGGTTTCTTCAATTGATCATGCAATTGCATATCCTTTTCCTCAAAGGTACCAAACCTCTCTTTTGTCAGATCCTAAGGTTTACTCAATAGGTTTTGATAATATACCTCCAAAATGTGTTCCTCAACCTCATAACCCATAGGCATTATCCACACTATTCTTGGATCAACAGCTTCCATCAAACATTTATCAATATCAACCATGAAGAAAATTGTGTCCTTGTACTTCTCCACTATAGAAGAAGGAATCATTTCCCTAGCTTGCATTTCATTCTAAAAGTTCTTGAAATAACCCCAGATAGCAGCTTTCCTTGCCTTACTATCTCCCATTCCATACAAGATGTCTCTAATATGAACAGCTAGAGGTTTATCACCTTGCTAATGCACTTTTCCAACTCCTAAAACTTCATTCATGAAATAGAAGAATAAACGCAACAAAAAATTACTATACTTGAAGGAATTCTTCTTATCTTTCTTTATTTTTCCAAGATTTTCCATTAACTGGCTTCAGAGTAACTCACACAAGTCATAATCTATATTTTATTTGACCATCTGATATGCTGCATAGATTGTTGTACCGGATACAAAGTTGTCCTGACTAGAGTGATAGATCTTATACCCAATGATCATAGAAGCAAATCTAACATCCATTTCAATAATATCATCAATTGTCATAGCTCTCTTCTCAAACACTGAACTAGTTGTGACCATTTGATTCTTCATAGCTTTCAATGTTGGCAACCCACCAGATGAATTTAAACCAGTAATAGTTCTATGGCTTCCTTTGAAATCTTGAAATGCTAACTTAACCACATAAATTTAGCATGCACTCAACTCAATATATGTCGAACCCATTCAGTTTCTTCGAACATAGAAAATTTCACAATCTACGCAAATTTCTTCTCCTCCATTGTCTTAAATTTTGGTTTCACATAGAAATATTCTCCCACAATGTGATTGGTATATAAATTCAAAAACTGGGAGCTTCCTAATTCTTCAACATTTGCATAAATGTATTCCCTAATATATTTGATATGCAAAATGCCATGTGAAATAGAAGAAAATGCACCTAAAGGTTTTGTTTTCATGGATTTGAAGGGGTACCATTTGAATTTTAGATGGGGCCTATCCTTACTATCCACAACCAACGGAGCAACCATTTCCAAAATTTTCAAATTCACGGGTTTTCAGATAAATACCTTTTGTCGGATTTGGGTTTGATTGTTGAATCACCTTCAGACTTGAATCTTTGTCAAAGTTCACCAAAGTTCACTTCAAAGCTCTCCAAAATTCTTCTCAAAATGCAAAGCGACAAATAAGGAATAAAAATGACCTTTTATCATTTGTGCACCTAACTTTTTCATCAAAATAAATGCTTTTTCTCTAGGTCTTCTGGATACCCTATTTTCATATATTGTGAAAGAAAATTCTTTTGCAGACCTTCAAATTTGCATAAATTCTCTTCACAAGACATTTCAAAACATCTACACATCACTAATGTAATCATTGCAATCTGCCACATTCCAGTACCAACTACTGATAAGGGGGTTAAAATATTTTCTTAAGAACTGCCCCTAGGCCAAAGGCCTTAAACTAATTCCTAGAGGAATTACTAGATCTAGATTCTGGTGTGGAATCATTTCTTGCATTAGAGGGATTCTTCTTCACCCATATATTCTTCATTTTCTTCCTGATCTCATCTATAGTAACTTTTCCTTTTCCCTTTTCATCCTTTTGCATGTTTTTCCCTTGATTAATTGGACCCTTCCTACTTCCTCAAAATCTTGCAATGTGACTAGATTTGTTGTAATTGTAGCACACCCTATTTCTTTCTCTAGACTAGTTGTTCCATTGATTTTCTCTTGATCTAAATTGGTTAGCAATATGACCAAATCTATTGCAGGGATAACATCTAACATCTCTATTGAAAAGGTTGTTTGACATATTTCTACATTCAACTGATTTATGACCATACTTATTACAATTGAAGCACTGACTTAAGAATGATGGACCACTTGGATTTAGTTTTCTTCTACATTTAGCCACCATATGACAAAATTTATTGCAAACAAAATAGTAACCGTTGAATCTTTGAGCATTAGGTTGTCTTACTAGATACCTTCCATCTTTGTTCATCTGATTTCCTTGCCTAAATCTCCTTTTTCCAAATCCATAAATTTCTCCTTTCTCATATCCAAGACCTTGCTTGTCACCTCCAGTCCTCTAATTTTTAATCAGTTCATCAAGCTTGGTTGAGCTAATCTTGAACTTCTCCTTGAATTCATTTGTAGTAGTAATTTCATCTCTGAGATCAAAAATTTTCTTTTCAAGCTCTTCTCATTATTTCTGGATTGTTCGAATTCAAGCTCCAACTTATTGAATCCATCAGTAATTTAGCTACATTCTTCAAATTTTTCTTTCAAGGACTGAGTAAGATTCTCTTCATTCTTATTTTTGTCTTCAATCTCCTTGGTCATCCTCATCACAATAGATTCCATCTCATGCTTCAGGACAACATTATCTCTGGTAAGCTTTTCACATTCCTCTATCTTTTCCTTTAAGGATTGACTCAAGTATTCACCCTCCATGTTCTTACATTCTTTCTGCTTGATCTAATCACAGAGTTCCCTTCTCTTTTCCCTTGACTCATTGATTTTATCTTTCAATGATTGAATGAATTTTTCAGCATTCATGAAACTTTCCTGCAATTGTCGAACTTCAGATTTGGACTAATCAAGATCATCTAGGGCCACCAAAAGTTGTTGCTGAAGAATGCTTGAATCTATTGAATCACTTTCTTAGATCTTCCCCAAGCTTTTAAACTTCTTCCTAGGAACTAGGCTCTCATACTAATTGTTGGAATCAAGGAACACTGAGAGGGGGGGTGGATCAGTGTTATTCAATTTTTAACTTTATTAATCTAATCTTTAAAGCACGTATAACACTCATCCAAAAGAAGGATGCATGAACATAAAACAAAATACCACACTAGCATAACACAAGGATTTTTTACATGGAAACCTTGTTAGGGGAAAAACCACGGTGGAGGTCAATCCACAATATGATTTGAGTATACTCAAAAGGTGTTTACAAAAGGGCAATGCACATGCATTTAAGCACACTCCCTAGAGATCACTACTCAGATACAAAAGAAAACTCACTATCTTACAAAATTATTTGGATTAGATCTAGAAGATTTGAACTGATAGAATAATTTCTACTAAATCCTTATTACAATTTTGGTTAAGCTCATTAATTGCTTTCTTGACCTTCTGTCAGATTCTTCTCTTATGCTATATCTTCTTTAATTTGCATCACAAATCCTTTTATGCTCAAGTGAAATTGTGCATAATCGCTCTACAATCTTTCTAAATTTTGCATCACATTAACATGCTTTTTACACACATTAAAATGATATAAATGATTGCTTATATATATCCACAACTAAAGATTTAATCAACCACATGTCAACTTCAGTAAAACATTAAATATTTACAAACCATCAGCTCAATCCACAAATAATTTTCAATGCACACCAACCAAAGTTAGCCACAACATAGTGAGGAGCCAAATCATCATGCTCAAACAAAAAACACTTCAAACAATTACTTCTCAAAGATCCACAACACGCTACATTCACTTAGTTAGCCTTTTACATTGATAAACAAAAAATCAATCAACCAGACCTTCTAACTTGCACACAAATCAATACAAGGCTCTATGATTCAAGAAAAACATAGATCATACATCTAACAACCTTCCCTGTGATCCATAGCTCAAAATGATAACATAGAATTGCATATGAATTGATGAACACAATTTTGTTGGATGCTCTATTCTAGCTTAATAGTTAATCATTTAGCTTCAATCTGACTTCTAGTATGAGCAAATGCTAACATGCAGATCGAATCACTAACTAGGGTTGCCATCAATGAAAACACCAGATGACATGTGCAGTGTCTCTTTCCAACACAAATGGTGCTAGATCCATAAAATGAATAAGCACTCTAAATTGGATTGTCCTGAGTTCCAGATGGATGTAGAAATCTTTCAAGTAGAAGTCTAGAATGTCGTCGATAGTGCAGGTTGTTGAGACATAGTCCCATTTGAGCCTTATGACTATTTTGTGCTCATATTCAATCAAGATTCATTCCCGCAAAGTGAAAGCAATGAACCTGAAAAGGAGATCGTTTCCCCAAAGAACGAAGAAGCAAAATGTTGGAATTGTGTGTCTCAATCCCACAGGTTGAAACCTCTTGTGAGAAATTTTGGTGAGACTATGGAGATGTCTAGCCAACCTACTAGTTGATCCTAACTATCGCTATGACCTCTTGAATGTCTTGGTGATAGGCATCTGAAACCTTTGGCATACCCTTGGATAGTTGGGATGATGTCTTGGCAACAATAGGAAGTCTTGCCGATATTGGCATGACCTTTGGTCTCTCTGGATAATGTGGTAATCGGCATGACTTGCTCCTATCGGTATGAAGTCTTGGTGATTGGGATATCGATAGAGATACAAGTGTTTGTTATCAGGTGCCTAGCGGATGTCAGGGAGACCTATAGCAATTGAGGTCTTTGGGGTAACTTGAACACTCAGTATGAACTCCCAATGACTAAAGAGTGTCTCACTGATATGGTCATTAGGGTAACACAAGGGTCTCGGGAAGAACTCTCAGCGACTATTGAATGTCTCACCGACAACATGGATACACTTGGAGTCTTCGCGATAACTCAAAGACTTTGGCATGAAGTCTTGGTGATAGGAAGATGTCTTGCTGACAGACAAATGGAGTCATTGGGGTAATGAAAGAGGTTTTCTATGACCTCTTGGCGATAGTGGTATGTTTGGTTGACAAAGACACATGCGATCGGGTGTTTTTAGTGAGACTCCTAGAAAATGGAGTCATTGAAGAAACACAAGGACTTTGGTATGAATTCTTAGCGAATGAGGAATGTCTAGCTGATGGTTGGACTTTTTGATATGACTTGAAGGCATCGGTATGATGTCTTGGCAAAGAGGGATTGTCTTGCCGATGGGAAACTTGATGTCGGTATAACATCTTAGCGATAGCCTAAGTCTTGCCGACTATTGGATGTTTCAAAATGACTTGAAGGGCTCGGTGTAGCCTCTTGGAAAAATCAATAAGTCTTGTCGACTGGGATGTTTTGGTATAACAAGAAGTGCTCAATGTGATGTCTTGGTGAAAGAAAATTATCTCACCGAATGGAATACTCATGTCGGCATGACTTGAAGACTTCGGTATGAAGTCTTGGAAAATTGCGGGTGTCTTGCTGGTGGAAAAGCTAACATCAATAGGACCTTTGAACTTCAGTATGATGTCTCATCAAATGGTGATTGTCTCAATGATGAGAATGCTGAGGTCGATGTGACTTGAAGACTTCAGTGTAATGTTTGGGCGAAGAGTGATAGTCTTTCCGACTAATGAACTCTTTGGAATACCTTGTGATTTTTGGTGTGAGGTCTTGGCAACATGACGAAGTCTTAACGATAGCTCTCTGGACTTGATGTAACCTCTTGCTAATAGGGATGACTCTTGGTGATATCGAATGCTAGCTGTGTTGGCATCGGGGAGACATGGTTAGTGTCTCACCGACATGACAACACAGGTTGAATGCCCTTGATTGTTTGAATATTTTCCTACATGGTGTGACCTAGACGTATTATCTTCTATGTAAGGAAGTGGAAACATCTATGATGCTGAGCTGGTTGATTTGATAGTTGTGATCTGACAGTTGGAAACAAACCGATTCATAGAGGCCATTGAGAATGAATGCATATATGTATGCATTGGACATTCTAAAGAGGAGTAAGATAGAGTCTAAGAGCTAAAGAGAACAAGAGAAGAAGAGAGAGAGCTGAGTGGCTTGCTGAAAGGTTGAGGCCATGAGGCCAAAGCAGAGGAAGAGAGAGGCAGGGTTATGCTAGAATCTCTCCTGATCATGAATGCCATGGTTGATCTCTCAAGGAGAGTTTGCTACCAGATTGATATCTAGAATGAACAAGATGTAATATCTATAAAGGCTATGATCCTGAAATTTTATTGTAACCGTTTGTTGCTGAATAATACAATGGCTCGATCTTTGGAGTGTGGGGTTTTTTATTTGAAAGTATTTTCCCCATGTAAATCTGTTTGTTCTGGTTTATGTCTCATCTTTCATGTTTGTTGGTTCTTGTAGTAGAATCTATTAATGCATGTTGTTGAATTTTACATATGTTTTTCTCAGAAGGATCAATGTGGGAAATAAACTGTCTGTTTCTACTTTAGGACATAGTTGTATGTGTCTTTGAGGCAACCTAATTGAAATGAAAGTTACCGAAGGCACTACTATTCTTAGAGATTTCTCTGAGATGCCCACCAAATTTACCTTACAAGTGGTATTAGAGCCTTCTTCTGGTTGTTGGTTTTGGATATTTCTCCTGTGAAGATTTCTTAGCTTGATGGGCTAGAAGAAATCTAGAGGAATAGACTAATGTATTGATCCTTTGATGAGTGGAAGCCTTGTGGTATTCTGAGACAACATGCAGCTTGAAGGATGGTCAAGATGGAAAAGGGAGTTGGTCATGTTGTCATCTATGTCTCCTGGTTGGTAGCAATATAACCTTGGAGTATGAGGTGGATTTCTTTGCTCTATGGCTGTGTAGCAGTAAAGCTTTCATATTGGGCATCTGTGTGTCAGGCTCCTAGGTGATATGGAGAAGCCTAGGTTGTTTCTCAGTCATGGAAGAAAGTGCTTATGCTAGGTGGTGGTTCTTGGTGTTGGAAGACATTGTTTCTTGTTAACCTCAAATGCTTGAAGGATATGGAGTTAATCATTAGATGATTTGCAAGCTTTTGAAATAGCCTTTCTCTCTTTCTAAGATGCATGCACATGTTGGTGGTTTAGATTTGGCCTGATAGAGGCCTGGATTTCCTAAACTATTGTTTTCCTTTTAAGGATGTTTTGTACTTGCATGGCTCTATGGTTTTGTAGGTTTTACACGGTTAAGAAAAACTTGTGGTCATGTGGAGCAATTGTTAAACTATTTTCTAGAGCCTGGTAGGGGTGTTGCTGGATGAGATAGTTGCAGTTCTACATGCATGCTTTGTGCATGGTTTGAGAAGGTGTGATTTCTTCTCTGCATGGGAGTGTTGGTACGTGATTTGTTAGTCAAAATTCTTGTGGTGGTGCTTGTCGATTCCTTGGTTATGGTGCTCGTTATAGACATGCTTGGAAAATCAGGTTTGGTGTGATCTGGTGTTTGAGTCATGTTGTCTACGTGGTTATCCTCTTTGATATATCAGTTTCCAATGCGATAACAGGTTTGCATGTTTGATGTTTGTGATCTACGAGTTATGCGGCTAGTGGATTAGCTACCCATTGGCTGAAATGAGATAACTTGGATGTGGACTGTCTTTATCCATGAGGTTGATTCATTGATGGTGTAGACTTGTTAGATGGCCTTGTTTGTGGTCACTTGTGCATTGGTGTGACTGTTTTGAGATGAGAGGATAGATATTATTGAGTACCTGAATGGTTGGTTATGGGAACTTGAAGTATTTGGTCATGATGCTTAGAGAGCTCGGGTGTCACATTTCAGTGGGAGCTCTAGCAGTGACTGTGGGTTCATCACATGGTGGTGAATGGTCTTCTTTAGTGTTGTAATTATTTCTTGGGATCCTGTTGTTGTAGAAGGGTTCTTTCGCATTTGCATGGAAATTATTTGAAGATGTGCAATATCTTGGAATGATGGAGGGTGCTTGGAGCCTTTGGCTAAGGTGTTGGTGGTGCTTGACAGGTGATGTTGGTTTTGAGTCTATTTTCTTTATGTCATGGTATACTCTTGGTGCACTGGAGTTTTGGAATTGTGCATTAGACCATGGTGAAGTCACTTGAAGCATGGTATCTCCTAAGGGGATATGTAGATCATGGTGTCATGATAAGTTCCTGATTCAAATGATTGGAGCTTTGATAGTGGTATGAAAGTTCGAGAAGGCTACATCTTGGTTGAACGTAAGTTCAATAAGAGACCTATGAGGAGATTTCTCTTGGATTAGTCATGGTGACTTGTATATCTTGAAGGAGTATTCTCATTCTCACCCTTGGTCTACTCGGTAGTTTATCTGAGAGGTATTTGACCCATTATATTTTTTAGATTTGTTTTTTTTTTTGTTCACTTTCATGATATGGATCTTGAATTATTGTCTAATGGTTTTGGAGGATTCATAGTGAAAGTTCTACAACTTGTTTTATCTCCTTGTTACTTATGAGAATTGGTAGGAGATGTTGTATGGGCTGATTTCCTGAAATGGGGAATGAACTAGCTTGATCTTCTTTGAGATGCTTACATCCATGTTTTTAAATTTGGTTTGATCTTGGTGATTGAACAGATGGATGTTGTTAAAGCTTCTCTTTTGGGTTATGAAGAAGATCATTCTTGACACAGCTGGCTATTAGAAGTGTATGTAGGAGGATGTTCTATAGGAAGATGATGTACATAGTTTCTCTCTGTGGCCATGAAGGTTTGTGGTGAGAGAAATGTTTCTTCTAGCATTTTGTTGCGCATTGTGCACATCATTGTGGATATTTCCTTGGTACTACATGGTCACATGTTCTATGTGCTGTTATTGGTAGACTTGCAATGCATTTTGATCTTTCAGATCTAGATTACTCAGGCAGTGGGAGTTCTTGTATGTGTCTTGTCTTCTTCGACTGGTTGGCACTTGGAGCTTGTACTTTTTGTTAATGGGTTGATTATGGTTTGACATAAGTTTACTAATGTTGATACCTATGAGGTATGTGTGATTGGATGGAATAGCATGAGTTGTGGGTGCTATCTTCAGTCGCATGGGTTTATTAGTTGGATGGAGGCATTCAGTCTGATTATTGTTCTAACTGGTGTTTTTTATCTTATTTCTAGAGAATGACTTCACTATTGTGTTCTATTTGAAGCTTTGAAGTTGATATTGCTTATGTATAGCGTTTTGAGCATAGTGAAGTGGTAGCAGTATCTGATTGATGATATCACTGGGATCTTTTGCTTGTGATCGTTGGAATGGTGCTTATTCACCTTGGCTTGAATCTTTCTTCCATAGGTGGCATGTTGGAAGATGACAAGGTTTGTTGCCTGAATGGTGGAAATCTTGGATGTTGGTGCATAATTCTTGATGGAGCATGAGAGCATGTTTGAGGTCTATGTAGTTTCCTAGAAGGCTATGATCGGTTGCTTTGTTGGACAGTGAGTTGCAGTTGGATGCCTGGTCTTGGTTGCAGATTGTCTGGTGGACTAAATCTGTGGAATCTTGTTGATTGGGTGTCTTGAGTGTTGTGGGGTCTAAACTGGTGGAGCTAGTGTGATCTTAGTTTCTGGTTGCTTTGGAGGTGCCTGTGTGATCTTCATCAAGTGGGAGATTGTTGGAATTGTGTGTCTCAATCCCACAGGCTAAAACCTCTTGTGAGAAATTTCAGTGAGACTATGAAGATGTCTGGCTGACCTACTAGTTGATCCTGACTATTGTTGTGACCTCCTAAATGTCTTGGCGATCAGCATCTGAAACCTTCAGCATACCCTTAGACAATCAAGATGATGTCTTGACGGCAATAGGAAGTCTTGCCAATATCGGCATGACCTTTGGTCTGTCTAGCTGATGTGGTAATCAACATGACTTGCTCCTATTGGTATGAAATCCTGGTGATTGGGAGATGTCTCACTGATGGAGATACAAGTGTTTGTTAATGGATGCCTAACAGATGTCGAGGAGACCTATAGCGACTAAGGTCTTCGGGGTAACTTGAACACTCGGTATGAAGTCTTAGTGACTGAAGAGTGTCTCATTGATATGGTCATCGAGGTAACACAAGGGTCTTGGGAAGAACTCTCAGTGACTATTGAATGTCTCACCGACAGTGGGGATACACTTGGAGTCTTCGCGGTAACTCAAAGGCTTTGACATGAAGTCTTGGCGATAGGAAGATGTCTAACTGACAGACAAATGGAGTTATTGGGGTAACGAAAGGGGTTTTCTATGACCTCTTAGTGACAGCGGTATGTCTAGCTGACAAAGCCACATGTGATCGGGTGTTTTTGGTGAGACTCCTAGCAAATGGAGTCATCAGAGAAACACAAGGACTTTGGTATGAAGTCTCAGTGAATGAGGAATGTCTGGCTAACGGTTGGAATTTTTGATATGACTTGAAGGCATCGGTATGATGTCTTGGTGAAGAGGGATCGTCTTGCCAATGGAAAACCTGATGTCAGTATAACATCTCAGTGATAGCCTAAGTTTTCCAACTATTGGATGTTTTAGAATGACTTGAAGGGCTCGGTGTAACCTTCTAGCAAAAGTGATAAGTCTTGCTGACTGGGATGTTTTGGTATAACATGAAGCACTCGGTATGTTGTCTTGGTGAAAGATGATTGTCTCACCGAATGGAATACTCACATCAGCATGACTTGAAGACTTCAGTATGAAGTCTTGGTGAACTGAAGGGTGTCTTGCTGATGGAAAAGCTAACATCGATATGACCTTTGAACTTTGGTATGATGTCTCATCGAATGGCGATTGTCTCACCGATGAGAATGCTGAGGTTGATGTGAGTTGAAGAATTTAGTGTAATGTTTGGTCGAAGAGCAATAGTCTTGCTGACTGATGAACTCTTCAAAATACCTTGTGATTTTTGGTGTGAGGTCTTGGCGACATGATGAAGTCTTAGTGATAGCTCTCTGGACTTGATGTAACCTCTTGTCGATAGGGATGACTCTTGGCAATATCGAATGTTGGCTGTGTTGGCATCGAGGAGACATGGTTAGTTTCTCACCAACATGACAACATAGGTTGAACACCCTTGACCATTTAAAGATTGTCCTATGCGGTGTGACCTAGATGTATTATCTTCTATGCAAGGAAGTGGAAACATCTACGATGCTGAGCTAGTTGATTTGATAGTTGTGATCTGACAGTTGGAAGCAAACTGATTCACAGAGGCCATTGAGAATGAATGCATAGATGTATGCATTGGACGTTCTGAAGAGGAGTAAGATAGATTCTAAGAGCCAGAGAGAACAAGAGAAGAAGAGAGAGAGCCAAGTGGCTGGCTGAAAGGTTGAGGCCATGAGGCCGAAGCAGAGGAAGAGAGATGTAGGGTTATGCTAGAATCTCTCCTAATCATGAATGCCATGGTTGATCTCTCAGGGAGAGTTTGCTACTAGATTGATATCCATAATGAACAAGATGTAATCTCTGTAAAGGTTATGAGCCTAAAATTGTATTGTAACCATTTTTTGCTGAATAATACAATGGCTCAATCTTTGGAGTGTTGGGTTTTTTATCCGAAAGGATTTTCCCCATGTAAATCTATTTGTTCTAGTTTCTATCTCATCTTTCATGTCTGTTGGTTCTTGTAGTAGAATCTGTTAATGCATGTTGTTGAATTTTACATGTGTTTTTCTCAGAAGGATCAATGTGGGAAATAAACTGTCTATTTTCGCTTTAGGACAGTTGTATGTGTCTTTGAGGAAACATAATTGAAATGAAAGTTACCAAAGGCACTACTATTCTTAGATATTTCTCTTAGATTCCCACCAAATTTACCTTACACAAAAGAGGTATGTAATGAAGCAACTTTATCTCAACTCTTTACTCCAATAGACAATGGTCCAATAGATGAAGAAGAGTTACGTGAGGATGAAGTTCAAATGTTTCACCAAAGAGTAACCCCATATAACTTGAGAAGCAAGCAAATAGGAGGACCCTTTACAACCTCCACTCCACCTAATAACTTTAGTACTCCAATTGATCCAAAAGTTAGCAACAATCTAGGTTACCCCCATGTTCCTACTCAGTACTTTAACAAGAAGAAATAACCAAATCAAATGTAGAACTAGTATGCTAGCTCTTCCCAAGGAAATTCCTTTGAGGTTGAAATTGAGTAAATGGGAGAATACGTAACAAACAAATTTAAGAAGGTCAAGATAAGCCTTTCCTCCTTCAAATTGCTTAAAGTCCTCACAGTTAGGAATGCATGCTTCAGAATGATCAATGGGACTACCTCTTCTAGGTCAATACAAGAGGGGCATGCCAAGAGATTCTCTTTCAATGAGTCACAACATAAACCTATAATTCAAGAAATTGTAGGCAAGAAAAAGGATGCCTCCACAAATCAGCAATCTAGAAACCAACCCTATAAAGAATAGAGCCAAGTGCAAGCCAAAGAAAAGACCAATGAAAAGGATAAAAATTAGGTAGCTCAAGCAGATACTCCCATGGGCTTATTCCAAGGGAAGATAGAAACACCTCCCTTCCTCAAAACCATCAGAATATTTGGGAAGAATCTACATATCTGCTTGCTTTATTCAGGAGCATTGGCCAATGTTATGCCTCTCACCATATGTAAGGAATTAGGAGTAGTCCCCACCCCTTCCAGAAGAAAGGTGAACTAGCTAGACAAAACTGAGGTGAATATAGTTGGAGAAATTAACTAAATCCCTATGCAATTGCTGCAGACCCAAGAGTGTAGCAAATTATTGGCATTCAAGTGGCGGATATCCTGGACACATATGGAATAATACTAGGGCAAGACTTCACCAGGGCATTGAACGAATATGTTGCAACTGACTTCTCCCATTTTTGGCTGCCATGGAAGGGAGTGCCAAACAAAATCAACATAAACCAGGAGCCACGTATGAAATTTATGATTAAAGAATACAACAACACCAATGAGGTGTTGTTCTCTGAGACGGAGTTAAGCAATTATTGCCCCGTGGCCTACCAAGAATAATCAAAGTTCCAAGAAGAGGAGTCGGTTGAAGAGGTTTTCCTAGTTTTGAGGAACCCTCCTACCAATTTAGCCTACACACCCAAAAGCACAAAAATGTTGGTAGAATCAGATGATGATGAACCCTACAATGATGGTAATTTGGGACTATTAGATGGATTCTAGGATTTCATGGAAAAATGTGTGCAAGATTAGCTTAGCTTAGGGGAAAGAATGGAATTCCAAGAGCTCTTGCTAAACATTTGGTGCAGAGTTCACAACACTGCCCACTTAGAATTTGAATGCTATCTTTTTCAAATAGTAGTTGCTCATATTAGTGGACAAGTTTCACTAAAGAAGGAGCCCCAAACTAAGCATATTTCCCACAACAATGATGAACCTGTGCTTTTGCTAGAAATTGTAGATGTAGGCATGCAACCAAGGAAAGATGAATGTTTGATTATCCCTAGAGTTAAAGAGCCCTCCAAGTTTTGGACACTAAGCTTTGATGGGTCTAAGTCCAAGCAAGGAGCGAGAGCTAGGTTTGAACTTATCATCCCCACAAGTAAGACTTACTTAGCTACTCATAGGCTTCAATTCTATTGCACAAACAAGGTAGTAGAGTATGAAGCACTTGTTCATGGTCTTTTGATGGCCCTAAGAAAAAAGGTCAAAATGTTACAAGTCCTTGGTGACTCAAAGTTAGTAGTAAAACAAGTCATGGAATTGTATTCTTGCCATGAAAAAGGTTAGAAAACTATAGACATAGGGTTTGGGACCTGTTAGAGAGCTTAGATGCATTTAATATTTAGTTGATCCCTCACTCCCAAAATCATACTGTTGATGTCTTGGCTCAAGCACCCAACACCCTTCAACCTTTGTCATTGTATGGCCTCAAAAGGTTCACTATTGAGCTTACCACCATGTCATATGTGCTAGAAAATGTTACCAACTTCCAAGTGTTCAATGATGACAAGCACATCTTGGATTTCATCACCAGTTCCAATGTATTTGCAACTTAGATCATTGATGAATCTGACCTTGAAGAGGTCAAATTGGATATAGAAGGGGTTATCAACCTCAATATCGATACTATTCCTAGGGGTATGGTCCAACTTGAGTGGATATTTGACTTAAATCAGATTAGAGATCAAGATCAGCAAGCAAAGGACTCTATCAACAATCAGTGTGACACCCACAATCTTGGCACAACCGAGGAGATTAAAAATGTATTCATTGGAAAAGTGTGCACAACAGAAGAAAAGAAAGGGATCATTGATGCTTTACGGAAGTATCATGACGTAGTCAGTTGGATTTATGAGGATTTAAAGACATATGATACCTTGATTATTACACACACCATTCCTCTCAAGCCAAACGTGAGACCATTCCGACAATGACAGTGCCCCATCAATGCATTGTTAGAGCCTATCATTTACAAGGAAGTGCAAAAGTTGTTGTTTTCTCAAATTATATTTCTAGTTAGGCACTCCACATTGCTGGCCAAATTGGTCCCAATTAGGAAAAAGAATGGTGAAATCTAATTGTGTGTAGACTTTTGCAACCTGAACAAAGATTTAGAGAAAGACAATTATCCAATGCCTTCAGTGGATGGAGTGCTTTAGATATTTAATGGTTCTTAGATGGTGTCTTTCCTAGATGGATACTTCAGGTATATCCAAGTAATGGTGCAATATGAGGATAGACACAAGATAATGTTCACCACCAAGTGGGGAGCCTTTGCATACAAATGAATGTTGTTTGGACTCATCAATGCTAGTGCCACCTTCTAGCATGAAATTGATATCACCTTTAAGTACTTGATAGGAAAGTGCATTATTATCTACATGGATGGTCTCATAGTATTTTTGAAGCGAAGCAATCATGTTGCTAATCTACATATTTTTTTTCAAAAGTGCAAGGAATTTAGAATTTCACTAAATCCAAATAAGTGCATCTTCGAAGTTACAGAAGGAAAGCTACTCGATCACATTATTTCAGAGAGAGGAATCTCATTAGACCCTGGGCATATTCAAGAAATACTAAAAATTCAGCTACCAGGCAGGAAGAAAGAGTTGAAATCTTTCTTCAGAAAGATAAATTTTATCAGAAAATTCATTATGGGATTTGCTAAAATAGTCAAGCCACTCAACACCATGCTGAAACAAGATGCCAAAGTTGAGTGGACCCCAGAGGAAAAGTAGGCCTTAGAGGAAATCAAGAAAATAATTGTTGATTCACCTATGTTAGTCAGTCCTGATTACCTGAAGTTGTTTTACATTTACTCATTTGCTTTAGACCATTCATGTGCTAGCATATTGAATTAGAAGGATGGTGAAGGAAGTGAGCATCCAATTTCTTTCATGAGTGCCCCACTGAAAGATGCAAAACCAAGGTACCATAATGTGGAGAAGCAAGCATATGCCCTAGTAAGAGGAGTCAATAAATTTAGACAATACATCTTGTGAAACAAGGTGTTTGCCATCATCCTTGACTTGATAGTAAAGATGTTGCTAATGCAAAATGAGTTAGGAGATAGAAGAACAAAATGGGTCACCTTGCTCCAGGAATATGACATGGAGATTCAACCCATGAAGCTAGTAAGAGGGCAGGACCTCTCCCAAATGATAGTAGAAAAATTGACCTAGGCTAGACCCAAGCTTACTATTCAGCAATATCAACTTGAAGATGTATCCCCTAGAGAGTGGTATGACGACATCATCTACTACCTACTACATAACAACTTCCCACCTCACCTGTAGGGAGTTCAAAGATGTGCTCTTCGGCTGAAAAGAAATAGCTACATGCTATGGGGATCTATACTGTACAAGAGAAATCATGAAGGGATCTATCTCAGATGCCTTGGAAAAGAAGAAGCAACATGAGTTTAAGATAATTTTATGATAACTTCAATATAGGTCATGGGTCTAGTCCTTCCACTACTCATCAAATCTTGTGGGCTAGGTATTATTGGTTGACAATCTTCAAGGATGTGTACAATCATGTTCGAACTTACCACATGTGCCAGACCACTACAACAAGAGAATGAAATGTTGTTGTCCCACTACAACCAGTCTTGGAGGTAAGACCATTGCACAATAGGGTCTCAACTTCATTGGTTTGGTAATCCCACCATCCTTTGTGGGCCATAGGTACATTCTAACCACCTCTGATTATTGTACTAGATGGACAGAAGCAATTGCATGTAGGAAATGCACCACTAAGGTGGTTACTAATTTTCTTGAAAGTTTTATTCTGAACTGTTTTGGTTGTCTTTATGCCCTTATTTGTGATAATGATCCTACCTTTTCCTCACTAAAAATTGCTAGTTTGGCCTTTGACTATGGTATTTCCCTTAAGTTCTCATCCAATTATTACCTTGAAGGTAATGGCCTTGCCGAGTCCACAAACAAAAACTTGATTATTGTGGTCAAGAAGTTGCTTGATAGGAACCCCAAAGATTGACATACCCAGTTGCATTTTTCCCTTTGGGCAGATTGTACACACCATAAGGCCTCCCTAGGTAATTCCTCGTTCCATCTCATTTATGGTCTAGAGTCTATATTTCCCATCCACCTCAAGGTCCCTACCCTCCAATTTATCAATACCCTTTATGAAAAGGGGGATCATAGAGAATCCCATTTAATTGAACTGCTCCACCTAGAAGAAGTCCATGACCAAGCTATTGAATTTTTTTCCAAACATCAGGGCATGGTTAAAAGATGGTTCAACTAATGAGCCAATGTTAAGGCCTTTAGAATTGTCGATTTGTTCCTTTGTTGGGATAAGGCCAATGAAAATAAAGGGGGACATGACAAATTCAACAAGTTATGGCTTGGCCCCTTTCAAATTTTTGAAATTTTAGGAGACAATGCTTTCCACCTCAAGACACTAACTGGTGAAGATGTCCCATTTCCCATCAATAGGAAGCACCTCAAGCATTATTTCCTTGCCTGAGCTCTATTGAGTTGGTCTTTGTAAATACCTATATATAGGTTAGTCTAGCTTTTTGTTGTTTTTGTTGTTTCATTGCCTCACTTTGTTTCTATTTTACTCATTTCTCGGTCATCTTATTTTGTTGATGGTGTTCCTTTGTTTCTGATGTGGTGGTTGTGTTTAGTTTGATGAATAGTTCACTTTGCTACCCACTCTTTGTGTTCTTTGGATAAATATTCACTCCAACTATTGGTCTCTAATTGTTGCTATGGAGTGGTTTCCTTACTTGAACTCTAACTTGACCTAGAACATGACCCTTGATTGAATCCTCTCACACTCATCTTAGATCATGCACAAAATTCACACTAAATTATTTCTAAAGAGTTCTACAGTGGTCATTATGATAGCCCAACAAGTGAAAAATCTTAAGTATGCTCTAGTGACTACTGTGATTCCAAACCCACAGTAAGCTTTGATGCTTACGCAGTTGAGCAAAAGGAAGATCTAAAAAGAAAAGAAAAGAAAGGAAAAAATGAAAATGAGGCAACTATGTGGGTGTGTGAACAACTCTATTGGGGCTATGGACACCTGGCTAGAAACAGAGCAATGTTTGTGGGATCGTAGTGACAACTCCATCGAGGCTATGGATCCCTGACTTGTAGTGAGGCAATGTCCAAGTTACTTTTGGGGTTAGGAAATTTATGTAACTTGCTTGGCCTGATTAACGATTGTTTGTCATACTTTTGAAGAAAGGGAATGGATTCACCATACACACACTTTTGATATGTTTTCTGATTTGACTCAATTAAGGATCTCGCTCTCCTTCAATTTCCTCAGTTCACTTATGGAAACTGCCCCTGGTCTATGAAACCAAAGATTTTGGGTTCAGAATGAGTCTTTATCCTTAGAATGCTCAAGAGTGTTCTCCTAGTAGAGTTTCCATTTGTTGTTCCCATAGCGCACACACCCCATTCAAAACAGGGACCCTCTCTTTCACTTTCGCCATGTCATTTTTTCCTTTTCCTCATTTTGCATGCCCCCTATTTTTGAGTCCTAAGTGGTCAATAAGTCTTAAAGTTGTCATCTTGAGTTGACCAATTTTCACCACCCTCAAAATATTCAGGTCTTCTACCTTCGCAGAGTTCCTTTGGTAGTTTTCCTTGGATCTTCAAAACTATCATCTTTTGCTCCTTGCAGGTCCACCCATTCGGGCTGCCTTTGGTGGAATTTTGTCTTGTCATTGCCATTTCATGAAGTCCAAGTCAAGGGATCCACTCGCACTACTGGACCCACATCATTCATTGTCATCCCTTTGGCTGACCGATCAAACAATAAATGCTTGGGTGCCACCTACTCCGTGGGCTCCGCCATTCCCACCATCGGTCGTTTCAAAATTTGAGCCCACCAACCACACCTTCTATCATACTGGAATTTATTTTAAAAATTTAATGACTCAAATCCTATAAATAGAAAGGTTGGAAAGTCATTTTCACTAACATTATTGTTGAAACTTGTCAGAGCTCCTCCTGCTTCCGCCACTGCTGCACCCACGTGACTTTTTTGTTGTTTGAAACACCATTGCCTTCAAAAAAAATTCACGAGTTCTTGTGGGTCTACCAGGTAGGTTTTCTACCGCCACCCAGTTATGTTCTTTTTGTTAAGATTTGTAAGTTTGTTAAATTTTTTTGAAGCAAAATCCTTGAAACCAACTACAAAATTTCATTCCACGTAGAACCCATGTTTTAGAATTTGAAAGATCTTCAAAAATCAGCACATTGGGGCCATTCAGAACCTAGCAAGGCAGTTGTCATTCTTGACTAGACACATCAATCCCTTCTGGCCCATGAGAACTTTGTCATCATTGCATTGGCTCTCCAAATGTCAAGCTTTAAACTCTAGTCATCGCCTGTGGGAGGCCCACTCATGCGGGTAGATGCCACCTCCTTGTCGTCCCCCTTGAACTAAATAAAAATCATAAACCAAATAGGGATCATCATAGCCCATGGGTCTGTGAATGTAGGTTTCCACATGCAAAAGGCTCCCTCTCAATCATCATTTCACATTACTACCTAATCCCAGCCTCCTACCTTGTGGATCCCACGAAAATCTTGTATGCCAACTAGTACATCACTAAATCTTCCCTTTGCAGGCCATTTGATGTGGGATTCCACCATTTTTTTGTTGTCATTTCACAATCAACCTAAACAGTGAATCCCTTGCTTCACCCCAAGTCATGGACCCCGTATCTCTTGTCACCATCCTGGTTACCCAAGCACCTAAGTATGCACCCTTTGTGGGCTGGCCTTTGCATACTTTCACCCACGGGTTGCTTGATTTCCTCTACTATCATAAATGGTTGTGGTGTCTCATCCATCTACCTCGCAAACTCTGCATCATCTACATCCATTTGAGCCTTGAATGAAAATAACTAGATGTGTCGTTTGTGGACCCTTCGTTGTGGGTCACCGCTACCATACATCCACTATTCAAAACAACCAACAAACTCTAACCTTTTGATGTGTAGGCTCTAACGCTGACTTTTCTCCAAGTCAATATTGAAAATCACTAAGTAAAGCTATAGGCAAGTAGTTTATTGTAGGTGGCTGCCTGTAGGTCATCATCTAGCTTTAGTCGTTCCAAGCAGCCAAGTCCAACTAGCCATCTGCTATGTGGAAGTTGACCCCTTTTCTGCCATCTAACCAAATTCCAATGAAAAACTCACACTGATGCCTTATGTGGGCTCAATGGTGCGGACCACCTCTTGCAAACCATCATCCCATCTCCACCATCTCGAATGGTTGCCACCTAATTTCCTCTTGATGGTCTCTGCCCATATCATGTCAAACAACTTAAAACTTTGAAACTAGTTGGTGTTGCCTTCCCTGACTGTGGGTCCCACAGTGTGAGATTCCATTTGTGGGATTCCACCTCCTTGGCTTTGTTCCAAATGATGAAGCTCATAACGGCTGAGACATCACCGACTCAGGCAACCTCTGGACATGCATGACAAAGGATTGAGTTGGAATTTCCAAGACCTCATAAGTGATGACCCTGCATTTCCAAATGGCCTAACACCTTGATGGGCCCCATTATTATGCAAAAGTGTTGATGTGGGTGGCCGAATGTAGGCCATTGTTTCCTCTTCATCGTCTACCTACTGCCTCCTCCAAAACGGTTGATATCCCAGGCAAACCCACATCCCTAGGCCCACATTGTTGTATCTTCCCCAAATGAAAGGAAAATGATGATTTGTGGTGAATGTTATGATCCTTAGAAGATAAACTACTAGATCTAACATTGATTTTGTAGGATTTTGTTAACACCCTCCTTATTTTACACATGAATGAGCTTACTGCACCTTTGCTTGTAGGATTTATGGAATCAGCTACAAGATTATCGGGGGTGTTCGCAAAGAAGGAAAAGAGGAAGAAGTCTACTAAAGTTCTAAGAGGAAAATAAGATAAGTACCACATGAAATTCCAATTCCACGGGGTGGAAATCACCTCCAAAGTCACATCTATGTGGGACTCTATTATAGATACCAACCTGGGACAAATTGACATTGATGAATTTAAACAAAGGGTCATTACCAATCCCATTACAGAAAATGCAAAGAGAATTAGGAAGAGTGGATTGGCTAAGGTAGTTGGTTTCTTTCCTGCTCTTGTGGCTCCAAAGCTAGTGATGGCTTGTAGAGAAGCCTATCAAGAGAAGACCAGAAGAATTGTTGACTGTGATGGAAAAGTGTTGGTCAACCTGTCTTCCAAGTCCATAGGGAAAACCTTCCACATCCCCACATTTGATCCAATGGAGGAAACCACAAAAGAATATGTAGAAAGCACATGGAGAGTTGAACCTCTTAGATGCAAGAAGTTAATCAAGCAATATTGGCTAAAAGAGAAGAGGGGCAACACAAACAAGATATTGTAAGAATTGTTCAGGAGTGATTTCCATGAAGACTACCATGATTTGGTAACCTTGCTAAGAAGAGTCATGGGAATCTTGAATGCAACATACTTCCAAGATTGGATGTTCTACTTTATAGAAGAAGTCATCAAGGGGAAAATCAAGTTCCATTGGGTAGGAATGATTAGTAGCTGCTTGCATGAGCAGTTTGTAGTGGTCAAGAAGACCTCTCAATTTTACATGAACTCCTACTTGGTCTATCTTTTGGTTGATCCCTTTCCATATAGAGGTCTATTTGTGGCATAGAGCCCAAACCCAGGGAGAGAGTTGAAAGTATATGATAGACATCTGTAGCTCCAATACTATAATTTTAAGGACTACTACCAGGTAAATGATGTCTTTATTGGGAACATTATTATACTTCTCAGAGGAGACTTCAAAAGGAGAGTCAAACATATTCCCCATGCATTCATCCAGTTTCCCAAGTTCACTTACATTCTAACTGAGGGCTTCTCTACGAGGCCATATAAGCTACCTTGATATCCAAATGACCAGTTGATATTACTAGAAGTCTCTAGGAAGCTGCAACAAGCACAAACACTCCTAAGCAACAAACATAGGCTAGGCATCCCTTACCCTCTCACCTTTGGCCAAGGCATATATGCAATTTCTACATTCCAATGTGTTGAGTATTTTGAGGAGATCATAGAATATTACTCAAAGCTTCACACTCCTCAAATAAGGATGGATCCATATGGCACGTTAAGAAATATGGTCAAAACAGAATATGCCCACTTGCACAATGTTGAAGATTTTCAAGCTAACTGCAAGGATGACGAGGAAGTATGCATGAGACACTATATACCCATGACAACATACTTTGTTAAAATGGTCAAATTTTTTCCAATGCCAGATCAAATTGTGGATGATGAAAACACTATCATAGATCCAAGATCCAATGCGATTTCCAACTTGCCACTTCCCCTAATTGACTAGGATGAGGAAGAGGTCAATGACCTCAACATTCTAACAAAACTAGTGGGGCACAAAACTAAGTAGTGGATCAATGCGAAGATCACACAATTGAAGCTCCAAGGAGATACCTTGACATATGACAAGCTCAAATATGAGCTCGAGAGAAAAATTCATAGTGGGGCTACTACTGCCCCAACTGAAGAAGCTCCAAAATCTCCTCCGGCCACTAGGTCAAGGAAAATTAAGGAGGTATCCCAGTGCCATCCAAAGCATAAAGCATATTCAAGGAAGGTGTGATAAGGTGATCCTTCAAAGAAAGCAAAGAAGTTAGGAAGATTCTCGAAGATGCCCAAAATTCAAGAGGATCCATTGCATGAAGGAGAAGAGGAAGATGCAAAGCAACCAAAGTCTCCACCTATTGCTTCTACTCTTGCTACCACCACCGCTGCCACTACTATCACTCCACCACCAACATCTTAAGCATTGCTTGCTTCATCTCCACCCACGATGGACATCTTGGTTCACCTTTCCTCCACCTCACCTACTACACCCATTATGGTGAGAGATTCCTCCTCTGCAACAATCTCCCCACTCTCATCCTCCTCAATGTCTCCATCAATTGCAATTCCTTTAGCCTCTGCAACAACAATTCCTACCCTCACTCTTCCAGAAGCTTTTGTTGGAAACATACAAAATATACCTATGGAGCTCTCTAGAGTATTGATGAACATTGTACTACACACTGCTCTAGCTCAAGTTGTGGTTAGTATCCCTATCCCTCCTCTAATAGAGCCACCCAAATTGGAGATGACCATGTGGATCTCAAAGGAGCTGGAAAGACAACTGAGGGGGGAAACCAAGGAAAGGAGTGATGAACCTAAAGATCCATTCAAGGATGACTACCATGAGCATACAAAACATCAACATGTGGTCATCGATGAGGTAGTACATGAAGAAGAAGGGTCACAATCCTTAGAGGAAGATGTTGAAGACCCAGGTACCAAGTACATAGTAGAATCATTTGATCAAGAACTTGAGGAAGAATTAGCCTAGAAACTCAAAGACATTGGGGAGGAGGTTGAGAGGAAATCTTCTAAGGAAAATAAATAAATAGATGAAGACATGGAGGTATCTATCGAGCCTCCAACAAAAGAAGAAGTACCTCCCAATAAGGAAGAATAAGAAAAGAAAGAAAATGAAGCTGAAGAAAATGTTGAAACAAAAAGAAGCCCAAAGGCAAAGCACCATGTAGATCTTGGCCAAGAAAAAGAATGAGCACCTGGAGGGGAGGATAACCCTAAAGAAAATATAGCTATTACCAAGTTGCTCAAAGGAAGAACCATATTCATCTAGGATTCAGATGAAGAAGAAGAAGAAAAAATAGGGAAGAAAGCTTCAAACCATGAGGAAAGGGAGATTCAAAATATATAAAAGAGAAGGTGATCAATAATCACCAAAGAAGGATGGATCTCAAATGCCTGAATGGCTAGAGAAATAATTGAAGAGAAAGGCTCTCATCCTCATGGATCCCAAAGAAAGGTTAGGAGCTATCCTAGCATGAGCTCAGATAGGAGCAAAGGAGAAGAATTCAAGGGTTTGATCCCATATAACAATGGATGCATTGGGATCGAGGACTATACAAATTGCTACTCCAGTGATGGGAAAAGGAGGAGTTAGCTACAACACCTCTAGTATTGACTTGGGCACAACCACAAGAGAAGAAAATATTGATCATCTCCAAGGGTTGGTTGCAACTATCATGCACTAGATGAACAAGGACCAATCCTCCAAGGAGGAGTTAAAGGCATAGGTGGTAGATCTCACGGCCTATATACAACAATGGTCTTCTACTAAGGAACTACCCACAACATTGTCAACCACTCCTCTGTTGCTTTCCAATGATCACATTATCAAATTGGATAGGAGAAAGAAATGGACTAAGTTGACTGAAGAATGGTTCTAGAAAGTACTTTACAATGGTGATATGGGAATTAGCCACGCTATCCGAACAACCAATAAGTTTTGGGAGGTGAAAAAATAGCTTGAAGGAATAGAGAAATTTTGCACCAAATTCCTAGAATTGTATAGGATTACATACCCTAAACTCAAGGCTATCCTCAAGATGCCCAAGAAAACTTGGGAAAATGAGCTGGCCCTAGCAAAGGATGACCATTGGCTTGTTGAGACATGGAAACTAGGCCTAGATAATAGAAGAGAAGTTTTGGGGTGGGTGCTCCATAAAGTGGAGCTCATCCTAGAGTGGGTCAAAGAACATCGGGCAACCTATGGTGAATATTTAAAGCTCATGATGGATTAGGAAATTCCTTCCATTGAGCTAAACCCTAAGAAGATAAGGCCATATTTCCATAAGAAGATGGAGAATGAGGCTACAAATTTACTAACACTAGATTTTATGGATTTTGCCACCTAAGCCTTCACCCAATCAGAGCAAGTAATCAAGAATATGTTGAAGAGTACAAAGGATTTGGAGCTGATTACCATTAGATCCATAAAGTTGAGCTTCCAAGTGCTTCAATCAGATATAATGGAGTGGAATAAACTTTGGGCATTTATTGGTCAATTTGTGGGGTACACCACTATGAAAAAGAATGAGGGAAAGCTAGTCATTGATGATGAGTTCCTCACTGTGTAGTTGTAGCAAAGGGTGATCAACTAGAAGACAAAAGTGCTACAATACCAAGCACTAGAGGAAAAATTAGGCTAGAAGACAAGAAATGTATTTTAAAATTATAAAATACTAAGGGGTAGTTGAAACCCTAATTTGTAGTGAATCTTGGCCACACAATGAGATTAAATCCTGGCCATTCATTCTACTTTTTGAAAGCTATAAATAGGGGGTCTCCTCTCATTTTCAAAGAGAGAGTTGAGTTTTTGTAAAGACATGCTACCGATTCATTAATTTTGGTGGATTCTTGAGTTTCATTCATGTTTCATGATTCATCTCCTCATAGTTAGTAGATTTGAGTAGATTTACTTTGTTGTTCTATGTGTTTTACATGATTTAGTAGATTAGTTAATTTTGTTCATTGATGCTAAAGAATTATGTTGTGTTGATACCCTTCCTTGTTCATGCTTTTTGTTGTTTATTGATGATAAATAGAAATGTAAAGCTAGTATGAACATACATTGATTGTTGCACTTAAACTTCATCTTTTATTCATGTTTCTTGGTGAATGAATGATTGAAAATCTGTAGTCCTTAGAAGATAGCACTAGTTTTATGAGACTATTAGCTGATTTGGTTAAGTGGAACCTAGTTTTAGGAATTTTTTCCACTGTAGGATCCTCCATTATCACTTTTCATTGGTAGTTTCAGGTCTAGGAACTTCCTCTTTCCCCTTCCCCTTTGACCTTTCTTTAAAATAACAATTTAGGAAAAGTTCAGGCATCATTATAAAGCCAAATCTGATGATGAAAGTGGAGTTTAGATTACTATTTTGAACTTGCAATAATTGCACATTAACTCTAATACCTTAAGAAATCCATTTAAAGAACCAACCTCCCTCCAACTTAACATATGTAAGGTTACCCTGTGATTACTAGAAAATCACATAAACCAACTGAGATATTCCAAGCAAGTCATGACCTGACACTTGAGAGACCTTGGGATAATTTTCTGCAACTTGTCTGTAGGAGACTACCTTTCAAGAGAGGTGATGCACTTATGCATTACCTATGTTGAGAAGTGCTAAAACACCCATTAACATAACCTTACTATACAAAACTTCATATAGCATGTTGCAAGTTTTGGTATGTCAAATTGTGTTTCTTCAGTTGACAATTAAATTGATGATAATCAAGATTTGGTCTTGGTTGTTGCATTCTCATTTGCTCCAGAATATAGTTCATGTAATTCAAAGTTTCCTATCTCTTGGGAATTATATTATCTTATGTTTGACCCATTTTTTGTCCCTTGGTAATGTGGTAATAATATCTTTATGTGTGACCTATCTTTTGGGTTTGATGTTAGCATGCAAGGTCTCATTAAATATCTTAAGCTTTTTGTTCATGCTAACATACCTTGTGGTGATCTAACTTCAAATGGTGTTTGGCCAACTTAGAAGACTATGAGGATATTGTGTGTGGCTGACTTATTTCTATTCTATGGGTATATATATATAGAACATCCTTTTTATTGAAGATATATAGAAGTGTGGAAGAAGTATGATGTGTGTGAGCAAATAAAAGAGTGCAAGTGTGCGAATAGAAAAAAGAGTGTGAAGGAAGGAGTAATTTGTTTTGGTAGAAGGTTGTGTGAAGATTATGGAAGGAAGATGTGTAGAAGATTCTTAACCAAATTTTCTACAGATAGAAATTTTTATCTTAACCGGAACTAAACTCATGCATATGTAGATGCAAGTTCATCAATTCACATTTTTCAGTGAGACTATTTTGTAATTTTTTGTTCTATATTTGGACAGTGAGCCCACCGGTAGTGAGCAACCTGTAGTGAGAAACTTGGTAGTGAGCCCTTGTAAAAATGACATTAACGGGTGTCACCTTAACCAGTGTTTTATAATTGAGAATTGACATTCTTCATGGTTTTTTCCTTGTTTGGTTTCCACATAAATTCTAGTGTTTATTGTGCTTAGTTTTGTTTGCATTCATGTTCATATGTATTTGATTAATTTTTTATTGATATAATTCTGCTCTGGATTAATTAAAGGAAATAAAATTATTGTTGGATAACTGATTCACCCCCCCTCTTAGTTATCCAGATTGTTCAATAGACTTCTTCAAAATGTACTTTTATTTATTGATCACTTCATGTCCCTTAATCCCATCAACCATACTTAGACCACTAGAAAGAGTGTAATAAATCTTGAAAGCTATCTCCACATCATATCCACAATACTCCAGATATTCTTCCATCAGTATTTTCCAAATAGCATAATTAGTTGCATCAAACCTTAGATAATCATGAGTAACTTTTCCAGCCACCCCAAACCTTCCTTAAGCAGTTGAGCTCTTCTCCAAGGAACCAAGCTCTTATACCAATTTTTGAAGAAGAGAATTGAGAGGGGGGGTGAATCAATTGTAGAAATTTTTTAATTTTAAATCATTCACCAGAACTTAAACCCACTAGTAGAATTTGGTAAATAATTGACTAGGTGACTAAAATTTTTAGTCACAACAAGTAAAACTGACTAAATTCTACTAATTTTTTGCAACTCAACT
Source organism: Sequoia sempervirens (assembly GCA_007258455.2). Taxonomy (NCBI): domain Eukaryota; kingdom Viridiplantae; phylum Streptophyta; class Pinopsida; order Cupressales; family Cupressaceae; genus Sequoia; species Sequoia sempervirens. The sequence continues at coordinate 417,739,336 of VDFB02047230.1, read as the reverse complement.
ATAAATGAGTAAATAAATGACTAACTTGGTCATTGAATAAAAAATTATTTAGTCATAGAAATAAAAATGACTAAATAGTTAGTCATCAAATAAAATTTAGACAAAAATTTTTAAAAATATTGCAGTTAATTATTGGTGTGATTCATGAATTCATGTTTATTCACATTCATTCCAGACCTAGCTTCATTCATTCATTACAGCTGGTTAGCCTAGCATTGAGGCACATGGTTTTGATTTATATTAGTTGGGTGCACAAACTATAGTTGGTATTTTGAGTTTCATCACTTGCATGGGCAATAAAGATTGTTTGGAGAGGACCTAGAGAATTCTAAAAAGGTAGGCAAGGACTTCGGTGTTTGTTGCAAAGTATTTGAAGTCTGCAATGAAGTTGAATTTGGGGATGCTCTTTGTAGTAAATTCAAAGGTAATTCAAAACCCTCATTACATTAAACACAAAATATATAGCTTTTTGATTGGAAACTTATAGTAGTTACAATCTACTACTCTTAATAATGTTCTTTTACAATCTTTCCATTGTTCTACTTCATAATATGTTTGAGCTAAATATAATAAAATTTGGGTTTTAGTGCCAAAATAGAATTTCCTCAAACAATTTTGATACATTTTCACTGCAAGCACAAACTGTCCTTGTGCAAAGTAAATATGTGCTAGATTTACCCACACATCAGGCATCTGAACAAAGATGTTTCCTATAATAGTTTCTTCTACCTGTGTAAAAATTTCCTTTGCAATATAAAATTGACACCTTTCAGCTAGCACAATGGGTTCCCCATTTACAACATAAACATTTCCTGGGCTCTGTTCCAACACTTTACAATTGCTGCCCCATTTGCAACATAAAAAATTTCACTAAAAGTGCAAACTATCCTTATGAAAAGTAAACATGTGCTAGATTTACCCACACATCAAGCATCTGAACAAAGATTTTTCCTATAGCAGCTTCTTGTACCTGTGTAAAAATTTCCTTTGCAATATCAAATTGACCCCTTTCAGCTAGCACAATGGCTACCCCATTTGTAGCATAAACATTTCTTGGTTATGACATTAAGATCCTCTTGAGTTTTTATTATACTCCTATTTTCCAAGAGAAAAATCCCCAAGGCCCATGGGAAATGAATGATGAGCATTTGAGTTTCAACTTGGTTTCATTTTGAAAAGGGGACATTACATTTTACAAGATTTGTTTAACAGTAGAATAATTTAATCCACCTATTTGGTACTATAAAATAAAAATAGATGAATTAATCTATTTTCGATTATAAGTTCTTTTAATCTAGAATTTGATAGAAAGATAAAGAATAATAAATTGAAGGACATAGAAAATGTTCTAAAATAAATACTAAAATAGGTTGCCCATAAAAAAAAGAAAGAGGAAAAATGAAAAGATAACATACAGATGATTCATTTGAGGTTTTTGATAAGATCTCATTTAACTATGTCAAGTGGATTTGGAAGGAACAAAGAATATTTGATTGACTAAAATTTTGAGGTAGCTTATCCATTGTCATTGTATGCATCATCTTCTCTTGGAATCTATTTCTACAATGCACCAAGAGAAGATGATGCATACAATGATGATGGATAAGCTGCCTAAAAATTTTAGTCAACCAAATATTCTTTGTCCCTTCCAAATCCATTTGACATAGTTAAATGATATCTTATCAAAACCTCAAATGAATCATCTGTATGTTATCTTTTCATTTTTCCTCTTTCTTGTTTTTTATGGGAAACTTATTTTAGTCTTTATTTTAGAACATTTTATGTGTCCTTAAATGTATTATGCTTTATCTTTCTATCAAATTCTAGATTAAAAGAGTCTATAATTAAAAATAGATTAATTCATCTATTTTTATTTTACAGTCTCAAATAGGTGGATTAAATTATTTTGTTGTTAAACAAATCTTGTGCAATGTAATGTCCCATTTTTGAAATGAAACCAAGTTGAACTCAAATTCTCATCATTCATTTCTCATGGGCCTTGGAATTTTTTCTCTTGGAAAATAGGTGCTAGGTTTGGTTAAAGCTCAGGAAGCTTAGACATCATCATCATATGGATCATCTTCTCTCAAACTTTATTTTTGCAATGGTTCATCATCTTCAAAATTAGAGTATGCATGTCTCCTTCATGATTTTGTTGAAACTAGATAATTTTTATCGCCATCATCAAAGTCTTCTAGACCTATAGCTGTAAGAAGATCTTGGGAATTTTCTGCATCATCTTATGCCTTATCACTCAAATAATTTTCCTCATCTTCCATGGAAACATCAAGTTCCTCCATATAAGAATCATAAGCCTTGTGGTCCTTATCCTTCTTCTTTTCTTCTTTTCCTTATTTTGTTTCTTCTCATACTGACTAGCCTCATCATCATCATCATCCCTGTCCTTATGCTTACTCTTCCACAATTCCTTCACATTTTCAAATCTCTCCTCATGTTGCATCACCTGCTTAAGTTCTTCCTCTTTCTTTCTCCTTTCCATCTGAATCCTTCGTTCTTCATCATATTTTCATTTTACTTCATCATCTAAGAAAAGTTGGCGTGATACTTTAATTTTTTCTTTTTCCTTAAACCAATCATCTATTTTTAGTTCTATGTTTCCAAGCATACATAAAGTATTTGATGAGTGTTTATCCACCTTGAGTGCATCCCCAATCAATTCTAGGCTTATTGGATCTCCTTTTGAGCCAAAGCCATGGCTGCAAGACATAGATATGCATCCACATAATCAAGAAACTTGAACAATATTATCCTATGTAAAAGATTTTATTTTTCAGTGTCATGTAGTTGTTCAAACAACCTAGCAAGATTAAATAGTGTTGTGAATTTATCCCATGGTAACACAAGTGAAACACCACCTTCTTCTAGTTGATGGAAGAATTCCATATCCTTAAAGTGCATAAAAAAAAATGTAGAATTGGCACTGGGGCTTTTATTTATGAATTCAACCTAAATGCCATTTCCTAATGCCTCCATAAAATTTTGTTGAGCCAACTCTAGTTCATCACACTCAAAATGAAGAACCCCAATTTCTTTTAACAATTCAATGGTTACTTCTCTGCTCTTCTTCAGAAGAGACTTTGTTTTCTTAAGAGAATCTAAGGTTACACTAGGGTTTTTCAATATTAATAACTCACCCATCTTGATAAATGTATGGGAATCACGTGGATCTATGCAAGTTTCCTTTCTTAAAATTTCCAAAGCCTTCTCTACCTACCCTTGTTGAGCACATATATTGCCTACAACTTTTAAGCTCTCACAATTCTCAAGGTGGACCTCCAAAATCTTATCAAATTTTGAGAGAGAACTCTTAAGATCTCCCTGCTTCAATTGAACTTGTCCACAAAATCCTGTGGCCTCTTCCTTTCCTTGATTGATGCCATGTAGTAGTGGCCAATGGTGTCATAATCACTATTACTATAATAAGATCATGCAATATTATAATATGAATGAGATTTCATGAGAGGGTGGTCAATTGAAACAAGAGTTGTCTCGATCAACTGTTCCACAAGAAAATGTTTCCCTGTGAAAAAAATGGTTTGCTAAATGATTCAATTCCACTGCACAGTATAGGTATAATTCAAAGGATCTACACATCTTTTCCATTCCTTCATGAACACTACCTTTTTCACTAATTGTGAGAATACTACAATTAAAAAATTTACAAAATTGCCCATAGAGATTTTTCCCCATTTCAAATAGAAAAATTTCCAAAAAAAAAGTGTTTAAAATCTACAAAAAAAATGCAAATAGAATCATGTTGATTTTCACACAAAAAAAAGTCATGACACCATAGCTTGTTTCTTACTATTATGCTTTGATAGATTGTTTCCAAGCATCCATAGCTTGTTTGAAATCTCTTGTTTTATAATTTTAGCCATAGCAACAAGGTAGTGTACTATTTGATAAAATGCTTGATGAGGGCACAGCCCGAGACATAGAAAATAACCCACAAACAAGAGAATAATTTTATTATTCAGAAAATGGAGCTTCTTACATGCAGAGGATCTCAATCCCCAAGTTCTACAACACATGCAAGTTACAGTAAGCTACAGAATAACCCTTTCACAATATGCGAGCTTGTCCCCAAAAAGCTACCCAAAAATTAGAAACCCACCCATAAATAGAGCTCCTCTTTAGTTTGGAGCCAAAACAACATTCAAATTTGAGTTTAGGTGGTTTGGCACCAAAAAATTACAAATTGAAGTTCAAATTTTAAAAGAACATTTGCAATTGTATCTTCTAGAAAGTGCGCCAACTTCCCGGGGCCATAACTTTTGATCCAGGACTCCAATTCGCGAACCGTTTGAACCGTTGGAAAGGTCTCGAAGTCAAGAACATGCTCAAAATTGGATACACTAATTTTGGCAAGTTTTGGGGCTGATATGGGAACTCTAAGTGCCTCAAATCTAACTCAGAAGATTTTTAGGTGCAAATCTAGGAAACTAAAACTGCAATATCTTTCAACCCAGGAATAGAAAATGAAAACCATAAATTGAGAATTTCATTATGATGAAAAAGGGTATCCAAAAATGTAAAAAACATCTAAAAATTAAGAAACTTGAAATTTAACTATGTTTGGGTGATACAAGATTGCCCTTACACCACTGGATGCTCCTACATCAGACACCCAAGGTAATTTGAGAAGTGACCCCATCACATCTCAGATGGTTGAGGAAAACCCAAATGATCCACATCTTCCTTAGGCAACCAAGATGAATCTTCAATAGGCCTTCCTTTCCATTTCACAAGATATTCTTCATACTGCCTGTTCCTGGTACTCCTTACCACACGACTATCTAGGATTTCTTCAATCTCCTCCTTTTCTGAAGTAGGTGCTGGAATCTCACACTGTTCCATCATTGGTACTTCCTCTGTGCCACCGTCATAATACTCTATCAAATCTGAAATGTTGAACACAGGGGAAATGTTGAATCCATCCGACAACTCTACCTCATATGCATTCCCTAAGTCATGCCTCTTCAAAATTTTACAAGGACCAAACTTCTTCATCTTCAATTTGTTATATGTTCCCACTGGAAACCTTTCTTTCCTCAAGTGTACCATCACTTCATCACCAATCTAAAACTCCTTATACCTTCTCTTCTGATATGCCTTAGCCTTATACTGCATATTCATCTTATTAATATGTTCTCTTACCTTCTCATGTATATCCTTGATGTGTTCTACAAAATCTTCAGCTTTAGCACTTATTTTCTTCTCTTGGTCCATCTTCCTCAATTCTAGAGTTGTTCTGGGGCTACCTCCATACACAATCTAAAATGGTGATCTACCAGTGCTTCTATTGATAGAATTTTTGTAAGAAAATTCTACCTGGGGTAAGATCAAGTCCCATCCCTTAGGTTTATCTCCTACCAAACATCGCAGTAGGTTACCCAAACTCTTGTTAACAACCTCCATCTGCCCATCTATTTGTGGATAGTGTGCAGAACTAAACTTCAACTCTGTCTTCAGCTTCTTCCACAAGGTCCTCCAAAAGTACCCCACAATTTTGGTGTCATGATCTGAAACAATACTCTTTGGCAGACCATGTAGCCTCACCACCTCTTTGAAGAACAAGTCAACAATGTGGATTGCATCATGGGTCTTATGACATGGAATGAAATGTGCTATCTTTGAAAACCTATCAACCACCATAAAGACTGAATCATTCTCTTGTTGTGTCCTTGGAAAACCAAGAACAAAGTCCATCCTGATATCCTCCCATGGCCTCTCTAGTATAGGTAAGGGCTGATATATGCCTATATTCTGACTCACTCCTTTAGCCATCTGACATACCCTACAGCTTTGTACAAAATTTTTCACATCCTGTGATAACTGAGGCCAATAATAATGCTCACTGATAATGGCAATGGTCTTATCCCGACCAAAATGTCCTACCATTCCTCCACTATGCTTCTCTTTTATCAAGTTCTCCCTCATGGAAATCCTCGGGATACACAATTGACTTCCCTTAAATAACATGCCATCTTGGATTATGAAATTCAGCCACCTTGTCTTGTCCACTATAACAGATTCCTGGCAAGCTTTCCAAGCCTTTGCAAAATCAGGATCTTCTACATATAGTGTCTTAAGTTCATTGAACCCAACCACTTCAATCTGCATCTTTGTCATCAATGTATGCCTCCTACTTAAGGCATCTGCAACCCTATTTGACTTCCCACTGCTATGTTTCAAAACAAAGGTATAACTCTGCAAAAACTCTACCCATTTCATATGCCTTTGATTTAATTTTCTCTGACTATTTAGGTACTGCAATGCCTGATGATCAGTATATAGAACAAATTCCTTCAGCAACAAATAATGTCTCCAATTCTTTAATGCTTGAACTATTGCATAAAATTCTTGATCATATAAAGAATACTTTCTCTTGGCATCATTTAAATTTTCATTGAAATAGGCAATGCGCTTACCTTCTTGTCTCAACACTACTCCAATGGCACAACCACTGGCATCACAATCCACCTAAAACACCTTGTTGAAATCTGGGAGGGCTAGAATAGGTTGCTCTATCACCTTCTGCTTCAACAGTTCAAAATTTTTGTCGCTCCACTACTCCACTTGAATTCTTTTCTATCCCCTCTCATTGTTTCAGTCAGGGGTCCACAAATACTACTGAAGTTCTAATGAACTTTCTATAAAAACTAGCCAAACCATGGAAAGATCTCACCTCGGCAGTTCTTGGGGTAGGCCATTCCAGAATAGCCTTCACCTTCTCTGGGTCCATCTTGAGACCTTCTGCTGAGACAACAAACCCCAAGTACACTAACTCCCTCTTCACAAAACTGCACTTCTTTAGATTAATCAATAGTTTCTCTTCTCTTAACTTCTCAAAGGCTCTCTGAATATGCATCAGATGCTCATCCAACATCTTACTGAAAATCAAAATATCATCTAAATACACAATAACAAAACTTCCCATAAATTCTTTTAGTGCCTCATTCATGAGCCACATGAATGTGCTCGGTGCATTGGTTAGCCCAAAAGGCATGACTAACCAATCGTATAGGCCCTCTTTGGTCTTGAAGGTAATCTTCCATTCATCTCCCTCTCGAATCTGGATCTGGTGATATCCACTCTTCAGATCAATCTTTGTGAAATATTGAGCTCCACTCAAATAGTCCATCAGGTCATCCATCCTTGGCAGGGGAATTCTATACTTGATTGTTATCTTGTTTATGGCTCTGGAATCTATACACATCCTCCACTCCCCATCCTTCTTTGGTGCTAGTACTGCAGGTACTGCACATGGACTCAAACTCTCCTGTATCAAACCCTTTCTCAACAACTCTTGAACTTGTCTATTCAACTCCTCATTTTTTGTTGGAGTCATTCTATGAGCTGCCTTATTTGACAAACTGGCTCCAGGAATCAAGTCAATTTGATGACCGATCTTCCTTATTGGTGGTAAACCCTCAAGTACATTATCAGAAAAAATATCTTGAAACTCATCCAACATCCCAAAAAATTCTTCTAGAACCTTCTCACTATCCTCCTTACTCACTCTAGGAATCAATGCATAACACACATGCTCATGATTCATACCTTCTAAAAATTTTCTTCCATCTACATAACAAATTCTAGTGCTACTGCATGCCTTTTCTTCAATCTCTTTCAGGGGTTTCAACTTGTGACGAACCACATCCTTTGTCAAGGAATAGGTGTTTGCATGGCCATCATGTATAGCTCACCTATCAAACTACCATGGCCTCCCCAACAACATGTGACATGCATCCATGGGGATGATATCATAGAGTACCTCATTATGGTAGCTCCCGATCTTGAACTTTACTAGGCACTACTCATTGACCAAAACTTTGTGGTTTTTCTGCAACCAGGAAATCTGATACAGATGTGGGTGCCTTTTCCTCTTCAGCTTCAACTTTGTGACCATCTCCTCTGACACTAGATTATCGGTGCTCCCACCGTCAATAATGACATCACAACATTTTCCTTCACACTTGCACCTTGTGTGAAATAGATTCTTCCTCTATTTTGGTTCCTTTTCCTCAGTCACTAGGGCTCTCCTAATCACTAGGGCTTCTCCCCTTTTAGCATCATATGAATGTTCGGATTAGGCCTCCTCATCTACACATGCAACCCTTCCATGACCTTCTGGCCTTTTTTCTTCCCTTCCTTTGTGTTGTGGACATTCATAGGCTTGATGCCCTTCTTCACCACACTGGAAACACATTCCTTTGAAACTAACTCTTCTAGATCCTTGTCCATATCTCCCTTGTCCTCTACCTCTTTGATCACCACTATTTTGATCACAAGGGCAGTAGAAGTTATCATTCCTTTGGCTTCGGCTAGTACCCACATCTTCACTTTTATTTTCATCATCATTTTGGCTTCTTGAAGGTCTTCCATTGCCCCTTTTGCTTTGACCTCCTCGTCCTTTTTGCTTGCCATCAAATCTTTTGTTCAACTTCTCTTCCACCTTCAGAGAAAACTGATACACATCCTCAATGGTGGTCATTCTGACTAGGCTTAACTCCTCCTGAATGCTCGGTCGTAACCCATTAAGATATCGGGCTACCTTCTCCTTATTGGCCTCTTGTGTGGCCTATTAATGATTATCTTGTGAAAATATTCAATATATTCTTTCACATATCTGCTTCCTTGCTTCAACCCTTGCAATTTCTTCAATAGATCTAATTCATAGTCCAGGTATGAGCTTCTTGGTTTCTCTACCATGCGATCCCATCTGGTGATCTTTCCTTTTCCTTTTTGATTTCTTTCCAACTGGACCTCTTTCCACCAAATATTGGCATGGCCCTTTAGCTTCATTTTTGCAAACTTAACTCAATGGGTCCTCTATTTCCTCATACTCAAAATATTCTTCTAGCTCGTTGATCCGCGATCAACTCTTCCAGTTCATACTTTTGAATAACTGGGGACTTCGCTGGGTCTTTTCTGATCTTTGAAATGGCCCTTATTAGCCACATTTGGTCTTGATCATTTCTTCTTCCTCTTCTACATCAATCTTACGCCTCGACCACCTCTAGCACCACCATGCCTACCAGGCATCACTCTTGGAGGCATCTTTCTTGACCTTGACCCACAACCATGGTCCTAGTGTGAACTGCCTCACCATCGGTGATCTGTCCACACGCTCAAGAAAACCTTGCTCTGATACCACTTGATGAGGGCATGGCCCGAGACACAAAAAATAACCCACAAACAAGAGAATAATTTTATTATTCAGAAAATGGAGCTTCTTACATGCAGAGGATCTCAATCCCCAAGTTCTACAACACATGCAAGTTACAGTAAGCTACAGAATAACCCTTTCGCAATATGCGAGCTTGTCCCTAAAAAGCTACCCAAAAATTAGAAACCCGCCCATAAATAGAGCTCCTCTTTAGTTTGAAGCCAAAACAACATTCAAATTTGAGTTTAGGCAGTTTGGCACCAAAAAATTACAACTTGAAGTTCAAATTTTAAAAGAACATTTGCAATTGTATCTTCTAGAAAGTGTGCCAACTTCCCAGGGCCATAACTTTTGATCCAAGACTCTGATTCATGAACCATTTGAACCATTGGAAAGGTCTCGAATTCAAGAATGAATTTGAAATCTATGCTGATTTTGGCAAATTTGGGGGCCAATCCAAGAAATCTAAGTACCTCAAATCTAACTCAGAAGATTTTTAGGTACAAATCTGGGAAACTAAAACTGCAATATCTTTCAACCTAGGAATAGAAAATGAAAACCGTAAATTGGGAATTTTATTATGATGAAAAGGGTATCAAAAAGTGTAAAAACATCTAAAAACCAAGAAACTTTAAATTTAACTATTTTTGGGTGATGCAAGATTGCCCTTACACCACTAGATGCTCCTGCATCAATGCTTTGGTAGACATGTATGAAAAATGTGGTAGCATAGACATGGAAATTAACTTTGGAAAAAAATCCTCAAATAAATGTGGTCTCATGGTGATGGAATGCCATGAAAAATTCCATGACAAGAAAATTTTTATGGATTGTCATGGCATTCCATCACCATGAGACCACATTTCTTTGAGGGGTTTTTTCAACCAGTTCACTACCTTGTCTATGTTATTGCTTACTATTATGCTTTGATAGATTTTTTCCAAGCATCCATAGCTTGTTCGAAAGCACTTATTTTAGGATTTTAGCCATAGCAACAAGGTAGTGAAATGTTTGATAAAATGCTTTGGAAGACAATATGCATGAAAAATGTGGTAGCATAGACAAGGCAGTGAACTGTTTGAAAAAATGCCTCAAAGAATTGTGGTCTCATGGAATGCCATGACAAGAAAATGCAATTGGCAGTTGATCCTAGTTATTAGTTATGTAATGTGAAGTAATTGCATAACTACTTAGGTTGACTTTGTAAAAACTATATTGTAATTGAAATTTTGTCATCTATTAGTATCTAGTTATTAGTTATGCAATGTGAAGTAATGCTTTGAGTTTGAAAGATGTGCAATACAATGTAATCAACAATTTGAATATAAAATACAAAGAACTAGTTTTTACATTTCGTTAGTTAAACTCTCTATTTTATTTTCTCTTTATAGCTCTATTGCTATTGAAATTCCTTTCAATTAAAAAAAATAGTTTTTGTCTCTTAGTCTACAATTTTTTGTTGCTATGTGTAGAACATTATAGATGGATCAATGTCGAAGTTTGACTATGAATCAATACCATGCATTTGATGAGAGAATAGTCAATGAGAGGGACATGGAAAAATATCCATGTCCATGTAATGATTTTCTTGGTGGAAAGGTGAAAAAAAGAAGTCATATTTATCGACATATGATAAGATATAGGCATTGTGGTGCAAGCCCTTGGAATGTCAATTATTATGAAGATTTGATAGAATGGAAGAGTGTGAGAGATGAAGAGGAAAAAAACATAGATGAAGGGTTTGAAGTTGATAGAATGTTGAATGAGGATCTAAACGATGATTGGGCCAAGTTGATGGAGGATGCTTCAAATTCTATGTATGCTAATTGTAGGTTAATTCATTTGACAACAATCCTTCAAATTTTTAATTTGCAAGTGGTGTTTGGTTGGACAAATGAGATTGTAGATTAGTTATTGGTATTATTAATTTTGTTGTTACCACCTGACTCCACATTTCCAATAAAATTAAATCAATGTAGAAAGGAAAACACTAAGCTAGGCTTAGGGTATGAAAACATCCACACATGTGTGAATGGTTGTGTACTATTTTGCAAGAATCTTGCAAGTGAGAGTGAATGTCTGAAATATCATGAAGCGAGATATAGACAAGGGTTGAAATTAGTTGTGGTTCTTAAAAAGGTTCTTCACCACTTTTCAGTAATCTCATGATTACTCTGAATGTATAGGTGTAGAGACATTGTTGAACTTATGCAATGGAATACCCAAAATAAGAGCACTGATGGAAAAAAATGACATGTGCCTGATTCTAAGACGTGGATGGAATTTGATGACAGATGGCCTAATTTTTCTCAAGATCCTTGTAATATAAGGCTGGGTTTGGCTCTAGATGGGGTGAACCCATTATCAAATCAAAGTACTAAATTGTCAACTCAGCTAGTGTTTTTAATAAATTATAACTTGCCTCCATGGTTAGAAACTGAACCATTTTTCTTAATTCTATCATTGATTATACCAGGAAAGAAAAGTGTGACTTTAGATACAATTGATGCTTATCTAGAGCCATTATATGATGAGCTAATGGAATTTTGGAAAGTAATTCAAACAATTTAATCTTTAAGGGATGCTCATTCAATCAAATTCACTTTAAGAGCTTCCTTATTTTTTATGATTCATGATCTTCTTACATATGGCACATTGTCTAGTCTCAGTGTTCATGGATACTATGGATGTCTTGCTTGCAACTTTAAGGATATTTTTAGGAACTCAAGAAGTTTTCATAAGTGTATTTATTGTGTAAATCTTGCTTAACTTACAATGGATCATCTATATCATCAACAAAAAACACAACTCAATGGTCAAGAAGAGAATCGTGAAGCACCATTGCTAATAACAAGTGATTACATTGTTGAGAATGGACAAAAAGAATGCCATTTATTGAAAATGATGGGATTGTTGGTAGTAGATATGATCTATGTAATGAAAGTGGTGTAAAAATGTTGTGCATACTTTAAGGATATAACCATTAGCATATTATTGACTTTATACAAAGAAAAATATAGCCTATGGTATTATAGAAACTCTTTTTGGTGTTTTTGATACTATTTAGTTATGTGAAGACTTTCAACAACTAAAGTTTCATCAAAATATTTGGGTTGAAAAATATGATGATGAAAAATATAGAAAACCTAGTGCTCCTTATGTCTGGACAAAGGAACAATGTGCACAATTCTTACAATTGATGTCTCAGACTCGCTTTCCCATTGGATATGTAAGTATTAGTATTAGAAGCCAAACTAACATTAATGGCTTAAAAGGCCTCAAGACCCATGACTATCATGTCATAATGGAGAATATTTTACCTATTATGGTAAATATATTAAGTTTTGTAAAGGTTCCAAGATTGGAAGTTATAAGGTTGGGCCTAATATTAAAGAGAATGAGTTTACATGTATTAGATCCTTCGAACTTTGATCGTTTGAGGGGGGAGGTTATTGAAGTCCTTTGTCTATTGGAACAGGAATTTCCACCATCAATATTTAACATTTCTATGCATCTTTTGATACATCTACAATATGAACTAAAGCAGTGTGGCCTAATAAGAACAAGATGGATGTATCCTATAGAATGACATATGAAGGTTTTACAAAAAAATGTTTGTACTAGGGAAAAACCAAAAGACAACATGTCTAAGGGATATTCAATGTAAGAGGCCATGGGATTTTGCATAGAATATATGAAGGATTTAAAAAATGCCAATCAACATTTATGGGATGATGACAAATAAGAGAGTTGTAGGTGAAGTATTAGAAGGAAATGGATGTCGCTTCAACCTATCACATCAAGAAAGAAGTGTAATACATTCCTATATTCTTCAAAACACATCTTCATTCGATAAGTGGTGCAAGTAAAAATAAATAAACAATAATTTATTTACTCAATTTCATTTACACATTTATATTATTAATCTTACTATTTGTACGTTAATATTCTATGTAGAAAATATGAAGAAGACAATCAAGCTTGGATGCAACATCGACCTCAAAAGCACAAACGTCATGCTGATTTGATTGTAGGTGATTCTTTTCCAAAATTTGAAGAATGGATTGCTAATGCAATCAGTGATGAAAAAAAAGAAGGTCAAGATATAACAACAAAGGAAAGTGATCTTTCACAATCTCTACATTTATGGGCTATGTGTTTCAATGGAATGTGGGCCTATGGTAGTCATTTAAGAGTGGAAGAAAAAGAAAAAGGAAAGATAAATTGTGATTGTGTTGTTAGTGCTGAATTTCTTCACAAAATTGAGAAGAAATTTTATGTTGGATTCATCCAAGAAATTATTCTAGTGGACTATGGTGAAATAGTCCTATATTATTAAAATGTAAGTGGATTCGACCATATGCAATATAATATTATGAAGATGATGATGGAGTGTTTGAAGAAGACATTTTCATTACCAATGAAGAGATTGGAAGAGAGAATGCATTGCATTTTAGAGATGAGGATGAGGAAGAAAATCAAGAAGACACAGACATGAATGATCAAGATCCTGATCTTACTAGAAATGCAAATGATTATGATGATGTTTTGTCACCTTAAGAGGTTAGCTTGTTACCTAAGCTTTGGTTATATGTATGGTGTAATTTATTATTGAATGTAATAAAGATCTAAGTATAGGTATGCTTACTCATTGTTATTTTATTGATACATTTTTTAATGTAATCATCATTATTATGTTGGTACATTGTATACAAAACTTGAGAAGTTCACTGCTGATTTGAAGTGCATTTAAAGTTAGGTTCAATCATTCTTCTTAGTTTTATTACTTTGGTTGAAAATTTGAAATTAATTTGTTTATTTAGAATATAATTTCTCGTATGTCCTATATGTTTTCTAGATGCAAACATATAATGAACATCCATGATACATATAGATATCTTAATGTTAGGTGAACTAATCCTCCTATTACAAACAAAGAAATGATATTTTAGGTTTGACTGATACTAAAAACTAAAACTAAGAGATTGCAAAATTAGAAAACTATTCAATCTTTTCAATAAAATGATATATAAAATACTACATTCATAATAAAATCCAATACCACACTACCACGTCAGTCAATAGAGGTATGTGATGGATTGTGGGACATATAGATCAATGTAAAAATTCTTACCATAATACCATGGCAACCAAATGTGAATACCACGAGGTGGCGGAGAGAACATGTTAACAACTAAAGTAAACCACAAACCTGCAAGGGGTAAACAGTGATACTACAGTATGGCAGTGAACAATCACTCAACTACTAGAATTAACCCACTATCCCATGGGAGTCCAAAGGGGTGTGCATGGGGTGGTGATACTGTTACCCTACAATGGTCTTGATATGACAAAGTGGTATGGTAATGAATAGTCATTCAACCGTTAGAATTAACCCATCGTCCCATGGGAGTCCAAAGGGGTGTGTGGGGGGTGGCGGTATTGCTAACACTACCCAAAATGGTCTTGAAATGATAGAGAGGTACTGCGGTACAAGTTGTCAAAGCATTTAATGATTGCACTGTTTGGTTTCCCAAGATCAAAGGCATGTATTCAAACTTGAAATATGGGAAGATTCTAAAATATTTTGCACAAATTGACATTATTAATGAGACAACCGAGCTTAGCAGCAAATATTACTTGGTACTTGATGATGTTTTGGCAATCATTCACATAGCTTGGTGTACTAGAGGCAAGGGAGTTCAAGCGAGAACACTCTGTAGCTTTTATTTCATTAGGTAAGTTCACAAAAACCCTCTATAGCAAGTGTATAAGAACTTAATTTGCTTCTACAAGCAGACACTTAAAGAAATCAAGTATGAGTAAATTCTTCATCATGCCACCCAAAAGAAGTCAACTTGTGAGTAAAAAGGAAGATTCCACAATTCCTAAAAGAGAGAAGAGGTCCCTACAACAATCCATTTTAGATGTGTTACCTAATTCTATAAACAAAGGATTCAAAAAGGTGTTTAGAGATAAAGCCCATGGATGTAAAGACCCAATTATCCCTATCTTAGGTGGGATCTGTTTTGGTACTGTTGAGGGTCAAAACAACACAACAACATTAAATAGAATATCACTATTATATTTCTCCTGAAAGAGAAAGACAACACATGGTGATCTAACTCCCAAGGTCCTAGTAATTGGTTCTCAATTATGCTGATATCACTCAATGGTTGATATAATTGTAATATTCAAGGGGCCTTTGCTAGTAACAAGGAACAAGACTACATAGCATCAATTAATCTATGTTTGGGGGGGTTTAAATAAAAGAAAAATATGAATTAGAGCTTTAAATCAAAGAAACATGAGTAAAATTCTTACATATCCAGACATGCATATCAATAATGAGTGTTTATTCCATCTAACCACAACTATAGCAAGACGCAATCCATAGAATACACTAGGCTACTACATACATCCATAATGATAATTCAGATACCATCAATATTCACTAAACTTACTTCAAACAAATCACTCACTCATCATCCAAAACACCGATCAAATGAATACAATAACAACTTCATTCACAGATAATCCAATGATATAATCTTGAATCAAGTTCCTTCTATTGACTTTCATCAAATAAGAAACAATTAAGTGACTAGCATATGGATTGATCATGTACCATTAACCTTATCAAAATAGATCCAGAATTTAAAACTATAACATGAAAATGTATTAAAAAAAAAACTATAAAGTAACCAAGCTTTTTTTTCTGAACTTTTAGAGTATCTCTCCTAAAACATTAGAATCCTAGATCTAATCTCTATTTTCTATCATCAAGTTGCCGATCTTCCTTCAATTAGCCAACCTTTACAAAGTAGATTCTAATAATACATATAGGGTGCCATGTGCATGAGTTTCTCAATTATCAATCAAGATCCACAATTCATGGAATCAAAACTGAACACATAAGTAGACTCAGGAACCCCTGTTTCAAGGCTGATCACTTTGTTGCACAAAAAGAAAATTCAATACTCCAAGAAGAGAGTGAAACCGATGGATCAAACTCAGAGTTGAGCCTATGTCAAAACCCAAAAAAAGAGGAGAAGAGTAGATAGAGTATGGTGAGAAGAGTGAGTCACTTTTGCATTGAATGCTCAAGGATGTACTCGTCATAACTGGAGAACACCTGTTGAAGAGTACCCAAATCCAGCCCATCCAACCAATCACCTTCAAATTTAATCCTTTCAAATTTTGCATAAACCAATCTTTGCATCTCCTTTAACTTGATTAACTCATTTCTAGTAGTTCTTACCTCCTCTCGGATATCCATAATCTGATCTAACAATAAATCCTCCCCATCATCTCCCTTTTGCATGATTTCCTCAAACCTACCCCTCCATCTCTCCCTTAGTTTATCCAAAGACATGCCTTCTTTTTTTGAGGAATCTAAGTTGATTAAAATGGCCACAATTGCCTCTAATTCGACCATCTATTGATTCAAGTCTTTACTCATTTCTCAGACTTCTTGATGTCCATGCATAGCCCTAGATTTATATCTTATGATGCCCACAGTTTTTTCCACAAGATCTACATTACCATGCTCAAGAATTGAATATTCCAGCAATATGGACTTGGGAACTTTGCTTATATCCTCAAGCCTTTTAACATATTCCTTGTATTCATCATCCTACTTATCCAAATCCTTAGCCTGCTGGTCTAGATCTTCTGCCAATTCAAGAGCAACCTTATGAATCTTAGAACCCTCAACAAGAACATCATCAACTTCCTAGTTGAGCTTATCCAACCATTTATCCATCATTCCTACCTTGCTTTTCATTTGAATCAAATCATATGCTTCCCTCTTTGTTAACAAAACTAGGTATTCAAGAAGAGCAGCTTGTTGAGAAATGGCACTTGAAACATCCTTCAAAAACCTATGGAGCTGATCCAATTGAGTTTTAAGCTCGTCCTTCCTTTTTTTTTATCTTTGATCATCTAGGTTTTAGTTGAAGAGGCCACAATATCAATCAAACTCATTTGCTAGTTTCTTGTAGGCTTTCCCAAATTTACCGCCCCCAACTGATAATCAGTGATTTGCATATCATCACAACTCTTCTCCATTACGGGTATGGCACATTCAACAACAATATCTCTGGCATCAATGAGCCTAGTAGAGTGAAGAACCCAAGCCTTCTTTTTAGGTTTCTCTTTCCCAATTTCTTTCATCATTTCCTCCCAATTCAACGGTTGTGGTTGGACAACTTGTTTTCTTTCCAAGTCCAACTTTAACCAAGTAGGAGCAATAGGAGTAGTGGCTACCTGGGCTGAAGAAGAAGCAACAGTAGTGGAAGACAGAGGTTGTAACAATGTAGGCCCCGGTTGAGAATCAACTTCCTTCACATTTTTCTAATCACTTTGTTCCTTTTCCTATGCTAACCTTTATGCTTCCTCTTTATCCTTCTATTCTTGCAGCCTTTTAGCCTCTAGCTCATGCTTTAAACATTCCTCTTCCTCTTTATTTTTCTCTAACATTTGATCCCGCTACTTCTTTAGCTCTTCAACATAGTCCCATGCCTCCTTGGACTTCTTTTCATATTCAACAATCTTATCAGCCTCTCTTTCCCTTTTCAAATGTTCTTGCTCTTCCTTTTTCCTATAAGCCTCTTCTTGCGCTTTGAGCTTAGCTTTAATAGCTTCTTTTTCTCTTCTTTGTTGGGCCATTTCCTCTTCAAGGTTATGAATCTTCTGTTGCATCATCAACTTATCTCTTTCTTCCTGAATCTTGAGCTCCTGCTCCTTTTGTTGTTGTTGTTGAGCTAATTCATCAGCCTTGACCTTATCTTCCAACTCCTTCTGCTTGACCGCCAATTTAGATTGTGCCTTGGCCTCCTCCTATTGTTGCTTAGATGATGCCTCAACTTGTGCCTTAGCATCAACTTCTCTTTTTGCATCTTCAAAGAGTTTCCATTGATCTTCTTTAGTTAATATTTGTTCGGTTCTTACATCATCTGTCATATCAAAATATGTTAATACATGATGCTCTTTAGTAGATGGAGTCTTTTCTAAATTTGTTTCTATATTATGTATCTCAATTTTATCCTCCATTCACTTTAAGACCTTTGCTTCATCATGGAGGGCTCCCTTTGGTGATTCTTGACCTAATTCTTGTGCATCAGAGGGCTGAGTAGATACCTCCCCTGCAAACAGATGTAGAAGTCCCCACCTCCATAATTGTTTCATCTTCCTGCACCTCTGGAAGGTCTTGAGGAACCACCTCCTCTTGTGTACTAGAAGGCATAAACTCTAAAGGTTCCTTAGGTGTCATTCTTCTCTTTTCCCTTTTATATCCTTGGGTGGTACCTATAGCTTTTCTCTTCTTAGATGATGGAGCCTTAGCCTAATTAGTCCTTAAACTCACCCATTGAATACTCCTATCTAGCACTGGTCTTGCAATCTTCTTTATGTCAATTGTCTCCTCAACATTCCAATCTATTGGATCAAGATCTTTAGTACCAATCCTTTCTGCATCATACCCAGGATCCAAAACTATTCCATCATCAGACATTTTTTCTTGAATGTCTTCTTTTATCCCAAACTCAACCATAAGTGGGATAGGTATCCTTTCATAATTCTTTTTCCTAAGGTCATATTCATCTTGCAAGTCCTCCAAAAAATCCTCCAATAGATTAAAGTGCTTATCAAAGACACTGGGAAGCAAAGCCCTCATCTTGTGCTTGGGGTCATAGTATTTCCTTGCAGTGTACAAGCCCAACTTTAAATAAACTAATTCATCATAAACAACCTTAGCTGCCTAACTGTGTGGACAACTAAAGGCTCCTAGCTTCATTGGAAACTTATGGCAACTAGTCTTGTGTTTGTTGTTGAACTAGAATTTAATAGCCAAGGCTTGATAAATAAACTCCATTAGAATGATCCTATCACCACAACATCTAGGTAGCCAATGGGGGTGACCATCAAAGCCTGCTAACCTAAAATAGGTGAATGTGGGGTACTGGATAAACCAATTCCCCCATTCATTCACAAAATCCATTGCCTCCCTGCTAAGCCTATATCCTACATCACCATTAAGTTTGTTAATAATGACATTACGAAAGGAATCATTTACCCTTCTATAATGTTGCTCTGATGCCTGCAAGGTGAGCTGATTATAATATTCCCACACTCTCTTCTATCCTTGGGATTCCCCCAATATACCCACTATTTGAAGTCCAGGAAAAATCCCCACTCGGGTAGCTGCATAAACTACATAGGAGATCATAAAGAAACGCTTGGTTTCTCTCACTTTTATCATTTGATTGTGAATGTTGTCTAATACTATCATTGACTAGTCAAATTGTTGCCTCCCATCCAAAATAGTTTGAATGAAAGGAAACATCCATTCTTTAAACAGTGAAGCATCCCTTTTTCCAAACACCCTAGAAAGGAACATGATTATATCTACAATTTCTTTCCTAAATTCTACCCTCTTAGGTTGGTCTCAAAGCTTGGTCAAAGACTTCTTCTCCACCCTCATCCAAGTCTTATTCATGTGAAATCTATTCCTCTATGTATTATCACTATAAAGCTTCAAAGCCTCCACCTCATTCAATTGCTTAGGATTCTTGGGATCAGGTATATGAAACAAAAATTTGATCATTAGAGCCATGAAGTCAATAATGACATTACCCTTTACATCCACACACTGCCTAGTAGCAGGGTTATATGCTCCAGCTACTGCAAGAATCAACTCCAGACATTGGATAGATAGGGGGAAGAGTGCAACATGTGCCAGCCCGGATTGAACAATTCATTTTTTCCTTCCTATGACCTGCTCCTCAGTGAATGTCTCCTCATGCAATTCTTCATAGTTAAAAGGGCCCAAATTGGTGTCAGTAACATCAACCCAGTCAAAATCAATTTTGCTAGTTGTGAGGACAACCTTCCTATGCCTACATCTCAAGGTATATGAAAGTTGTTCCACCTTGATATTCTTCAATCTAACTCCTTGCCATGAAGTTTCACCTAGTTGGCTTCTTTGAGAGGCCTCATCTGATGCTCCCAACATTTCTTAATTCCTATAGCAATTTCTTGTATTAGATGAACAAAACATCTAAGTTATTCAATCATATAATCCCTCCTCCATCCTCCTAAGATAATATTTACTTGGTCAAACTATTCCTTTATTGGAGGCAGAACCATAGAAGTATTAGGCATAAACAATCTCTCTTATCATGTGGTGAGGTCGAGATCAGAACTAGAGAAGGAGAAAAATAGTGTTAAAAGCGAGACCAAAATGGGAACCAGACTAGAACCAAAACAGAATCGGAAGCAGGACTAGAACAAGGATTGGACCAGAAACAAATGTTAGTTACCAATTTCAACTTCCCCTTGGATCTGATTCTGACCAAGAGTAAAGATATAAAGACATCATAATAATGAATGGGAGTGGAATAATTCCCACAAATGGAGAGTATTTCAAAAAAGGCAGTCATATGAACCATAAACCCTAGGTCACATGGGCCCCAAAGGAAACTAGAAATAGCATAGTTTAACCCTCCAACAGCTCCTCCGTACAAAAGTAATTTAAACAATGGAAAAGGTTATATTGTAAAAACCCTAGTTTTCCCAACACCCTACTTCCAAAAACTAGGGCACAACAAGAATCTCATATGAACAACCCAAAAACTGATGTGAGAATACTAGAACAGGGTCTCAAAATGAATTTCATCACCCAAGCAAGGAAACCCCTTCAAAAATTGAAACCCTAGTCAAAATCAGAGTACGAAAAACTAACCCGTCATGAAAGCAATAGTAGAACAAACAACAAACCAAAAATGACAAACGAAAGACAAACCAAAAATAGAACAAAACAAAAAAGAAAGAACCAAACAAGCAGAACAAGAAGAACAACACAAAAACCAACAAAGGAAATAAAAACAAAAGAAAAATAACAAAACCCCTCCCACGAATGCGCCAAAAAAACACACTCGAAAGAAGAAACGGGAGAAGGAAAAATAAAGAAACCTACCTCAAAAAAGCTCCTCAGGATTGACTAGAAATTAGCCAAGATTTGCTCCGTAATTCGCCCCACAATCAAATCATTTCTTTCAAGAATTTATTGGCTATGGTTTGCTTAAAAAATTCACATAATAATAACAATGAGTTAGTTTAAGCATAATTAAACCTTTAATCATTAATTTGTGCATGCAAATAGGCTGCATTTAATTCCATAAATGTGGTCATTCAGGGACGAAGCCAACAACGTGAATAGACAGTTAAGTCAAGTCCAAGAAACATCAAAAGGTAAGGCAGACGTGGAGCCAAGTCAGAAACAAGATAAAGAAACTACACAAAGTTCCCTATTTCATTTCCAACCTTGGATCCGACCCTGACAAAAGGACCAACCGAAAATGACAAATGAAGACGCGGGGGCAGAGACAAAACTGAAAGGGAACTTCACAAAGTTTGAAGTTCCATTCCAGGTCTAGATCTAGTCCCGACCAAAAAGGAAAGAACAAAACACACAAGCACAAGGGAAGTGGGACCGGAGCGAACACTAGACTCGGCCCAAACAACAAAGAAAAACAAGAAAGAAAATGAGCAGAGATGAAGTCGGGATAGGAACACAAAATGGAAACTTTAAACTTCCTACGTGAGTTCCAATCCCGGTTCTGCTCCCGCGCGAGTAAACAAACAAAACACAAGGAAAAGACCAACAAAAAAGAGGATGGACCAACCCAAGTGTTCATTGAAAAAAACCAATAGAACAAAGGAGAAACAAAAGAGAAGGCAGAGTTGGAGTCGAACCTATATTCGAACTAGAAACCTTGAAAGAGTTCCATGTTTATATTTGGTTCTAGACCTGCCTCCAAAAAAATAAAAGACAAGACTTAGGAGAAAAACAAAGAACTCCTAAGACCCAACCAAACAACCAAAGGCCAACAAAACAAAAGAAAAAGGGGGACCCATTTTATTCCAAAATAAAATAAAATTGGGTGGTTATGCAAGGCATAACAGGTACTTCTATGAAAAAAGGGATGACAAGATTCTAGTTTTGAATCCTAGGACCTTAGATTTGGAAAAATTGATAGTCCCAAATGTCTTTATAGATGTTGAGTTTATTAATATATTGGCACAATATTATCACTTGACTACCAGGAATATAAGAATTCCATATGGTTCACCATTAGTGGTGTTGACTAAAGAAGCAATTATAGAGTGTTTTCTGTTAAACAAGCAATCTATCACTAAGATCAACTTGGATAGAAGTGAGGAGGATTATAGGAGATTTATAAAAACCTACAAGAGTGATGAACTTCCTTTACACATGAAAAGGGGTGTAAACAATAGGAAGATACCTATCTCCCCCTCCCAAATTGAGCCATTTTCCATAGAAGACTCCCAAGTATATTTCGAAAGAACTTATTTTTCTTTGTGTGAAGTGCTTGGAATAAATGCTGAAGAAAGGATGCCAACCTATCTCATGATGATGGCAATGAAGATACAAAATCCTAAAGTCAACAATTGAGTATGACTTTGCTCTTGAAATTGACAAAGGGATACATGAGGGATTTTTTCAAGAGAGAACTTCACTCCCATCACTTTTAGGAAATACTCTCTGCTATGTCATTTAATATTGTACCAAAACTGAAATAGATGGACTAAGAGAATGTGTTTGGGAATGATTGATGATGAAGGGAATAGGTTTTTGTACAAAACTGATGTTACATCTAGGATAGTAGATGTAAAAATAGTGATTATGTAATATCTCATGATGATTTTGCAATAAAGTTCATGGCCGCTCTTGGTCATATTTCACCAAGATTTCCTAATAAAATCATGCAAGTATTAAGACATTTAGCATTGAAGCCAGAGCAAGGACACACTCACAATTTTGGTGACTAGTTCTTCTTAGCAGACCAAATAGTAATAAGGGTTTGTGGGTGCCCTCAAGCCCCACATGTTTTACCTAAAAAAAATTCTATTTGAATTACATTTTTAAAATTTATGTGGAAAATGTTATGGATGGAGCAAGATGTTATGAAAAGATAGAAAAGGGGACATTCCTCCTTGACCTAATTAAAAGTGAGGAGCTATCCATAGGGTCTGACACTCTTGAAGAACTATAGAACTATTTGAATATGAGGTATCCATTGAATTCATAAGGAGAAAGGGTCTTTGATATTAAAGGGAATATTAATTTTATAAAGAAAACACTTCTCACTAAAGCTGGGATTACCCATGTAATGGATTACGAAAAAGATGCAATAAGAAATTGCTTTACACTTGATGAAGTTTTTCAAAGGAAGAGGAAGTGGGAAATCATAAAGAGGCTTGAGGAAGAGAAGAAAAGGGACACTAGATTCCAAGGATTCTATGTTGAAGAAGGGGATCGGGTATGTGCAAGATTATCATGGAACAAGTAGGCCCTTAAGTGGCAAAAAAATAAGAAAAATTAGAGTTAGGCGATTTGACATAAAAATTTGAATAATTTATCTATATTATTTCAAAAATATGTAAAAATAGAATTTGTAGCAAATTGAATGTAGTTTAGAAACTACTAGGTTTGTTTAAAAAAAAAATCTATTTAGTAAAAAATTGAAATTTCAATGCAGTAGTACTTAAATTTTAGGGAAAAATAAGAAGTAGGTGTCTATCTGACCACCCTAACCACAATAAAATGATAATTATTTTTTATAATATTTTAGATATAAGTAGAGGACTCAAGTCTTGATGTGATGCATATTTTTTTGTAATTTTTTTCCAAATAAATAAATAATTATAAATTTTTTATTACAACTTTTAAAAAATATTAAAAAAACCAGTATGTCTAACCACCTTAACTTGGTCAAAACTTAATGAAATTCAATTTTTCTTTTTTTAATCCTATAGTATGTGAAGCATAGAATGTGACGCATGTTTTGGATTCAAAAAATGTGATACCATTTGAAAGCTATAGATGTTTTTCAATCAGTCTATCAATTGGGACTTTAGTCGTAATTTGAATAGAAAATGAATATTAATTACTTATTAAATTCAAAGTAAAGCATAATTTATATTGATGGAAATCTGAGAATCTCCTTTAAAAACCCCTTTTGTTTATGTTGGTGTAATTAATTATTTAATTACACTTTAGTATAAGTTTACTTAGGCATATTTTATTTCCTAGGTTAATTATTATTTAATTATTATCCTTATCTTGTTGAGCTATCTTTTTGCTCAAGATAAGATTAGGCTTTTGTATTATTTGTAAAAAAATTACTTTCAATAATCATTATGTTGGTTTTGCTTGCAAAAATCTGCTCCGAGGGTTTACAAAACATCTCTTCTTTTTGTTCTGAATATCTATTGCATGTGATAGGTGATTGCTTGCAGGTGATTCTTGGGGACTGTGAAGTTGGTTTTTCAACTTCTACATGGTATTAGAGCTCCAGACATGTTGTTGTCTATTCATGATTTGAAGATATTCTCTCACGTCTTTTTCTGTGTAAGGGTTTGAAGCCAGGCTAATTTTTTGTAGATCTGGGGGTAGCCTAATTTTTTGTACATTTTTGGGCCAAACGGACGTCGCCATCATGATCAGAGCATCCAAAAACCCAAAAATTTCCTTTCATTTCATCGATTTTGGTGAAAGTTGAAAAAAAGGCAAAAAAAATTAGCCAGAGAGGTCTACGACCTCCCTAGCACATAGATCGAGGCAAACATTAAAAAAATTTAAAAAAACATAGTTTTTTGATTTATTTTTTGTACCTCCCATTGAAAATTTTGCACCGCCCACTAGCAACCTGATGGCCACCCAAACTCCGCCTGTCTACCACTTGGGAAGCATCGCTCCTCTATCTGCTGGCACCTTGTGTTCTAGCCCCTTTAAAGGCAAAGCCCTAGTCTTATCAAGAACCGTGGGCTACACTTAGCCCTAGCGACCACCCATACCTTAATCCATTAGTTACATTGGAACCATGGGCTTCACCGCAGATCAAGCCCCCTAGTCACTAAGAGGACCAGGGGCCAAAAAATTTTAGCCCTTCAGGCTCTTGGAGGCCTTCTGTGCAATTTGGAGCTGTTTTCACCAAATCGAGCATATTTTTTGCATACAATCTCCGTTTTTGAAAACAAGATATCACCGGAAAGCTGATTCAACATCGGATCCAGTGATCATGGTTTAATTTTCTGATTTTTCCATTTTGATGATTTTTTGGCCTGTCAAAGCTAGAAGTTGTTGTTTTCACTCTGGGAGGCGTAACTTTTTCATCCTCACTCTGTTTTTCGAAAACAAATATGCGTTGGAAAGCTGGTTCTGTCCTCTTCTCAAATATTAGACCTAATTTTTGCAAAAAAAAATTTAGGTATCTAATTTTTTTTCAAAACTCAGCCCTTACTTTTTGAGTTATTTTCTTGGGAAACGTGCAATCAGGAGCTTTCTTTGAGATCAAAGAGGAATATTTTTTTATTTGAGAGTATAAATTATTGTTTTTTGTAATGGATACACATAAAATTTCTCCCCTTACTCCATTCAACTATTTTGGTTGGAAAAAACAAATGGAGATTCACCTGAAACACAAAGGGTTGTATAGGGTAACCATGGGTACAAAAATTGAACCTAGAGGTGCTACTGAAAAGAGAAAATGGTTTAATAGGTATGATGAAGCTTATGGTACATTATGTATGTCTCTTTCATCTAATCTTCTTTTTCACATTGATTCTTACACTACACCTAATGTGATCTGGACTACTTTAGAGTCTTTGTTTGGGAAGCAGGATACTATGAGAGGGTTTCAATTAAAGAATGAGCTTATTGGCTTAAATCCTAGGGATTTTGATAGCATCTAGGAGTTTTTCACCAAACTCAAGTCTCTTAGATTACAGTTGTCACAGTGTGGTGTTCAGAAAGAAGACTCTCAATTGATATTGTCCATTCTTTCTAAGCTTGGACTATATTATTCATTTTTTGTATCTACCTTTTATGCCTCTATGGATGCACTTGGTATGAGATTCACTATGCCATCTCTTGATGACTTTGCTTCATCTCTCACTCGAGAGTAAGCTAAGTTAGCTAGCATGGGCATGGTGAAACATTCTTCCTCATCACAGGCACTCATTGCATCACAAGAGCCTAGAGATCAGAAGGCTTCTACAAGAAAAGTCAAGAAACAAAAACAAAAGGATTCAAAACCTCATGAGTAGAAAAAGGAGTCCTTAGATTCATCCTCCTCTTCTAAGGGGAAATAATTTAGGAAGGAGAAGACTACATGTGCATATTGCAAGAGGGAAGGACATGCAAAACATAATTGTTACAAGAAGGTCATTGATGAGCTGAAACATCTTCTTCAGAAACATTAGATTGATTTTCCTTCTAGGATGTCTGCATCATCTTCTTCTTCTTCAGAGCAACATGATAGGGGAACAACTGGTTTACATACTTCATTAGATATGAAGGGACATGCTCTTTGTGCTTCTTCAGGTATTGGATTAGGGAGATGGCTTCTGTATTCAGGAGCATCTCATCATATGGCATCTTCACAGTCTATGTTCACTTCCTTTGAGCCTTGCACTATGTCTCCCATTTTGATGGGAAACAACACTTACATGAGTGTTATAGGGAAGGGGTCTATTAATTTTGGGGACCATTCCTTTCAGGATGTCTTGTGTGTCCCTCATTTGAAAAAAAAACATTCTTTCCATTTATCAGATCACATATGGAGGCACTGGGAGATCTGTGGAGTTCACACCTGATTCGGTTATCATCAGAGACTTAGAGAGTAGAGCAGTTATTGCTACTGGGATAGTGTATCACTCATCTCAGTTGTATTCCTTCACTGATTTTGCTACTAATGGTGCTTCTATTCCTACAGTTGTTCCTCACACTTCTAGTGTGCACCATCATTCAAAGGAGAGATTTGGCTTCTTGAACATTGGTGTTCTCACTTCAGATCCTATTCTCAAGCCTTCCATTCCATCTCCTCCACCTCCTGTTGCTATTGTTGTGGCTACCGATGTGGCTTCTTCTATTCTAGTGCAATAGGATCCAATTGATCATACATCTTTGGAGGTTTCTATTGAGTCTTCACCTACTTTGACTTCTTCATTAGTTGAGGTCACACCTGATTCTGTGGAGACATCTTGGGCTACACCTACTTCACCTATCAGAGGTTTCTTACAAAAATTTGCTCTGAGGGTTTACAAAACATCTCTTCTTTTTGTTCTGAATATTTGTTGCATGTGATACATGATTGCTTGTAGGTGATTCTTGGGGACTATGAAGTTGGTTTTTCAACTTCTATAGTTTCATCAATTTTGGGTAAAAAAAAAAGTCGTCAGCCACATACCCATCATATTGCCACTTTTTGGCCCATCATGATCCTGCACATACCCGATCCTTAAAAAGGATGAAATTAATAATTGATAACTTTGAAAGATTATATGTTGAACCAAAAAAGAAACCTGAAGGTCAGCTTCAAAACCCTCCAAGATTCCCATCAAACCAAGTGGTATTGTAATCATAGATCCCCTACCAGACACTTCCACAATACAATCAGAAGCATCCCCTGAGCAACCAAGTCCTAAAATGCAAAAGACACATGGAGTGGCCCCCTTAGTGGCATATGAAATAAGTGAAGGAGTAGGTGATACTAAAGAGGTAACCAATGTACTTTTGAATTTTAAAGATGATGAAGTTGATCAGCCACTTCCTAAGCTTGCAACTGATGCTCACAAACCAAAAGAAAGAGTGGATGTAAATGGGCATAATGGTCAAGAAGTGCATGATGATGAAAGGGTGATTGTTGCCCTTAGATTTATTAAAGATGATGAATTTTTTCAAACTCCTAAGTTTAAGGATTTTTGGTTTAAGATGAAAATAAAATAATTTGAGAGACTCCAAATTAATAAGATGGGCACTAAGGATTCATAGCATGACCAGATTGTTGCCTAAAATTTTGAAGAACTCAGGATTAATTAAATTACTATTAGCCTTGAAGAAGCAATAAAATTGGTCTTAGAAAGCAATATACTAATTATTTATGGGATGGAGTTAAAAAAGATATTCTTATTGGATCAAGTAATAAGCCAAGAAGATCCCATGTTGGTTACTAAATTCAATTCTGATGAGGGAATGAGTGGCATAGGTTACAATCCAAGACTTGAAACCCTAGCCTTCTGGACAAAGAAAAAATGAATAGAAAAACCAATATTTCTTGATTTTGTACAAGAAATGAGAGGGACTTCCATGGTAAAGGCACTTCAAGACACATCAAAATTGGAAATAACTACTATGACAATGCACTCAGCAATGTTTACTAGGGATGTGGTTAAAGCTATGGAGCTTAGATTGGCATCATATGAGAAAGCATAGATTGATCTAAATGATGAAGTGAATAGGTTATTCATAGAAAATGTGAAATTGAAAGAGTAGTTGAAGGCATCAAGTCCTTCCCAAAGCATAGAATTAACAGTATACCAGTCCCCTTCCATCTCAACTGATATAGGTGCAATCACTGTTGAACAAGTAAATGCGCTAAAATAAGAAATTGAGAAGTTGAAAAATACTAATGAAGAAAAAAAGGAAAGAGCAAAGAGAGAAACCCTCAGATTATTGGAACAAATCTTGGAGCATAGGGCTAAACTAATTGTGGAAAAATTGGAAAATGTGTATGAATGTTATGTCTTCTTGTCACAAGCAGTTGATCAGATAAAGGCCCATGTACCTATATTAGACTCCTTATTCGAGAAATGACAACCTATACATCACACCTTAATGACTTTGTGCATAATTTTACAAAGGAGTGTTGAGGCCATTGTAGCTTTAAAGCCTACTGAGCAAATGGTTTGAATGGTCATAGATGAATTTCAATACATATCTATAGAAGACCAAAAGATCAAGGAAAGAATGGATTCATTTCACACACTAAAGCAATGGTTCGTGCCTAAGATATTAAGGGATGATGATCAAATGAAATGCTCCAAGGATTGGATAGATGAGTTTAGAAAAATTTTTCCCAACTACCTCACTAATTTATAGAAGGATGGTGACATGTACTCACATTGAAGGGTTTCAAGCATTTGTTTCCATCATTGCAAGAATTTTTTGGAAAAATTTAATTCTTGTAGTCATTTATGTGCAATATTGTAATTCATATTTGCAGTCTTGTGACTGAAAATAACAATTGTAATACTCTATTTCTAAGCTATAGCTAGAACACCTTTCTTTTATTAATAAAGTTCATCGATTTTTCCTTCTCAATGGCTTTCTTATTGTGTACAATTGATGATTGATGTGTATTTCTATGTTTTATGCTTAAATCATCAAATATTAGTCAATTACAATGAATAAATATAGTACTAATTGACATCAATTAATAATTAAATTGATTAAATATACTACCAATTGATAGAAATTAGATAACAGTGAATAAATATGACTAGACACATGACTAGTGAAATTAGTGAATAAAAAGACTAAATATACTACCACATTGATCAGAATGATGATTAAAATTAATGACTAAATACACTACCAATGAATAAAAATGACTAAATAAGTGACCATATTACAACAATCAATGACTAAATCAACAACTAAATAAGTGACCAGTTAAATATATTATTGAATAAAAATGACTAAATAAATGACCAGATTACAACAATCAATGACTAAATCAATGACTAAATATACTACCAAATCATTCAATCAAAACAAACAATAAATGACTAAAAATGGTTTAGTCATCAATCGGGTCATGTTATAAATGACTGGCAATAAACTACTAGTGGTCATATGGCCAAGTTCAATCATTTATAAGTAGTTTTTAGAATTTTTTTAGTAGTTTATTGTTGTTTATGTACTAGTGATCAATCAAAAATCCTCAACATTGCTAAAATGATTAAACATTAAGTGCAAGTGCAAAAACTAAAAAACATCACACAAACATAGTAACACTAGGTTTATGTGGAAAAACCAATGAGGGAAAAACCATAGTGAGGATTAACTCACACTATAGAGAATATCAAAACTAATTACAAAGGCTCACTACCTAAGAAAAGGCTCAATTCCAAAACAAAGACTCGTTGTCCAAATCATGACTCACTATCTAATAGGGTTAACCACCAAGAGGGCTCATTTCCATAGAGATACAAAGAAGATAAAAGAAATATATTATAGAGAGAAGACAATCTCAATGCAATAGAGATTTCCACCATAATTTACTCAGCCACTTGCATACATGCATGAATGATAGAGTGCACCTTTAGCTCACTTAGTACGAAAACTCAACATTTAGACTTCGCACTGATCTGCCACACTCACATCACATAAACCCACTTATTTGCATCTATTTTGCATCTATCTACTCTATTTCTTTGCACTTGTCTCTTTTTACATCTTTCACCACTTTCTCATCCTATATTTATACCATCTTCAACTTTGAAACATATCCAAAGTATCCCATTCATCATTAGATTCAAATTAGGTTGGTGCCAAAACATCCTAGGGTGGAATTAGAATGAGTGAGACCCAAACACATACTTGATGAGGATCCAAATAGGTCCCAACATGCTTTATCAACTTCAAAGGTAGTGTTCAACACAAGGTCAACCAATCTAGTGTAAAACACAAAACAATTTAGCACATGCAACCCTTAACATGATCAAATCTTTCCAGACACCAAGATTATCTTCAACACAATGATAACAAATTAACTATAGAATTGCAAGTCATAAGACTTAACCAAAACTAAATCTGGACCAACAACATTTCTCATGAACCTCAATCAGAAACACAGAAAACCATAGTTCACAACTGGTGAACATAACTCGCATTGTACAACCAATTAGAATCCAAAAATCTGGATATAGCAGCTTCCAACAACCATGATCAACATACCTGAACCACACAAACATGGGAGAAAATATTGGAGAAAAACTCATAGAAACTAATGAACACCTGCAACCTTTCTTCATTACAAATTTCTTAGCATCCTCGACATATACAACCAATAACCTACATCCATGATATCAATAACAATAGCAACTAGTTGATAACCAATTGACTAGTTGACATCAATGACAACATCTTAATTCTTACAACAATAATAGCTCTAAGATGGATAACTATGTAGGTGTTTTTCCCAAATGGTCTAAGAGATTATATTGTGTTTTAGGTTGGTATTTAGATGTATCCCCTTGACGGGTAACTTTACCTTTATGGGTTATGATAACACATTCAATATTTTTATTCTTTATGGTGATTCTAGACAATTGACTATCAATTTCTTGAATTTAGTTTATAGTATACTCACAATTGGGGGCATTGTAATTGATGTGATTATTTGATGTATTACCTTGATTGGAGGTATTTCCCTTACCATGGTTATGTAGCAGATCCTTTAAAATCATATGATCTTTACACCATGTTGTTTTGATTCAAGATTCATATTTTTTATTTTTGCAAGCATTATTAATTTCAATTGTATCAATTTCTAAAGTATTAATTCAATAGGCTCTCCCAAAGGAGTATATTTCTGTCATGTGGTATTATTTTGTCTAGGCAAACCCCTTTGTGTATTATTTTGCATGATTTATGATGTGTGGGTGTAGATACTTAAAAATGTCCTAAATGGTATACACACTTGAATCCAATATATTAACATCATTTTGTCCTAAAATCTAGCCTCTTTTTTGCTTTCTTGATTAAATTAACCTAGTTATTTAATCAAATTCCTCATTGTCACCTATTAATCTAATTGACCTAATTGGGTTAATTCACCCCTTCTCACACAAACATTTCACCCTGTTTAATTAAATAATGCAAATTATTTAATTCAAACCCTAAATTCCTCTTATTTAATTAAATAACCCTAAGCTATTTAATTAAATATCATATTACATCCTCTTTTTCATTAAATCAATTATTTAATGAATATCATATTCATTCCTCATCATGCACATTAAAATTTAGTTTTAATTACTAAATTTGCTAATTTCCCTCCATCCACTTGCATAGGGAATATTCCAAAGGAATATTCTCCTATTTGGCTCCAAAATTAGAATGATTTCTTTCAAACAAACTTTGTAACAAACTTTCAAATTTGTTACAAAGATGTTTGTTTGAGTCATTCTTATCCCTTGATCTTTTCTTGATCCATGTGATCTTTGATTCTCATCCATTGATGAGAATCTGTGATCCATGTTGCACCCTCCTTTTTCATCTTGACCATTGATTGACCAAATCGATCTGATCCCTTTATTTTTCATTTGCTTTCCTATAAATAGGTCACTATTTGGAGAGAAATGGATCCATCGTTTGATAGAAAACTTATGTTGTTGAAACTAACACTCATTTGCATCCATGTTTAATGTTTAACAACATTTTAGATAAATTTTCATGCATAGTTAGTGTTGCCAATTTTTCACCTATAGCTGAAATTGGCAGAGTTGAAATAGCTTGTGTTCATTTTAAGGTGAAAAAATTTCAACTTATTTCTACTTTGCTTAACCATTGCATATATTGAAGTTCAAAAGAAAGAGTTCATTTGTTGTTGTGCAATGTGTTATAACAAAAGAAAGCATTTAGGTTTCCATTTAATGCTTTGCAGTATAAAAGAGACTACATGAGGTAAAATAATATGTTACTTTCATTCAATTCTGTAATGACTTATTCATTTCACAATGTTGCATACATCTCGTAAAAAGAGATATATACAGAATTGTACAAGATTGCAAAGAATATTGTTTTTCATATTCATTAAAACTAAAAAAGAGATCAAATGTCCCACAAAAGTTGTGGGAATAGCTGAACCAACACATCATAAGGAATGAACTATACATCTAAAGATAAAAAAAGGAAATGAAGAAAATAAGAGGAGACATATCCATCATTTCCTATGTGTTTGGTGTTGGTCCTCATTACAGCTGCTCCTCCTTGCTCCCGATCTTAAGTGAACCTGCATCATGATGAGAAAAGTTGTTAGAGCTTCAGATATAATTCTTCCTATGTGCTCTATCAACAAAAATATAGTACATATCCTATGATGCATTAGATCAGCAAACATTTGTATGCAAGACAACTTGAAAAATGGAATATCACAGGAGCATTGAGCTTCACTATTTTTATCTAACATGTTTCTTCACTATGCATGTATAGGAGAAATTATGTTGTTGGTTAACTTTTGAAGACATCATAGCATGTGGTGAAAAAATGGGCTCCCACAAGGGTTGAGCCCAACATGCTTCCCCTAATCCCGAAAGGGCAAATGAGATAGAAATTCATATTCATAATGCTCAAAAAGAAACATTCAACTAAAGGAGTAACTCATAAAGCAAATGTAATAGTCAAAGACATTGATCATTCATGGCAATTGTAGATAGGATTAAATAAATCAAAGAGTTTAAATTGCATTGAAGAAAATAAACAAATTAAATCCTATCAAGAACCATGAAGTACAAACTAGAATGAAAAATAAAAATAGTAAACAAATAACATGCAAACCGATTTTCAAACTAGTGTTGATTGATCTCCATGGCTCTTCTCCACCTGCACAAGGATGCAAGAATTCGAAGGTTGAATGTTGGAAGAATGTTGGTTGCTCAAATTCTGCAGCATAACAATGTGGATAAAAGATGGAAGATTCCAGAATGATTTTGACAGAGTGAGGATACCTAAGAATCAACCTCCTAAATGAATTGTGAGAGGTTGTATTTATAGAATTTTCAAAAACTTCTGATTGGCTGATATGATCAATGGCTGTGATAATTCATGACAGATCGAACGGTTGAAGAAAGATGAAATTGAAGGAGAAAATAGAAGAAACCTAAAACCAGATTTTTCTATTTTATTATGAAAGAGGAAAAAGAAGAGAAGATAAGAAATCATCTTTCTTTAAAAGAATAAAAGAAAGATTTAAAAACTAATAAATAATTAATTAAAAAAATCAATTATTTATTTGTGGAGGACACTCAACTTTTCTTAATTAAATAAAATATTTAATTAAGCTTTTAAAAGCAGAAGAAAGTTGGTGATAAGAAAAGAGCTTTAATCATGTTTTATTGAAAAAAGCAGAATATCTCATAATTAAATAAAATATTTAATTATGATATGAGAAGATTGCACAATTAGGTTAAAATACCTAATTTTGGATTTGGAAAGAAAGCATGAGATATTTTTTAATTAAATAAGATTTATTTAATTAAATCACTTTTATGAAATTAATTAAATGAAACATTTAATTAATTAGAAGAAGAATTAAAATAGAAGAAAGAGAAATATTTAAATTTAATTAAATCAAAAGATTTAATTTTAAATTCAAACAATGATAATTAATTTAAATAAATAGAATGTATTTATTTAATTAATTAAGTGGATATGAAAATAATTAAATAAAATAAATTTATTTAATTACGAAAGAAGAATAAGATGAATGAACAATATAATTAAATTAATTAAATTTAATCATATGTAGAGGATTTTAGAAAAATTAATTAAATAATAAATATTTAATTAATTGCCAGGATTATAGACATGATCATTTTTATGCGTATACAACAATCAATTCAGAAATGTAATGAATCAAAAATCATGAATAAGAAATGGCTCATTTGAATGATCAGTGAATATGTAAAACATAAATGAAATTGCACTATCTTTCATCAAAAAAATTATATTTTGCAAGCAAAGATTGCATGTTGATTGTTGCCATATAACATGTTCATTTTACTACTTATGTTGTTTTTGGTACTCACTTTGATAGGAAAACAAAGAATGTATTGTTGTTTATGATTGCATATATGGAACAAAGAGTGCATTGTTAGTAGGAATGCTAAGGTGGAATAATGAATGAGATTCATCATAAAGGTTCACATTGAAGGGACATGAACTAAAGCGGCTTAAGAAGTATTAAAACACAGTCATGAAAGCATCATATATTTCAAAATCTTCTATTAATGGTGAATCAAAGTGCAGTTGATAACAACTCATGCTAGCATCAAGGTACAATAAACAAAAATAGTGTTTGGAATTGCGGATAAAAGCCAATGTTGAAGCAACTTGTAGACTTCAGGCTATAAAATATATGCAAAATTTTCTCTTTGGAATGGAAACCAAATTTTCAGTAATTCTTTCATTGGAATCATTAAAATTTAGAAGAGGTGTTTTGGGCCTATATGTATTCTTCAATAGAAAACATAATGCTTTAAGGTGCAGCGAGAAATGCATTATTCCTAGAGTGTGGTATATGAAATCTTATCATAAATCTAGGTATGCAATTTTGAATGAGGAAACAACTTTTGTAAGGTATGGAAAACACCATGACTAATGCATTCTAAAATGGTTTTTAGTACATTGGAGGTATTATTAACATAGTGACCTTATTGCATTCATTTGTGTGAGTTTTTGCATGGTGAACAATGAAAGACTTTGCAAGCAAGCATTTGAAAGGTGGGTTATGTGTGCACAAATTGAAGAACTATGATAGGAATATCATGCAAGAAAAGAGCTTCTTTTTGCTTCTTCATAAAGTGGAAACAAAGAGAATACAGAGGACTAAAACAAAGAATTGGTTTTAAAATAAGAATCAATTTCAATGCCAACTGAGGAGGATACATATTAGGAAGGCATGAATTTCAAAAGTCTTGTTTATCCAGTAACTTTTTAATGGTTTGGCCTAGAAGTAAAGAGGGAACCTCAAATAATTTGCAACCATGAAAATGAAGGCCTAGAATAAAGTAAGAGATGTTTTCTTCTCTTTCTGAAAGGTAAACAACATTATCTACTTCCTATCATGCTCAGAAACAAGAAATGTATTTCTCAAAATAGCAAATGGAGCATCATCATGGCACTAGGGTTTTAAGCAAGTAGAGTAAATACTCATAGTGGTCATGACCATGGAGGCTCAGAGGGCCCTCATAGATAAAAGTGATAAGCCAAAAATAGAGGACAACATCCACATCTCATTTTTTTTCTAGTTTCTGAAGACAACAAGATATGAAGCCTGCGACCATCAAAAACACAAAAGCCCTCATTTAAATGGTAAAATGGTGCAGGAGCACCTTGTGAGTTTTAAGCCTCCTTGAGGAAATTCTAGTTTTGGATTGAGTTTGATGTTTTAAAAATGTAATAAGGTCTATTTAGACCACATTTGATGTAATTG
Source organism: Sequoia sempervirens (assembly GCA_007258455.2). Lineage (NCBI taxonomy): Eukaryota > Viridiplantae > Streptophyta > Pinopsida > Cupressales > Cupressaceae > Sequoia > Sequoia sempervirens. Next base: position 417,703,057 of record VDFB02047230.1, on the reverse strand, counting down.
AGTCACTTTAGGTCCTAAGGAGTCATTTTTTAAAAGTTGTTCAAATATTGCAAAAATTGTCAAAAGTTGTCATGGCAACATTGTAAAAGTTGCAAAATGGGAAGTTGAAGGGTCAAATTAGTTTAGAAGTATAAAATTAAATTAGAAGTTGTTGTAATTGGTTGGAAAAGGGATAAATAGGACCTCTTGAATCATTGTAAGGTAGTGGAGTTAGTGTATGGAAGAAAAACTTCAATAAAGAACATTGTTTTGAGCATTTTCCAAGTTTTTGCTCTAAGATTTGGTTTGGAACGTGTGTGTATGGAATTCCCAAGGCTTGGAATTGATTTTTTAAGATGGTATTCTAAATCCCCTCTCCATTCAATTTTTTTTCATTCAATTTCATTAAGTTTTTCTCTAGATATTTCAAATTTACTCTAGGTGGTTAAGATTTAGATTTGAAGGTGGCAATAGACAATCAAAATTCAACAACTCTTAATTTCTCCAATGAAATCTCATAAAAATTGGTGTGAAGGTCTGTGAGGATATAATCTTCAAGATTCCCCAAGTTTTAGGGTAAAAAATTAAGTTCTTATGCCTTTTTGAGAAATCCCTAGGCTGTCACAATGTGATTTTTGCACTTTTGAAGACCCTCATGGCTAGGGTTAGAAGAAATCCACTTGGAAACTTATGGCTAATGTTTTTTTAAGCATGTTTAGGTATATTTTGATGTGTTTGAGAAATTATTTGAGATTTTTTAAATGTGGAAGTGATTGAACCAATAAAGAACCATTGGAACTACTCAATTAGGTCTCTAGCCTCATGGACAATCCTATTTTGGAAAGGGTTCTTGAAAGAAACTTTTGCTATACTTTTGGGAAGTGTTGTAACTCAATAAAGGGTACTCAAATATTTTTTTACAGTTATCATATTTTTCTTATGTCAAAATATATCATGGACTGTCCTATAATGGAAACCTATTAGGTTAAGGGCAATGTATAGGTGATAGCCCATTTATTGGTTAACGCTGGGTTCTTGGGTGGTTGGATTAGTTTTTTTGGGTTGGAAATATCTTGTGCAAAGTCTATTTTGAGTTTTTTAAGCCTTTGAAACCATTTGAGTCCATTTGTGTGATTGAATTCTAGAGTGCATGAAGGGTATAAAGGGACAGTCTTAAAGAAGGTTTGTATTTTATGTGAAAGTTGAAGCTATTAAGGTCATTGTTTAGTTTACCCATGTCATTACACATATTCTTCGGTGTGCCTTTGTGTTGGAAATTCTCCATGGTGTATAGTCATGAACAAGTGAATAAAAATGGCCAAAGTGTCAAGTTAAGTCTAGGTGAACCTTACCATTCCATCATAAAAATAGCGAGTTAAGAGTGTAGTATTTTGCATTTTTGCAGAAATAGATAAAACCTAGAAAGATTGTTGCATAATAAAATAAGTATCTACATTATCTTGCTCTCAAGAAAGATCGAATTGAGCATTTTACAGAAGTTAAAGGAGAAAATGAAAAGTTTAGATAATGGTCAAAGCTTACCTCTTCTTGCTGTGAAGAAAATGTATCCAAATGCCTCTAGAAATGAGCCTTAGAGGATTCAATGATGGTGGCCTCTAAATTGAAAAAGTATCGATAGATGAAAGCATGAAGAAATGCATAAGAAGTTTATACATAGCCACGACTTAAACCTTCAAAATGCAGTTGAAATGAAGGTATTGAGGATAAATTTTTACATATTTTTACAAAGAAGAATGCTCACCAGTGTTTTCCTAAGGAGTCTCGACTTGCAAATATTAAGAATGGTGAAATTTCAAGCTTCCAAACCCTAGCTCATGGTGGCTAGGCACAGGGATTTCTCCAAAATGGAAAAGTGAAAATGGAGGCAAAAAAGGTGTAGTCAAATTAGTTTTGTTTTAGAGTTTTCGCCCTAATTTGAAATTATGATTTTTATCACAATATTTTTAAAATCAAATGCCTCTAATTAATACCCTTGTGCTATAGTTTTTCCTTGCATTTTATGCTTGACCGAGGCTTTATGCCTTGGGATTATTTCTCAATCTTTGGTGGAAAATCAAAATATTTAATGTTCCTTAGATATTTTTTTATGATTTTTAAGAAAATCATATAGTATGCCTTAGTGATTTTTATGATTTTATTAAAAAATCATATATACCTTGGTCTCATTTTGTGATTTTTATAGAAAAACAATTTCCTTCAACACCTTAGCCTTTTGATTTTTGAAAAAATAAAGTGTTTAATGTTATGTACTTAGCATTTTTTAATCAAAAATCAATAATTTCTTCGTATATTGTAAAAAATCAGAAGATGAAGCAAGTAAAGTGGAGTTAAGACTCAAGTCTTTTATAGTCTTTCTATTTTGTAATTATAAATTGTGAATGATGTAAAACATCATTAAGGCAATAATCCTATAAATTGCCTTAATGATTGTTATTTTAAAATGCAGTTTGTATAGATACAAGCTTTCTTTTCGAAGTTGAGTTTCACTTGGATGAATTTGGGAAAAATCAGTCAAATTGGACCTTTTATTTTAGTTCTTAGTCAGTTTGAGCTTGATTTTGTGAGTCTTTTGGATCGACCTACTAGAGATAGAAAGTTTCCATCTTTTTCGATTAGTTTAGATCAGTTTTGGGCAATATTTTGGAAGATTTTCTCTTGAGCTTGAAAATGGATCAAAGTTACTATTTTGAGATGTAGTTCACTTGACTTTTTCTATTCACACTCTTGGGGACACTTTGGAGCTATAATTTGGAGAAAAACTTGATTTTTCTTTGTTCAGAATATTGTTTCTTCCTCTCTTACTCATTTCAAAGAGTTCTGTAAACACCTTTTGTACTCAAATTTTGATCTTGATACTCCTTCAGTTTTAATAAACAACATAGCTTTACTTCTCATTTCTTGTCTCATATTTTTCAATAATAATTTGATGTTCATTGTGATTCAAAATACTGAATCCTTTTTATGTCTTGTTACTATAAACTTGTGTGTAAGAGTTTCATATGATTCAAGTTGTATTTTGTGTTTAATTTTGTGAACCTTCATACAAATTACTATTGGGTTGTATGTTTTAGGTAAGATTGTGAGAGTTGAAGTTTTGAGAAGTTGTTTGTGAGTAGAATCATCAAAGTCAAGTTAAAATTCCGGTGAATCATCCTTAGGTTTTAGGATATCATTTTCATGTTTTCCTCCTAACCCTTTCCTCAAAAAGTCTTTTAGATTAGGTGATTTTCTAGGGGAACCAACCCACTATAGAGATTTACTCTCACCATAGATAACCCACAATCTGAGAGTGTTTCCATGTTTCAATAGGATAGTTAAGTTTATCTTGGCTAAGGGTGCAATCCTGATTAACAACAATTTTTGGCATACCTGCTAGGACTTTGAAACTTGTTTTTGGAGAAGATTTCAAAGTTTAAAGCTATTGTTCTAGTATACACAGCAGTGTTTCCAGCCTTAAGAGGTTTTAATTTATACTTGGCAACTACATTCTTTGATTTTGCATGCAGATCTAAGTGTTGGTATGTTACAAAATCATCTATTCACTCCATTTTCTAACTTTTATATGAGTAAAAATGTCAAATTTTCATAGCCAGTATGAATATCCACCACCATACTATAAAAATGTTATCCATAGGGATCCTTATCAGCCATACACAAGTAGCCATAATGTTGGTTTTATTCCAAATACTCAAGATGCTTACCGCACACCCACCCCTACCCAATATCCATCTCAGCCTTCATACGCTAAAAACTAGCTCATAAATAGTGATAAGGAGGAGATTGCAAGCATAAAGGGTACACTACTTGACTTCATGAAGTAGTTAGAGGAGATGAAGAGGCAGCATGAATATAATTAGCAATAGTAAGAGATGTCTTATCAAGCCTATCTCTATGAGCAAGAGTTTGAAGCATAAAGGCTGCAATTTAGAAGCTAGCTGCAAAAGAGGAGTGGATGAAGCTCATGTTTTCTTAGAAACAAAGGCACGAAGTCCAAGAAACTCCTATAGTTCTAGAACAACCTATTCAAGAGGAGGTTCATAAGTATAAATTTCCAAGTTTTAGATAGAATGAGCCTCTTAATATTCCTAAAATTGAAATTCCAAGTTTTAGGTAGGATAAGGCCCTTAGTTCCTCAAGCCAACCTCTTAATCTTGTGATACCAAGTTTCTGAAGGCTCCATCCATTGCAAGTTGAAGAAAATGATCATATTCAACCTAGTATAGTTGCATAGCAACCCCTTGAACAACAAATTTCTTTTCAAGAAACCCACGAGGCTACCCAAGTTTCCTCACCTGAAGAATCCAAGGAGGACCCCTTTGATTAGAACACCCTACTCTGCATAGATAAGCTTAGGAAGGTAAATCCTTTGTGCTTAGCTCTAGAAGTTTACCATTTGCAGCAACAAAATATTGAACAACAAAAGTATTTTTTAGATGAGTCTTTGTTTGTTTTTATTGATGAAATTTCTGGTTTTGTTGAAAATGATCAAGTTGCTATAATAAGTCCATCGGGACAGCAGGATGAGGAGGTGAAGAAAGTTGATCAAGAGGATAACTCCATAGTTTGTCTTAATGAGCTACCTACTTTCATTGAGAACAATGATGAATTTTATTTTTTGAGCAGTAGGAAGAGGTCAAAGAATGTGATGAAATGTTGAATGAGGAAAGTAAGTGTAATGATGAAGCCTTGGAGCAACAAGAGGAGTGAAAGTGTGAGCCTTTTATGGAACTTAATAAGAGTAATGAGTGCTTCCAATGAATATATGACAACAACCCTGAGATGAGTAATTTAGAGCTTGAGGAGGATCTGTTTCTGGATGAAATTGAGATTTTTTGCTCATGCTTAGATGTTATGCTTGCATTTTTGGAGGAGGGTTATCTTGAACAACAAAAACAAGAGGTGGAAGTGGTCATATTCCTGAATGAATCACTACTTATGGAGTAGCCTAACCAGCAACATGATCTTGACTAGTTGGAGGAGCCACCTTTCTATTGTACATAGGAGCTTGAAGTGTTTTCCTCAATTGAAGTTTTGTTGGAGGAGGCTATTTCATGGTTTGAGCACTTTCCTTCCTTCAATGAAGAAGATCATGATTTGGACCATATTTCCTTGAGCAATAATGAGGATTTTAAACATGGTACAATTTTTCCTAAAATCCTTCCTAGAGTTAATAACTTTAATGAGCTATTGGCTAATATGAATGAAGAGGATGGTCCATTGACCATGGAGGAGGAATTGACAAGGCAAGCTATCATGCCAGGTGAGGATAATATTGTTATTTCTAACCACTTGAATTGTTTTCCCTCTATCCTAAAGCCTTCAAGGGGATGTCCTATTAGGCATCTAACTGGGTTGGGAACCAACAAGAAGGAGCAGCCCCATGACAATGCTAATCCCGAGCATCAAGGGAGGTATCAATTTGAGCACAACCAACCCACTTGTTCATTTGATCACCACTGGTTCACAAATCAAGATAGGTGGGTAAGTGACAATTTTTTTCCTTCTTGGAAGGGTGTTGCAACAAATTGTTGGATATTTTATTTTTCTCCACATCTTTTGGTTGATTCACAAACATGCAACACACCCTCTGTTTGTTAGAATGGGCAGTTATTTTTCAAAAATAGTTAATGGTTTTGTCTGAGTACCATTTTCACTGGCTAGTGTAGGATAGAGTTAGTTTTTCTTGCTAATAAGTGCTTTAAGCACATTGATTTTGGTTATTTTCTTTCCCTAAGTGATGTTGTAAATGTTTTCTGGATGCTAGGGCCTTTTAGTTTACTTTTAGTCTAGTTTTGTTTAGTTTTTTGTTGTTGTTTGGAGTAGTTTATAGTTGAGTTCAATTGTTTTCTAAGTTTGAGAGGGGGAAGGTTTGACTCCACACCCAATGAATATTTCAAGGCAATTGGTCTTTATGCTTAGTAGGAAAGCATTCAGTAGAAGTTGCCAGAAATGTTGCCAAATTTTCACCTATAGCTCAAATTGGTAGAGCTTAAACAACTTATGTTCATTTTAAGGTGAAAAGATTTCAACTTATTTCTGCTTTTCTTAACCATTACATATATTGAAGTTCAAAAGAAAGAGTTCATTTGTTGTTGTGCAATGTGTTATAACAAAAGAAAGCATTAAGGTTTCCATTTAATGCTTTGCAATATAAAAGAGATTACATGAGGTAAAAGAATATATTTCTTTCATTCAATTCTATAACAACTTATTCATTTCATAATGTTACATACATCTTGCAAAAAGAGATATATACAAAATTATACAAGATTGTAAAGAATGTTGTTTTTCATATTCATTAGAAAGAAAATAGAGATAAAATGTCCCACACAAGCCATGGGAATAGTTGAACCAACACATCATAAGGAATGAACTATACATCTGAAGATAAAGAAAGGAAATGGAGAAAATAAGAGGAGACATATCCACCATTGCCTATGTGTGTTTGGTGTCAGTCCTCATTGCAGCTGCTCCTCCTTGCTCCCAATCTTGAGTGAACCTACATCATGATGAGAAAAGTTGTTAGGGATCCAGATATGAGTCTTCCTATGTGCTCTATCAACAAAAATATAGTGCATTTCCTATGATGCATTAGATCAACAAGCATTTGTATGCAAGAGAGCCTGAAAATGGAATATAATAGAAGCATTGAGCTTCACTGTTTTTATCTAACATGTTTTTTCACTATGCAGGTATAGGATAAATCATGTTGTTGGTTCTTTTTTTAAGACATCATAGCAGGTGGTGAAAAAATGGGATCCCACAAGGGTTGAGCCCAACATGCTTCCCTTAATCCTAAAAGGGGGAATGAGATAGAAATTCATATTCATAATGCTCAAAAGAAACATTCAACTGAAGGAGTAACTCATAAAGCAAATGCAAGAGTCAATGATATTGATCATTCATAGCAATCAATTCAAAAATGCAATGAATTGAAAATCATGAATAATAAATGGATCATTTGAATGATTAGTGAATATGTAAAACATAAATGAAGTTGCATTATCTTTCATCAAAAAAATTATATTTTGCAAGCAAAGATTGCATGCTATTTGCTGCCATATAGCATGTTCATTTTACTACTTATGTTGTTTGAGGTACTTACTTTCATAGGACAGAAAAGAATGTGTTGCTATTTATGCTTGCATATAAGGAACAAAGAGTGCATTGTTAGCAGGAATTCTAAGGTGGAATAGAGAATGAGATTCATCACAAAGGTTCGCATTGATGAGACAACAACTGAAGCAGCTTAAGAAGTATTAAAACATAGTCATGAAAGCATCATATATTTCAAAATCTTCTATGAATGGTGAATCAAAGTGGAGCTGATAACAACTCATGCTAGCATCAAGGTACAATAAACAAGAACAATGTTTTGCATTGCAGATAAGAGCCAAGGTTGAAGCAACTTGCAAACTATAGGCTATAAAATACATGAAAAATTTTCTCTTTGAAATGGAAACCACATTTTTCAATAATGCTTTCATTGGAATCATTAAAATTCAAAATAGGTGTTTTGGTCCTATATGTATTCTTCAATAGAAAACATAATGCTTCAAGGTGTAGCAAGAAATGCATTATGCCTAGAATGTAGTATATGAAATCTTATCATAAATATGGGTATGAGGTAGCAAATTTTGCAAGGTATGGACAAAACTATGACTAATGCATTCTAAAATGGTTTTTAGTACATTGGACGAATTGTTAACATAGTGACCTTACTGCATTCATCTGTGTGAGTGTTTGCATGGTGAACAATGAAAGACTATGTTAGCAAGCAAGTGAAAGGTGGGCTATGTGTGCACATATTGAAGAACTATGATAGGAATATAATGCAAGAAAGTAGCTTATTTTTGCTTCTTCATAAAGTGGAAACAAAGAGAATACATAGGGCTAAAAAAAAGCATTGGTTTTAAAATAAGAATCAATTTCAATGCCAACTGAGGAGGATACACAGTAGGAAGGCATGAATTTCAAAAGTCTTGTTTACCCAACAACTTTTTAATGGTTCTACCTACAAGTAAAGAGGGACCCTAAAAGCATTTGAAGCCATGAAAATGAAGGCCCAGAATAAAGTAAGAGATGTTTTCTTCTCTGTCTAAAAGGTAAACAACATTATCTACTTCATATCCTACTTAGAAACAAGAAATGCATTTCTCAAAAAAGAAAACAAAGCACCATCATGACGCTAGGGTTTTAAGCAAGGAGAGTAAAGACTCACAATGGCCATGGCCATGGAGGCTCAGAGGACCCTCACAAATAAAAGTGATAAGCCAAAAATAGAGGGCATATCCATGCCTCATCATTTTTCCAATTTCTAAAGACAACAAGATATGAAGCCCGCGTCCATCGAAAACACAAAATCCCTCATTTAAATGGTAAAAATGGAGCATTAAGAGTGTAGTAATTTACATTTTTATAGAAACAGATAAAACATAGAAAGATTGTTGCATAGTAAAACAAGTATCTGCATTATCTTGCACTCAAGAAAGCTCGAATTGAGCATTTTATAGAAGTAAAAGGAGACCATACAAGGCTTACATAATGGTGAAATATTACCTCTTCTTGTTGTGAAGAAAATGTATCGAAATGCCTCCAAAAAATGAGCATTAGATGATTCAATGATGGCATCCTATAAATTGAAAAAGTATCGACAGATGAAAGCATAAATAAATGCATCAAAAGTTTATACATATTTGTGGCTTAAACCTTCAAAATGCAGTTGAAATGAAGGTATTGGTGAGAATATTTTGCATATTTTTACAAAGAATAATGCTCACCAATGTATTCCAGAGGAGGCTCGACCTACAAATAGTAAGAATGGAAAAAATTTGAGCTTCCAAACCCTAGCTCATGGCAGCTAGGCACAATGCTTTCTCCAAAATGGCAAAGTTAAAATGGAGGTGAAAAAGGTGGAGTCGAATTAGTTTTTTTTTAGGGTTTTCATAATAATTCAAAATTGTGATTTTTATCACAATATTTTTAAAATCAAATGCCTCTAACTAATACCCTTGTGCTATAGTTTTTCCTTGAATTTTATGATTGACCTAGGCTTTATGCCTTAGGATTATTTCTCAACCTTTGATATTTGATGTTCCTTAGATATTTTTTATGATTTTTAAGAAAATCATATAGTATGCCTTAGTGAATTTTATGTTTTTATTAGAAAATCATATATTCCATGGTCTCATTTTGTGATTTTTATAGAAAATCAATTGCCTTCAACACCTTAGCCTTTTTATTTTTGAAAAAATTAAGTGTCTAATGTTATGTACTTAGCATTTTTTATTGAAAATCAATAATTGCTTTGTATATTATAAAAAATTAGAAGATGAAGCAAGTAAAGTGGAGTTAAGACTCAAGTCTTTTAGAGTCTTTTTGTTTTGTAATTATAAACTACAAATGATGTAAAACATCATTAAGGAAATAATCCTATAAATTGCCTTAATTTTTTTTATTTTAAAATGTAGTTTGTATAGATAAAAGCTTTCTTTTCAGAGTTGAGTTTCACTTGGGTGAATTTGGGAAAAATAAATCAAACTGGACCTTCTATTTTAGTTCTCAAATAGTTTGAGCCTAATATTGTGAGTCTTTTGGATTGACTTACTAGAGATAGAAAATTGCCATCTTTTTCAGTTGGTTTGGATCAGTTTTGGGCAATATTTTGGAGGCTTTTCTCTAGAGCTCAAAAATAGATCAAAGTTGTTATTCTAAGATGCAGTTCACTTAGATTTTTCTATTCCCACTCTTGAGGACACTTTGGAGCTATAAGTTGGAGAAAAACATGATTGTTCTCAGTTCAAAATATTGTTTCTTCCTCTCTTGCTCATTTTAGAGAGCTTTGTAAAAAAAAATTATACTCAGATTTTGATCTTGATACTCCTTCAGTTTTAATAAACAACAGAGCTTTCCTTCTCATTTCTTGTCTCATATTTTGTAGTAATAATTTGATGTTCATTGTGATTCAAAATACAGAATCCTTTTTGATGGATCTTGTGAAATTCTAAAGAATTTTTGCTCAATTCTTATGAGCCTAGTTTCCATTAGTAAACCCTTGTCCCCAAGTGAGTAGGGTTTTTAATTAGAAAATGCGCCAAAGTTATATTTTCACGTTGACCTGTTCAGTCGATCATCGCTTTCTTAAGTGATTTTCTGAGCCCCTTGCCATGTTTGTTCATCGACCTCATTTATCTTAGCAACTGGTCATCTTTTCCCGTTGTGTCAAGGTTTTCTTAAAGTCAGGTTACGAAAATGTTAAGTCTAGTGACTTAAGGATTAAGTCATTTACCCTATGGTCATGTCACCATCGGGTGACCTAAGTCTTGTCCATTTAATGCTAACATCATGTGTTGTACAACTTTCAAGATTTGGCGATCAAGGATGAAATCTGAACCATACCCCACCAGCTCGTGGGAGTAAAGTATACGCCAGATAAAAGCAACAAGGTTAACGAGAAGCTAACATGTGTCACAGGTACGGTGTGGGACCCACTTCCCACTACTAATCCCATGCCCCAGCACTTTCAATGAGTGGTCGAGATCAACCGGAAGGAACAATCTTCACCATTCCCCGCTGGCTTGCTGAATGAAGATAAATGGAGATTAAACCCAATGAGATCAGAAAAATATCGACACCTATCCCTCGCTCGCTTAGATGGTGGAGCCCATAGGTAGTGATGGTGTCATTTGACATGAAAAGAAGCAATTGGTTGAAATCAAATCAATGAATTCCATGTTGGAAATCAATGAGTCAAACACGAGCTAGTCGTTTGATCATCCATCAAGGCAAAAGATCAATGGATCTCATTCAAAAATGGAATGTGACACCTAATGGCTGATTCTATTCTGCACGACAAGGTTGCATTAATGGCTTTCACTCTAAAGAGTGATCGAGTTGATCTCAACTCATGTCTAGAGGAAAATTCAAACAATCATGAAGAATAATTAACTGATTTCCATGCAAATGAGAATTTAAATGACGTTGATACATCTACCAATGGGATGCCAGAATTGCGCATGTGTGATAAAAAATGTTGCTATGGTTTTACTCGATAAATATAGCTGAGGTGGTTGTTATTTGCACCATTATCATGACATAGTTATACATTCTTTGGCATGGGAAATTAGCAGCAAAGAAAGATGAGCAATCCAGTGAGAAGGTCAGTCCATCTAAATTCATAGAGTTCTGGTCTTGGTGCACATGAAGTCGTTCCCACTAGAGAGGAAGCTACTACTTCCAAGTCCAAGCTAGCATCGAGAAGATGCAGTCATCAACTACAATTCGAGGATGGGGTTTCTAAGGTAGAAGGAAATAAGGGAAAACACCTAGTGTAGTCTTTGACTAGGTCTAGGCAAATAGTAAGGTATGGGCATGGCTCTTATGGGTGCAAACACTCCCCCATTAACCTTACAAGTACCTCTTATGGCAACCATGATTTAGAGGTTGATTCAGCCTATGCTTGATACCTGGACATGCTGAACAAGGGCTTGCCCTTAGATGAGGAGGTAGTCTTCATGTTGCCACTAGCCGTGAAGACCCCAAGTGGGCATACTGTAAGCATAAATGATGAAGAAAAGGAGGAAGGAGAAGATGAGGTTTCCTCTCTTCCCCTTGCAATGACAAGGAGTGGTCAGGTTTACCATGGTTGTAACATGGGACATGGAGATATGATGGGCAAATAAATTTGTTGTGTTTGATATCTTCTTTTTATTGTGGTGGCTCTCTGGTTTTCCTTCATGGAAAATTTTTGATGATTCGACATCGGTCATGTGCCCATGTGGCATTTTGATTTCTTGGTTCATGAAGCTCAGATGGCAACAAGGAAGGTTTTGGCGGTACTTTGCATTTTCTTCCTTGACAGTGGTTATATTTTAGGATCTTTCTCGTTATACTGGCTTTTGTGGTTTCAGCATGTGGGTTTTGAAATTCAAATCAAATGTAGCTAAAATTTTGATGAAATGATAATTCTACATTGTAATTGCATTCAGGTTTGAAGCTTGTTGCTCCCTATTAGTATAAAGGGAATTCAAGACTCGAATGCAGGGGGATAGGAAGAAGATAATCAAAGCGAGAGAAAAGAACAAAAAGATAGATGTATTAGGCTAGGTCTAGGCCAGACATAATGCAATTATAAGTGATAGGAATGGAATAGCATGTCTATTTTGAGTTACATTGGATAAGTATATACATACTATCTTAAAATTATTGTGCAGATTTGATCTATGAATATAAATACAAATTTATCTATGATACATTTTCTCTCCTTATGTGGGTTTTGAGTAAATTTGGAATGGGATTGTTAATAACATTTTCATTATTCTTTTGAGTTTCAATTCAAATGTGTATCTCTATTTTATTCCTTGATTCAAGTAATCAATTAAATGCTCAAATAGAGTTATAGATTTACAATTATCTACTTGGGATACGATAACAAGTTATGTATCATGGATTTTGAGTCTCGTAATTTAAATTTATGTAGATAGTCTTTTCCATTAGGATTTAAGATCAATTCTATATTACCAGTATTGTGTGTATGACTTTGTATCCCAATTAAATAAGGCACCAGTTCATTTACTTGAGAGATTTTCCTAATGGGTCAATCAAATTATTCTATGGTGGCTGACCTAGAGGCAGGGTTCAAATTCATTTTAAAATTTCTAAAATCTTTACACAAATCTTGTATTCATTTGTCACAAGTGTGGGCATTTACTGAAATGGTAGCAAGTTACTTAGGAACTAGCCAATCCCATAGTATGCTTTGCCTATTTACCTTTCAATTGAAATGATCTATGAAAGTGATGTGTTTCACCAAGTGAACACCAATAGGAACACCCTCCTTGGCCCCCCACAAAGCCTAAAGTGCAAAGATCTTATTCTGTGACTAGATCTTGTCAATTGGCCAGTCATTTTCAAGAGTTTTGAGTATAAGAACAAAACATTTAATTAAATGTTTTTGCGAGGGAAATTATGTGGTGGACCCGCTTGAATTGTTTCTTATGGCAGGTAATAGTTTATTTTAAAATATTTTCCTGATAAAGGTAATGTGGGAGTTTTAAGAAAGAGGAAAATATTTTAACTATGCGAACACAGGTAAAACCTCTATTTTCCCCATAGGTCTTTTAATTGTTTTCCACCTTGGTAAAGTGAAATGTGGTGTTACTGGGAAAAATATTTTAAATCTACAATTGAAGTCAAGGTGTTGCAGGTAAAGATGTTATTTTCCCAGGTAAATGCTATGAGGCACTTAAATATTTCAATGGAAAATGAAGGCGAGGAATTTTTTAAATAAAACATTTAAAACATAAAATGTAGAAGGGAAAGGCAAGTCAAATGTTCACTATAGAGAATATTTTATTCATTGAAAGTGAATAAAATTAAAATGCAGCCATAACAAATAAAAGGCAGAGACAAAATATTCATGGGAAATGCACATGAATGTTTGTTAAATATTATGTGCTAGGAAATATAAAGTGTTGTATGATAAAATGGGCATAAAATGTGAAATTTCCATGGGAAAGCAGGGATAAACAATTTTTTACATAGTTGGGTGAACCTGATGGTGAATTTCATCACATGGACAAATTTTCTGTTGCTTGGCAACTTGAAGTAAAGGGCAATTTGGAGGCAGAATAAGTTGGTTGCAGAGAGAGGAGAGATGCTTTGATTTTGTTGTTGATCAATAGTCATAGATGCTTCCAGATGTCTTCAACATATTTTCTTCTAGAGTTTTTTTTTCCTTTTATTCTATTGCTCTTATCATTGTAAAAAAATTTGGGGTTCCAATTTTTGAAAGCTCTACAAATCAGGAAGAAGCTCTAGGTAGAATTGTAAAGCTAGGAGAATTGTAAATGAGTCATTAAATTTGAAAATTCGTATTCTAAATTGTGCTTTCATGTTTTACTTTATCTGATAGTTGTCTCCATTTTTTAGATGTATTACTCTTTTGGATTCAATAATAAAGTTATCTGAGTCTTTTCAAGCATTGAGTTACATCTATTATTTCCTTCTATTTTATGAGTGATGTAAATGCTTTAATGAATCACAAGTTGAGCTTATTATTGCTTATCATTCAGAGAATAGTGTAATTACATCAAGTGTGACAAGAGTGTTGTGTTTTAGGTGGATTTTGTAAAGAACAATTATCAGCTGAAAATTCAATGGTCTTGTTGTCATAAATTGATAATAGTTGCAAAGATCTTCAGAATATGTTCAACATTGTAGGATGAAATGCTTTTTTATATGACTCCATAGCCCATTTTCTAGCACTGGTCAGGTTTTCATGCTTTTGTTGTTTTCAGCTTGGTTCCAACTCTTTAAATCATAAATCATTTTAATTTTGTGTTATGAGTACTTGTATTTTCCTTGTTCTTCATGCTAGTTAGTGAAATTCACTTAATGTTTTAACCAATCTTGAGAGATATTTATTTTTCTCAGCATAATTTTGGAGAACATTATCTATTGAGTAATATCATGTTAATTGTATGTCCAAATCTTTAGGTATTGTTGAAGGGTCACCCCCCTAGGTCTTACAGAGCCTCAAGTGCAAGGGAAATGTGTGTTAATCCCATTTCCTGTCAGTTGGCCAAATCAACCTCTGAGTTTGAGCATAAGACATTGGCTAGGTCTTTAGGATTCAATGATTATGTTGATATTTGGAGCACCAACACTTTTGATGTCTTGTTATTGTAAACTTGTGTGCAAGAGTTTCATATGATTTAGGTTGTATTTCATGTTCAATTTTGTGAGTCTTCATACAAATTACTATCGGGTTGTATGTTTTAGGTGAGATTGTGAGAGTTGAATTTTTGAGAAGTTGTTTGTGAGTAGAATCATCAAACTCAAGTTGAAATTATGGTGAATCATCCTTAGGTTTTAGGATTTCATTTTCAAGTTTTCCTCCTAACTCTTTCCTCAAAAATTCTTTTAAATTAGGTGAATTTCTCAAGGAACCAGCCTACTCTAGAGATTCACTCTCACCATAGATCACCCATAATATAAGAGTGTTTCCATGTTTCAACAAGATAGTTAAGTTTATCTTGGCTAAGGGTGTAATCCTGATTGACAACAATTAGCTTAAGCATCCATTAATGGCTTCCATGGTAACTTAGTTTGCATCCATTTAGCATATTTTGGAATCTAGGGCTTGCGTCTTTGAATATTGTACACATTTAGCATAGGTTTTCATACACTTACATTAAGAATCTTAGCATTCATCATTTTAAACTAGTTTTATCATGTTTTGTTCATCTCTCATCATTTTCATTAGTTTCCATCGATTTTAATCAATAAAATTGATTAGAAAGGCTCATATTATCAAAGGGATCATGAAAGACTTGCCATTCCATATCAATGTGACACCACTCCCCCAATAGAATAAAATTTGAGGTCATCAAATAGATGTTTTTCAAGCTTTTGTTTTCTTAGCATGTTAGTTCAATGGCTTTTTTATTTTGTTGATATCGAATATCTTATTGGGATTAATGATTAGGGGATTAAATAGGGTTTAAACTCATTTGGATCTATCATGTTTAGTTCATACTATGACATTGGTCACTTTTTGGTTCTAGAAGGAGGGCTATACTAATTGAATTTGATGAATTTCTCTTTAGATTCCCATTTTCTTGGTTTTGTAGATATAGAGATGCTTTTGGAGGCTATAGTGATGTCTTTGTTAGGCATCGCTATATAGCGATGCCCTTTGCAAGAATTACAATGATGCCTAATTAAACCAGTGATTCTTATTAAGTATTTAAAAGCTAATACTTTTTAAAATTATTGTAGATTTGAAAATAGTGACACCTTTGTTGTCTCTGTTTTCTTGCAGAATGATGCTTTTTCTCACTAGAGTGACACTTTTTGGAATTATAGTGACTCCTTCATAAACAACAATGCTTTTTATTGGTAAAAAAATAGAGGCTGACTTTTGACATATGTTTTAAATTTTTTATTTCATCTTCTCTTTAACATGTCACTGACTTTTGGTTTTTTTTTTTCAGGTTAACTAGTTTTGTAGATTTAAGTAATAAAAATTGGAAGTGAAGGAGCATATCATCATTTGACTATATATTCTAACAAGTGAAGGAGAATATCATCATTGGGCTAGGGTTGTAGAGGTGATGATGCAGTACATGATGTTGGAAGGAAGATTTAAGGCTCTTCTTGGTCACCATTTCACTCTTCTTAATCATTTTAGGCATGGCTTGTTTGTTTCCTTTCCCTTTTTTCCTTTATCTTCCTTAGAATCCTCAGTGTATGCTCATCTAAAGAATAGGAGGACCCCTATCCTCCATGATGGGCTTATTTTGCTTATAATGGAGCACATCCAATCTCTTACCCTAGCTCTGGCCATTAAAGGAAAATAAGAGTTTTTAAGTGCTTTAACTGGGTCATCAGATTCAGATTCCTCTTCGAATGAGGAATAGGAATTTAGTGAAGATGAGGATGATGTCTCCCCTATGGGGGTGGCTTTGGCTTCGAAGAAAAGGAAGGTGGTGGGTTCTAAGAGTAATAGGGCTCCTAAGAGGTTGGCCATTTATGGGAGTGATGATATAGAGGTAGGGTCAGATGGGTCCTCTCCTAAGGCTATGGAAGTGGTTGTTGATAAAGGTGTTGTTGGTGGGGCTCTTGACATTGGGACCTGTTGATGGTGTTTTCTGCACAACAAATCAGATGGAATACAATATTTTGTCTCTCTTGAAAGGTAATTTTCAACAATAAATTACTGAAAATCACTCCAAGGTCTCTCGGGTGTCAGGTCATAACAATGCATAAATAACTCTGATAATATGTGAAAATGCTGGTAATCACAATCAGACCTTACTACAAGCAAACTGTATCTTCCCAATTAATCAGATTTTGCAATGTGATGATCTCAAATCCTAAATCTAATCAGGTTATAAAGAAATAGCAAAAGATAAGGGTGCAAGGATATGATAAGATCTAAACTATCCCTAGAATGAACAATGCAAATAATAGATATCTAGAATGGACCAATCTCAATTAACCAATTCTTGATCAACCCACAACGCAATATCACAAGAACGGTGCAATATTCTAAGGTATATAGATTTTTAAATCATAGACATTCATCCACAATCAAACTTAAGCACATATAAATATATGGTCTAGGATGACTTCACCAGCTGACTACAATCAGATAGTTATTGGGAGTATAGACCAGAGATTGCTACAAACATTCCAAATATGAAATCATAAACATCATTCACCAAACTAAAACTAATTTAATTCTGAATGCTAAACCCTAAATCTTCAAGCAATTTGAAAGATAGAACAACAAGAACCATGCGAGACAAACCAACACAAGAGATTTCACCAGGAAAACCACAATGCCTTCAATTGTATTAGATCATCAAAATACTGAAAAAATTCCACTGTTCTGTTTACAATACTTGCTTCAAGAATTTCACAAAATGCTCTAACTTGACCTTATTATCTATTTTCTCTGATTCTAATGTCTAATGTCTAATCCTTTTACAACGAGGCAAGAATGCCCTTTTATAGCAAATTCTCATGACATGTCGGCCCAGCCAAACATTTACAAAATAGAAACAATTGCCAAAACAAGTTGGCCTTAGGAATTCAAAATAAGGTACACATTAAATGCCAATATCATCAAGGTCAACCTTGACACGCTCCCCAATGTAGCCCAGATCAATACATGCCATATAATAATAGGGAAGCACAAATCTCAAAATGGCATTAACTACCGCCTCCCTTATCCTTGTTCTGATCCAACGATCCTTGAACCTCAAAAACACCCCATCCAGCTCAGTGACAGGTGGCAAAGGAAAAATCTTAAGTCTACATTTAATGGAATCAATCTCCTCTTTTGACTGCTTGTCAATCTTATTCCAATTGTCCTTGTGGGCTTGATACTTATCCATTATTGCCAAGTAGGTTGCTGCATCATCTAACTGGTGTCCTGTTATGACATTCTCAGAATCTAGAGCATACACATCATGCCACCATTCCCTTAACTATTCCAGGCTTAGGTACTTGGGAGCAATTTTCCTCCTACTAGTCATGACCTCAAAAAATGCAATGCATCCCTCATATACTCCGATCAGATCACCATCTATTTGTTTCTTTCATTTCTGAATCTTCCTCATGGCCTTCTGTCGAATCTAGAGAGCCTCAAACCATTCCCAAGGTTCATTTAATCTAGAGGAAGGAAGGATCCCATCTATAACCAACTGATCTTTACCATATTCTATGATGACCTTGGATTTCTACAACAGGAGATCAATATCCTCCTTATCCTGGGATAGCACATGCTCCAATAATTACTTGGCTCTAACTGCATCTTTCCCAACTGAAAGGATATCCTTGATTGCACTATCTCCTCTTGCCTACACGTCCTTCAGCCAATCTGTTGTAGTTTGAGCAGAAACTTTCATTTTCCCAATCTCAGAAATAGTTTCTTTGGGTAGGAAACCAGGAGTAGCAGAGGAAGATGGGTGGAGAGATTGCAGAGGTTTCATCACATCTTCCAAGCATTTCCTAAGTCTCTCATTTTCCTTTCTTAGCTCATACTTGGTCTGAGTTTCCTTCCTTAGCTTTCCAATTATCACAGCACTAGACCCTTCATACTCCTCTATATCCTGCTCCATAGATGTTGGTCCAAGGTTAAAATTCTGCACATTGTAATCTTCACCAGTGACATCTTCTCTTGTCTTGTCTGCAGCTGGGGTGGCAATGTGGATAACTCTGTTATTCACCTCATCCCTTTCTATTCTTGAAACCACCTTAGCTACTTTATTTTTCTTGCCTTTACTGATCTTGGACAACATCTCATCCCAATCCAAAGGAGTTTCCTCAACAATGACTTGTTTCTTCCTTGTGATCTCCTTTTCAAGCTAGTCCGGGACAGCAGGTTCTTCCCGGATTTCCTCTGTTTTCGCTTCTTCCTATTGTTCTGTTGTTTTCTCTTCTTCCTTTTCAGGGAGCTGTTCACCTTGATCACCTTCTTCTAGCTCCACCTCTTGCATCAATGATGGGATTCTAATCGGGACATTCTCCTTCTCAGGTGATCCATCACCCTTGCTACTTGCCGGAGAATCCTCATATTGCACTAGAGGAGAAGGATGCTTTCCTACCTCTTCTACCTCAAGCTCAGCTGCCGCACCAAAGAGTGCTCCTTCTTTGAAAGGTTCTACCTCTCTGCTAGTCTCATGTTCCTCAAGAATTTCTTGCACAGGTATGCTTGGTGGAGGAGAAGCAACCTTAGATGACTCCACAGTTAGTAACTTTGGGGAAGAGTCCATCTTTTGTAAAACCTCCTTAGGAGAAGGAGTCTTGGATCTCCTCATATAAACTTTTGTCTTCTCTCCTGAACTCTCCACATCAACAATCAGAGGCTCATCTTTTGAGATATTCTGACCCTTCTTCTTTGAAACCCTAGTTGTTCTTGTCTTTTTTGGTGGTGGAGGAACATCCTCTTCTTTTGCTTTTTCCAACTCTTCCTCATCAGAGGACCTGCCTATCTTCAAAGCCTGGATTCTTTTCTTTCCTTTTGGCTTTCTTTTTGGTTTCGGCTCACTTTCTTTAGAGCCTCTGGTCTTTATTTTGAAAGGTGAGCTCTTTTGAGTTTTCCCTTTGGGGTCATCTTCCCCGGATTCCTCTGAAGTAGACATAGGATTAAGGTTTCCCATCAAATTAAAGGTACAAGGTACCTTCTTGCTCTCAAGCTCCCAAACCTTATGTTTTAGCCATGAAGTGGTAAATTTCATGATAGGGGCCATTAGGTCTTCCAACTCTGTGACCTCATCCTCATTCCAGTTTACTTCCTTGATTGACCTATCCTTAACAGATTCGTAGGCATGATTTTGTACCAGGTTTCCATCATCCTCCAGTTGGTTAGGGATCAACTTGACATTGTATTGCCTGATCGCGTCAACAGGAAGCCTAGAGTACCTTTTCTTCCTTGCCTCAAAATCATCTTTGATGTTGGCCTAATAGTCTTCTAGGTCATCTTTATGACGGTACTCTTTGGTGGCCTTCTTCTGTGCTTCCCCAATGATATCAAAGTTGATTCTATTGGAATGGAAGGAGAAACCATGAGCTGCCAACTCATCCCCTGCTATGTGTGCTGATTGAATGGAAGGGCACACCTCTGCTATGCCAATTCCAAGAGGAAAATCTCCACCAAAACCTATTTTTTTCTTTTCTTTCTTAACAATTGCATCAAATTCACATATCTGTCTCACCAATTCCAATAATGCAATATGATCCATCGGGTACCTAGGTAGCCGGTATGGAGCAGCGGGACATCCATCAATTCTGATGTAGGAGAAGGTAGGAAACTGAATGAACCAGGCCCCATATTTCTTTATCAAGTCCTTTGCTCCTTCTGACAACCTGACATGTTTGACATTTTAAAGCATCCGAGTGATATGCATAGTGAATGCATCATTAGCCCTTATGTAGTTCTTGTGTACTAGGTACAATTCTGGATAAATCTCATAAACTATGTCCTGCCCAAATGTCCCTTGTGGATTCAAACCCCTGTATGGGTAGAATCTTGCCAACACATACATTACATAAGAGGACATGGTGAATTTCTTGGTCCAGGACGTCCCTCAGCTGCTTGTCAATTATGGTGCTGATAAGTCCTGCCCAGTGGTAGTTGGTTCCTTGTTCAATTTTGGTGATCAGATGGACCATCCAACTCTCTAACACTCTAGCAATCCTCAGTCCTGCTACCCTACTCAAAAATGTTATGGCATCATAAATGTATGTCCTGAATTTGACCCTATGTAACTACTTGGGTAGTTTAGAGTAATGTGATTTTGGCTTCTCTAACCAAGAATTGATCATCTGTTGAGCTTTGGTTGGTTCATTCTCATAATATGTCCTAGCCATGTCCATGTTCAAAGCACACACAGAAGGCAAATCTGGCATGTCAAAGGCTTGAGCAATAGAGACATGACTGAAATTGGCCAAGACTCTTCCTTCAGTGTTGACAACCCTGAAGTCATATTGTCGGGCACACTCAAGTATCAGCTCATAATACTAGATTGCCAGAGGAAACCCTGCCACATGAACCAATCCAGATTTCATCATCCCCTGCCTCAAGATAGACAAATCCTTTTGAGCTATTCTCTCCTAGAACTCCTCGTATCTCCAAGCTCCCACATTTGTGTTAGACACTTCAGACCACATGGAAGATATCTTTCTTTCTGGCAACTGACTCTTGGTGTCCAATCTTAACCTTTCTACTTCTGAAATGGAGGATCCTTCTGTGTCACCCTTAGATTTTCTTGCTGCAGCCTTGCTTGATTCAGCCTACATTTGCAAAAGGATGTCATGAGTATCCAATTATCGTTCACATTCCAATCAAAGGGTTAGCATAAAATCATATAAATCCATTGAGATCCATCATAAATCATTGATCTTTGAAAATCCAGAAAAACAACGCAATCTAGGAAAACAAGGTAAGCCGGGAAAATCCATTTGGGGCAGAATTTCAGAGAAATTCGACCCACATGGATTCATGTTTCCAAGACACCATGCGCCAAATAAATCGTTAGTACGGATAAAAGATTGAGATAATCATGAAATTCATTCATTGGCAACAAGAAATTAGCATTTAGCATTTACTCCATTAATCATATCTTCAGGAAATCAAAAGAAGTGAAACCAGACAGGAAAACTGGAAAAGTCCAGATGGGACAGATTTCCATGGATAATTCAAATATTCCAGAATTCGCTATACCCCGCGAAAATCAGCCGAAACTGGGAAAATCTAGGTGCGCAGGAATTCTGTGAACACCTCGAAAACCCGATGAATGAGGACACGTGAACCATTAATCAAACGATCATGCAACCTTTTCTACCTGGATTCTAATGGTCCCAAAATCGATGCTAATCAACAAAATTCAGAATGCACTTGAACTTGGATTTCAAAAGACTTCTGAATAACCAAACTTCATGGCAAACAATGAAGCCCTAAGTCCAATAACCAGACCCCCGCCATTAGAGCCCAGATAAGCTTAAATTTTTTGAGAAAAACTATCATTTGGGCAATTAACCAATGCGCACAAGGATTTCTCAAGGTGTGAGCAGGTTGGGTTGAACATAAATCATGAAATCGTGATAACCCTACTGAACCTTGGCAAATTCGAGCAAATGAACTGAAACCCTAATCTTCACAGAATATGGCGAATGGAACGCTTAGGGGGAAAAGTCCTATCTAGACGTAGCTACAAAGATGCATCCAACACTCAATTGATGAACAAAACATGCATAGTGGGCATGATGAAAACTGGTGAAGGGAAAAGTCAAACCCTAGCTCTATAAATACGAAATCATAATCAAGCAAAGGCCGACCCAAGGTGACCATCAACCAATCTAGAAAACTCAATCATCGCGTAAACAAATGGGGGGTTCCAATGATAACTTACCATGGAACGTCCTGATGATACTCAAACTTAAAGAAGCGATTGCAAAACAAATACGCCCAAGCAATGAAAACCCAAACACCAGCACCCAAACAATCCACACATAAGCGATTCAAGATCAACCCTTAAAGCTCAAATGAAGAATGCACTCAGACGCCAAGGTAGAAGACAGGTGAATAATGAAGTCAAAATGATGCTTAAAATGTTTTAAATCCACCCATATACGCATCTGAGCAAAGGTACCTAGGTCATTAATGAGCGACAAGACATGCCTGAAAATCTGGAAACCCAAGCCCAGGACAAAATTTTGGAAAATCCCAAGATACGCAGAAAATCTGGATGAACACAGATTTCGTGGAAATAGCAGAAACCGGGATTTCAACGAAGTTCAGGATTTTAGTGCAGTCTGGGAAAATCTGCCAAAACAGGAAAATCTCGTAGTTAGGTAGAAACCCAGATTCAAAAAATTCAGCGATGACCAGACAATGAACTAGAGTTCGGGAGAATCCACCAGAGCTGGAAAATCCTGGATTCAGGTCAAAACCTGGATTTTCACCAAAAACCAATTTTAACCAATTCAATCCTCAAGGCAAGATCAAAACCAGCAAGACCAACATGTCAAGACCTTAAAAGACAAATCCAATAAAACCAAAGGCCAAAAGACATCATCAAAAGAGGGTCCCTACTACAAGTGGGGCGTGTGTGCAAAACTGCACAACAAATGGTGACTCTGCTGGAGAAATGCTCCCGAGTATTTCGATGACAAACTGGAATCAAGAACCCAGAACTCATGGTTTCGACTCACCTATCCTGCCACCACCCATATTAAAACAAAGAAGCCCTCTAGTCATCAAACTTTCCAATACCAGGGTCAAAGTGTGTGCATATGCATTCATTATCCTCCTTTAGTTGCAATAGGAACCAAACTTAGTGCGAACAAGCTACATAAAGATTCATACTCTAAAAGTAACCTGGATAGAGCCTCGCTGCCAGTCAGGCGTCCATAGCTCCGATGAGGTTATCGCTATGATTCTCCTGAACATAGCTCTACTGCCAGCCAGGCGTCTATAGCCCCAGTAGAGATATCCAGACTCCCTTGATGAGTTGAATTCAAACCTCTTAATTTTTAATATGTATATCCTCTTTTTTTTTACTACTTATCTTTTCACTGCTTCTACTTCAACCTGTGAACAATGAAGTTCACACTCAGGGATGAGAACCACAGTGGCACTAGAGTAGAAAAATATTTTTCACTTGTTCAAACCTTATAAGGGCCTTCTACAACTTCAGGTATCTTTTTAATTTAAAATATTAGACCCTAACATACTCCTGTTTGAACGGACTAGAAAACCCTTTGCCTCAACATAAGGATAAGTGATATTGGGTAGGGAATTCGTACCATAAGGCCCTAGAAGGATGATTAGAGTTTGTAAAAGAAATACCAAGAACATCAGACCTACTTTATCATCATTGCCATATAGATGCAACCAGGGATCCCCAAAAAGAGAAGGAACCAAGAGCAAGAGCGACGCAAACCAAAGCAAACCTATTCTAACCAAAGTAGAACAAGCAGAGCAAAAGAAACCTACTCTAACCAAACAAAACAATAGAAAGCAACCTAAACTAACTATATACAAAGCAAGGAGCTGAAAATAGCTCAGGACTGGAAATAATGTTTCAGATACTGCCTATTGACAGGCAGTGGAATATCTTCTCTCGTGAGAGTCTTCAAACGGAAGGCATTATCTCCAAGTATTTCAGCAATCTGATATGGGCTAAGCCACAGTTTGTCAAATTTTCCATGGTCCCCTTTTTGATCATGAGGTTTATCCCAGTATAGGACAAGGTCAAAAATCTTAAAAGCTTTAACTTTAGCCTTCCTGTCAAACCATCTCTTAACTACCCCCTAATTTTTGGCAAAATTTTTAAGGGCATTGTCTCGTTTCTCCTCAAGGTGCAATAATTCTGTCAACCTAGCCTCCTGTCTGTCTTCTTCATCATAAAACTCATTTATAAACTGTAAGGTTGGGATCTTGAGTTGAATAGGGAATACTAGCTCCAGACCATACACTAAGTGATAAGGAGATGTTCCAATGGACAATTTAAGTCTTGTACGATCTACCCAAAGAGCAAACTGAAGCTGGGTATGCCAGTCTTTTGGGTTCCTCTCTAACAACTTACGGATGATAGTCAACAAGTTCTTATTAGAGGATTCTGCTAAGCCATTACCCTAGGGATAATAATTGGATGCAAACTTCTGATAATGCCATGATCAAAATCCCAATTTGAAAATTTTAAAGATGCGAAAGCAGGACCATTATCACAGACAACAACAATAGGGCATCCAAATCGATTAAGAATAGAAGACTCTAAGAAATCAATCACTACCTCAGATGTACATTGCCTACAAGAAAAAGTCTCAGTCCATCTTGTGAAATAATCAGTAATAGTGAGAATGTACCTGTGTCCTGCAGAGGATGGTGGGTTGATGGGACCAATGAAATCCACACCCTATTGAGCAAAAGGCCTTACCTCAGTGACTAGTTGGAGCGGAAGCGTTGTATACCTTTCCCTTGTTGCTACAGTCTGACACGTGTGACAAGTCCTGACATGGTGGTGGATGTCTTTGAACAATGTGGGCCAGTAATATCCTGCCCTCAAAATCTGATTTGTTGTGGCAATTACAGAACCATGGCCAATGCCATATTTTTCATGAAATTCATTTATCACCCTTTCAGCTTCCTGTCTCCCAAGACACCTCAAATAAATGCCTTCATGATTTTTCTTATACAGAACAGCTCCCTTTAACATGAAACTGTCACTCTTCAATCATAGGGCTCTCCTTTGAACAACATTAAGATGACCTGGAGATCTTTGGTTTAGTAAATAATAAACTATGTCATCATACCAGCCATCTGGGGAAACCTCCTCAATGTTATAATTCTACACAGTTAGTTTAGGGCCTATTTCAGCCATGGTTTGAGTAAATCCCTATCTTCTTACTAACTTCATGGGCTGGATCTCAATATCATACTCTTGAAGCATTGTCACCCATTTAGCTCTACGTTCACCTAATTCATTTTGCATCAAAAGTAACTTGACTGCAGAATCTGGGACAATTGCATACACCTTATTCCTAAGGATATAATGCCTGAATTTCTTTACTGCTCTGACCAGGGCATACGCCTGCTTCTCCACACTTGGATATTTCAACTCGACATCTTTTAATGGTGCACTCATAAAGGCAATAGGATGCTCATTTCCCTCATCAAACTTTTGAGTTAACATTCTAGAACATGAATGGTCTGAAGTAAATGAATAGATGTGAAAAGGCTTGCTGTAGTTAGGACTCACCAATACCAGAGCATCATCAATGACTCTTTTGATTTCAGCAAATGCCTCCTTTGCTTCCGTAGTCCATTCAACCTTGGCATCCTACTTCAACATTGCATTCAATGGCTTAACAATTTCAGCAAACCCAGTAATGAATTTTCTGACGAAGTTGATCTTGCCAAAGAAATACTTCATCTCCTTTTTACTAACAGGTGGCTAAATCTTCAGGATGGCCTCCACTCTTTCTAGATCAATAGTGATTCCCTTCTCTGATATCACATGTCCTAACAACTTTCCCTCTGTTACTCCAAAAATACACTTTTTAGGATTCAAGGATATGCCAAATTCCCTGCACCTTTGAAACACTTTGTGTAAATCTGAAATGTGATCCCCTCTATTTTTTGAAAACACAGTCAGGTTGTCCATGTAAATAATGATGCATTTGCCTATGATATCTTTAAAAGCAATATCCATAGCCCTTTGAAATGTGGCCCCTGCATTAATGAGTCCAAATGGCATCCTTCTGTAGGCAAAGGTACCCCATTTAGTTGTGAAAGTAGTCTTGTGCCTATCCTCATATTGAACCATCAATTGATTATACCCTGAATAACCATCCAAAAAGGACATCATCTAAGATCCATTAACCACCTGAAGCACTTCATCTAATGAAGGGACTGGATAGTTATCTTTTTTTGACGATCTGTTTAAATTCCTGAAATCAACACAAAGTCTAATTTCTCCATTCTTTTTTCTCACTGGAACCAGGTTTGCCACCCATGTTGAATGCTTGATAGGAAATATGATTCTGGCGGATAGTAGTTTCTGAACTTCTTTTTGTATGACTGGTTCTAGTAACGTGTTGATAGGTCTCTACCTCTGTTTGAAAGGCTTGGCATCTGGCTTCAGGGGTATAGTATGAGTTATGATTGATGTATCATAAGTTTTCAAGTCCTCATAACTCCAGGCTACTATATTAGGAAAGCTACGCAATGCTGCAATTATTCCCTGTCTTTCTTCTGGAGTGCATACTTTGCCAATAAAAATATTCTTGGCATTATCTTCAGTTCCCATATTGTGAGTATCACACTATCCATTGATAGATTCCTTCTTTGATTCTTGTTCTTGATCCTTGATCTTATCCATATCAAAAATTCTCTCCAGCTGTACCATTCCCCTTGGAATAGTATTAGACTTTAGATTCATCACACCTTCTAAATCCAATTCTGCTTCTTGGAGCTCTGTTTCATCAATGATTTGGGAAGCAAAAACATTTGTATTTGTGATAAAATCTAGAATATGCTTGTCATCTTCAAACACCTAAAAGTTAGTAACATTGTCTGGGACTTATGGCACAAGAGTCAATTCCACAGTGAATTTCTTCAATCATGACAAAGATAAAGGTTGCAGAGTGCTTGCTGCCTGAGCCAGAGAATCTGCTGTTTAATTCTTCTGCCGTGGTATTAGTTGAATATTGAAGGCATCAAATCCCTTAATGAGGTCCCATACTCTATGCCTATAATTGGTCATTCTTCGATCATGGCATGAATACTATTTCCTTACTTGCTTAACTACTAACTTTGAATCACCAAAAACTTGCAGAATTTTAACATTTTTCTTAAGTGCCATAAGAAGTCCATGAATTAATGCCTCATATTCTACTACATTATTAGTATAGTGAAATTGAAGCCTATGGGCTGCAAAGAAATTCTTACCTTTTGGACTAATCAATTCGAATCATGCCCCAGCTCCATGCTTGGACTTGGGCCCATCAAAACTGAGAGTCCAACATTCAGCAGTGGTAGTCCTCTTTATTACACCCTTCAGTTTATCAGTGTTGCAGGATTTTTCAGATGACACGACCTTCTTTTCTTGATATTCTTTCTGAGGGTTTTGTATATCTGTTTTAACTGCTAGAGTTGGATTCATGCATTTTTGTACTTGCTCTACTACTATTTGGCATAAACAATACTCCAACTCTAAATGGAGAGCATTATGAACTCTACACCAATTAGGTAAGAGTAATTCTTCAAAGCTTGTCTTTCTACCTAGGTGAATTTTACTTTCAACACACTGCTTGATGAATTCCTGAAAATTGTCTAATAGGTTGATCTGATTATCTTTAGGTTCTTCTTCTTCTTCAACTGATTCTATCAGAATAGCATCAAGACTGGATCATATTTTTGTATGGACAGGCATCGTGTATAGCATCAATACCTCCTCTAAGTCTGACTCCTCATATTGTGTCGACAACATATAATTTCTCATGCCAACTTCTGATATCAGAACTTCTGTTGAAGTCTTTTGGTATTTTGTGATCATGTATTTCATTCTTAGCTCTCTCAATTCTAATCTGATTGGGCACCCCTTTCAAGGGAAGCCACATGTGAGAGTGATCAGTAGACACATATCCATTCAAAGCCTTAGTAAAATCTCTTCCTAGAATCAAACCATATGCATAAGGGATATCAGCTACTTGAATATTGATAACCTATTGAATCCTTGGGTCTGAAGCTATCTGCATGTGAATCATGTTTAATTCTTCCACTACATTTACTTCAGTTCTATCCAACTGAGTCACCTTCTTCTGGGAATCAGCGGGCATAATTCCTAAAGCTCTACAAACTCCAAATGGCATCACATTGGTGGAAGCACCAGAATCTAGTAAACAATTATGTAGATTCTTACCGAATATGCGCACTAAGATCAGGAACGGTGGGGTTTCTGTCTTTCCTTGAAACAAAATAGGCTAAGTATCTACTTGAGCCACTTGAGTCTTGTCCTTTTCTTTTCCTTTGTATCCAGGGGGAAAGCTATTCTGATTATGGGCCTGGTTTTGTGTCCTCATAGGCTGAGAACTAAGAATCTTGCTGTTATGCTCACCAGAAGGTTTATCCAAAGACATAAGATGTGCATCATAAGTACCTAAAACTGCCTTCCTAATGGGAGGGAACCTTAACAATTCGAATGCTGAAAGATTTACCTTTAATTTTTTGAACTCCTCAGCAACATATAAAGCCATTTACTCCTCACTCATATCAGTGGAGACCTCCTTGGAAGGTTCCTCTATTTTGTCCTTACCTGCTTGAAGAGCCTTTTCCTTCTGTGGGTCTGTTTGGGCCTGTCTTTCCTTCGAAAGGTATTGTCTAGAAACATGTGGGTAGGATGGATTATTACTAGTATTAGGATCTGGGGGAGTACTAAAGTTGTTAGGAGGAATGGAAGTGGTGAAAGGTCCCCCAGCTTGAGGCCGCCTATGAGGCATATCTCTCAAACCTTGCCTCTGGAACATCTGTACTTCCTCAACATAATTTTCTTCCTAATCAAATGGGCCATTATCATTCATTATTTCTTCATTGAATAGCTAAGCCACTTCATCCCCATTACAAATTTGATCTGTTTTCCCCTCTTGAGAATCAGATTTCTCCTCTGGTACATTTTCCCTACTTGCTGGGAAGGGAGCATGATTTAGTACCAGCACAAGAGAATCATAAGGGCTGGAGGGAATGATCTCCTGTCCATTTGCATTATTCTCTACCTCATACTGAAAAATGGAGGCTATAGTTTGGAACTTCGGACACTCTAATTCTGAATGTTGACTCGTCTTATGAAGCCTGCACCATTCTGATAGGGCTGCTTTAGCCAGATATACACCACTGGGAGGCTTGTCTTGACCGACTGGTTAATTTGCAGATTGGTTGACAATTTGATTAGCTAGTTGATCCAATGGGGTGGGGACTCCTCCATTATTAGGTCCCATATTCCATGTTCTGTTCTATCCCTATGATTGCCTCTTATCAAATCCTGATCCACTACCTTGTCCTCTATCAAAATTTTATCTCCTATCATTATTGAAACCTCTATCATTGTTGTAACCCCTATCCTGACTATACCCCCTGTCATTATGGAATCCTCTTTCATTACGCTGTCCTCTATCAAAGTTCTACCCTTGTTGAAACTCTCTGTTCTGATTGGATTGCATACTCTTCTGGGCAACTTGTAGTTGGCTATTTTGGTTTCTTAGATAGGTCACCTCCAGATTTAACTTCTTTATATGTTCAGCCATTTCATCAATCCTCTCCCTATTTGGATCTCGATAAGGTGTCTGATTTGGATTACTCTAAGAAGGGACAAGCATTGTAGTAGATCCCATAGACTAATGCAATACCTCAAAATTTTACAGATAAGTAGGGAAACTATTTGGCTATGACTGATACATTGGCTGGTTCACCTGTTATTGAGAAAAGTTCGTCATAGGAGAGACCTGACTCATGGGGAGACCAGGGTGTGACACCAAGGGTAATTGAGGTATTGGATTCATGATTGGAGTATGATTGGTAAGAGCCTAATTCACTGCCTGAACCTGATTGGGATGTGTAATTGGTCCTAGAGAAGGCAACGGTCCAGTCACATGTTGTCTCAGATCTATGCTAAGTTTGACAGCTTCTGTATAGGCATCAGTTAGGTTAGCTGGAGGGTTGGGTCTCCACTTTAGAAAGGTTGTTGTAAGGCTATCCAATGCTTCGTAATAGACTCCTAGGGCTGTATTGTTATCCAAAACATAAGGATCTTGAAGTCTGGTGTATGCATGATGGAACCTATTATTGAAACTGGATATTGGTTCATTGACTTCTCTTTTGACTCTAGTGAATTGCAAATACAATTCATTGGCACTGATAGGTATTCTGAACTTCTGTAAAAAGGTAGTTTCAAGATCATTCCAATTGAGAATTGAACCAGAAGAGAGGTGATTGTACTAATAAAAGGCCTCTTCTCCTAGTGAATAAAGGAACAACCTACAGGCAACATCCTCATGGACAATCCCTCTATCTTTGAGATAGGTTTGAAAAATCCTTATATGTTCTTCTACAGTCCTGTTTGGGTCATTAACATGGAACTTTGAACAAAAGTGCTCAGGGTTTTTGGGCATTACATTGTAAGCATTGAAAAATAAAGGGGGTGGATTATTAGCTAGGAAAGCCATTGGTAAAAGTGGAGGAGGTGGTTGTGGTTGGTTAACGATAGGCTGAGGTCGTTGAATGGGAACTGCCTTAGGAATGGGTATGGCCTCAACTTTAGGATGTGAAGATGTGGATGATGTTGGTGAAAGGATAGGTGATGATGATTCTCCCCGTTCTCGAGTCCTTCTTGACCTAGTGGGGAACTATAATTCTTGTAAATCTTCCTCTTGTGGTAGATCTGGTATTTCTCCTATATCTCTCTAGAGAGATGGCATTCAAGAAATGATCTAGTGTGCTCATTCAGGCCCTCCTTCTAGCGCCAATCTGTTGATGGTGTTTTCTACACAGCAACAACTCAGACAAAATGCAATATTCTATCTATCTTGAAAGGTAATTTTCAACAATAAATTACTAAAAATCACCCAAAAGGTCTCTCGAGTGTCAGGTCATGACAATGCATAAATAACTCAGATAATATGTGAAAATGTTGGTAATCACAATTAGACCTTACTACAAGCAAACTGTATCTTCCCAATTAATCAAATTTTGCAATGTGATGATCTCAAATCCTAAATCTAATCAGGTTATAAAGAAATAGCAAAAGATAAGGGTGCAAGGATATGATAAGATCTAAAATATCCCTAGAATGAACAATGCAAATAACAGATATCTGAAATGGACCAATCTCAATTAACCAATTCTTGATCAACCCACAACGTAATATCACAAGAACGGTGCAATATTCTGAGGTATATAGATTTTCAAATCATAGACATTCATCCACAATTGAACTTAAGCACATATAAATATATGGTCCAGGTTGACTTCACCAGCTAACTACAATCAGATAGTTACTGGGAGTATAGACCAGAGATTGCTAAAAACATTCCAAATATGAAATCATAAACATCATTCACCAAACTAAAACTAATTTAATTCTAAACACTAAACCCTAAATCTTCAAGCAATTTGAAAGATAGAACACAAGAACCATGCGAGACAAACCAACACAAGAGATTTCACCAGGAAAACCATAGTGCCTTCAATTGTATTAGATCATATAAATACTGCAATAATTCCACTATTCTGTTTACAATAATTGCTTCAAGAATTTCACAAAATGCTCTAACTTGACCTTATTATCTCTTTTCTCTGATTCTAATGTCTAATGTCTAATCCTTTTACAACGAGGCAAGAATTCCCTTTTATAGCAAATTCTCATGACATATCAGCCCAGCCAAACATTTACAAAATAGAAACAACTGCCAAAACAAGTCAGCCTTAGGAATTCAAAATAAGGTACACATTAAATGTCGATATCATCAAGGTCAGCCTTGACATGCTCCCTAATGTAGCCCGGATCAGTACATGCCCTGTAATAATAGGGAAGCACAAATCTCAAAATGGCATTAACTACCGCCTCCCTTATCCTTGTTCTGATCTAATGATCTTTGAACCCTCAAAAACATCCCATCCAGCTCAGTGACAGGTGGCAAAGGAAAAAACTTAAGTCTGCATTTAATGGAATCAATCTCCTCTTTTGATTGCTTGACAGTCTTATTCCAATCATCCTTGTGGGATTGATACTTATCCATTACTGCCAAGTAGGTTGCTACATCATCTAACTAGTGTCCTATTATGACATTCTCGGAATCTAGAGCATACACATCATGCCACCATTCCCTTACCTATTCCAGGCTCAGGTACTTAGGAGAAATTTTCTTCCTGCTAGTCATGACCTCAAAAAATGCAATGCATCCCTCATATACTCCGATCAGGTTGCCATCTATTTGTTTCTTTCATTTCTAAATCTTCCTCATGGCCTTCTGCCGAATCTGTAGAGCCTCAAACCATTCCCAAGGTTCATTTAATCTAGAGGAAGGAAGGATCCCATTTGTAACCAACTGATCTTTACCATATTCTATGATGACCTTGGATTTCTGCAACAGGAGATCAATATCCTCCTTATCCTGGGATAGCACATGCTCCAATAATTCCTTGGCTCTGACTGCATCTTTCCAAACTGAAAGGATAACCTTGATTGCACTGTCTCCTCTTGCCTACACATCCTTCAACCAATCTGTTGTAGTTTGAGTAGAGACTTTCATTTTCTCAATCTTGGAAATAGTTTCCTTGGGTAGGAAACCAGGAGTAGCAGAGGAAGATGGGTGGAGAGATTGCAAAGGTTTCATCACATCTTCCAAGCATTTCCTAAGTCTCTCATTTTCCTTTCTCAGCTCATGCTTGGTCTGAATTTCCTTCCTTAGCCTGCCAATTATCATAGCACTAGACCCTTCATACTCCTCTATATCCTGCTCCATAGATGTTGGTCCAAGGTTAAAAGTCTACACATTGTAATCTTCACTAGTGACATCTTCTCTTGTCTTGTCTGCAGCTGGGGTGGCAATGTGGATAACTCTGTTATTCACCTCATCCCTTTCTATTCTTGAAACCACCATAGCTGCTTTCTTTTTCTTTCCTTTACTAATCTTGGACAGCATCTCATCCCAATCCCAAGGAGTGTCCTCAACAATGACTTTTTTCTTCCTTGTGATCTCCTTTTCAAGCCAGTCTGGGACATCAGGTTCTTCCCAGATTTCCTTTGTTTTTGCTTCTTCCTATTGTTCTGTTGTTTTCTCTTCTTCCTTTTTAGGGAGCTATTCACCTTGATCACCTTCTTCTAGCTCCACCTCTTGCACTGACGATGGGGTTCTAACTGGGACATTCTCCTTCTCAGGTGATCCATCACCCTTGCTACTTTCCAGAGAATCCTCATATTGCACTAGAGGAGAAGGATGCTTTCCTACCTCTTCTACCTCAAGCTCAGCTGCCGCACCAAAGAGTTCTCCTTCTTTGAAAGGTTCTACCTCTCTGCTAGTCTCATGTTCCTCAAGAATTTCTTGCTCAGGTATGCTTGGTGGAGGAGAAGCAGCCTTAGATGACTCCATAACTGGTAACTTTGGGGAAGAGTCCATCTTTTGTAAAACCTCCTTAGGAGAAGGAGTCCTGGATCTCCTCATATAAACTTTGGTCTTCTCTCCTGAACTCTCCACATCAACAATCAGAGGCTCATCTTTTGAGGTATCCTGACCCTTCTTCTTTGAGACCCTAGTTGTTCTTGTCCTTTTTGGTGGTGGAGGAACATCCTCATCTTCTGCTTTTTCCAACTCTTCCTCATCAGAGGACCTGCCTATCTTCAAAGCCTAGCTTCTTTTCTTTCCTTTTGGCTTTCTTTTTGGTTCCAACTCACTTTCTTTAGGGCCTCTAATCTTTATTTTGAAAGGTGAGCTCTTTTGAGTTTTCCCTTTGGGGTCATCTTCCCCGGATTCCTTTGAAGTAGACATAGGATTAAGGTTTCCCATCAAATTAAAGGTACAAGGTACCTTCTCGCTCTCAAGCTCCCAAACCTTATGTTTTAGCCATGAAGTGGTAAATTTCATGATAGGGGCCATTAGGTCTTCCAACTCTGTGACCTCATCTTCATTCCAGTTTACTTCCCTAATTGACCTATCCTTAACAGATTCAGAGGCATTATTTTGTTCCAGGTTTCCATCATCCTCTAGTTGGTCAGGGATCAACTTCACATTGTATTGCCTGATCGCGTCAACAGGAAGCCTAGAGTACCTTTTCTTCCTTGCCTCAAATCATCTTTGATGTTGGCCCAATAGTCTTCTAGGTCATCTTTATGACAATACTCTTTGGTGGCCTTCTTTTGTGCTTCCCCAGTGATATCAAAGTTGATTCTTCTGGAATGGAAGGAGAAACCATGAGCTACCAACTCATCACCTGCTGCATGTGCCGATTGAATGGAAGGGCACACCTCTGCTATGCCAATTCCAAGAGGAAAATCTCTACCAAAACCTGTTTTATTCTTTTCTTTCTTAACAATTGCATCAAATTCACATATCTGTCTCACCAATTCCAATAATGCAGTATGATCCGTCGGGTACCTAGGTAGCTGGTATGGAGTAGCGGGACATCCATCAATTCTGATGTAGGAGAAGGTAGGAAACTGAATGAACCAGGCCCCATATCTCTTTATCAAGTCCTTTTCTCCTTCTAACAACCTGACATGTTCAAAATTTTGAAGCATCCGAGTGATATCCATAGTGAATGCATCATTAGCCCTTTTGTAGTTCTTGTGTCCTAGGTGCAATTCTAGATAAATCTCATAAACTATGTCCTGTCCAAATGTACCTCATGGATTCAAACCCCTGTATGGGTAGAATCTTGCCAACACATACATGACATAAAAGGACATGGTGAATTTCTTGGTTTCCAGGATGTCCCTCAGCTGCTTGTCAATTATGGTGCTGATAAGTCCTGCCCGGTGGTAGTTGGTTTCTTGTTCAATTTTGGTGATCACATGGACCATCCAACTCTCTAACACTCCAGCAATCTTTAGTCCTGCTACCCTGCTCAAAAATGTTATAGCATCATAAATGTCTATCCTGAATTTGACCCTGTGTAACTGCTTGGGTAGTTTAGAGTAATGTGATTTTGGCTTCTCTAACCAAGAATTGATCATCTATTGAGCTTTGGTTGGTTCATTCTCATAATATGTCTTGGCCATGTCCATGTTCAAAGCACACATAGAAGGAAAATCTGGCATGTCAAAGGCTTGAGCAATAGAGACAGGACTAAAATTGGCCAAGACTCTTCCTAAAGTGCTGACAACCCTTTGGGTGTCAAAGTCATATTGCCGGGCACACTCAAGTATCAGCTCATAACACTGGATTGCCAGAGGAAACCCTGCAACATGAACCAATCTAGATTTCATCATCCCCTGCCTCAAGACAGACAGATCCTTTTGAGCCATTCTCTCCTTGAACTCCTCGTATCTCCAAGCTCCCACATTGGTGTCAGACACTTTAGACCACTCGAAAGATATCTTTCTTTCTAGCAACTAACTCTTGGTGTCCAATCTTAACCTTTCTACTTCTTAAATGGAGGATCCTTCTGTGTCACCCTTAGATTTTCCTGTCGTAGCCTTGCTTGATTCAGCCTGCATTTGCAAAAGGACGTCATGAGTAGCCAATTATCATTCACATTCCAATCAAAGGGTTAGCATAAAATCATATAAAGCCATTGAGATCCATCATAAATCATTGATCTTTGAAAATCTGGAAAAACAACACAATCCGGGAAAACAAGGTAAGCCAAAAAAATCCAGTCGGGGCAAAATTTCGGAGAAATCTGACCCAGATGGATTCCTATTGCCAAGACACCATGCGCCTAATAAATCATTAGTATGGACAAAAGATTATGAGATAATCATGAAATTCATTCATTGGCAACAAGAAATTAGCATTTAGCATTTACTCCATTAATCCTATCTTTGGGAAATCAAAAGAAGTGAAACCAGACAGGAAAACTAGAAAAGTCCAGATGGGACGGATTTTTGCAGATAATTCAAATATTCTGAAATTCAATATACCCCGTGAAAATCAGCCGAAACCGGGAAAATCTAGGTGCGCAGGAATTCCGTGGACACCTCAGAAACCCGATGAACGAGGAAACGTGAACCATTAATCAAGCAATCATGCAACCTTTTCTACCTGGATTCTAATGGTCCCAAAATTGATGCTAATCAACAAAATTCAGAATGCACTTGAACTTGGATTTCAAAAGACTTCTGAATAACCAAACTTCATGGCAAACAATGATGCCCTAAGTCCAATAACTAGAACCCTGCCATTAGAGCCCAGATAAGCTTAAAATTTTTGAGGAAAACTATCATTTGGGTGATCAACCAATGCGCACAAGGATTTCTCAGGGTGTGAGCAAGTTGGGTGAACATAAATCATGAAATTGTGATAACCCTACTGAACCTTGGCAAATTTGGGCAAATGAACTGAAACCCTAATATTCACATAATATGGCGAATGGCACGCTTAGGGGGAAAAGTCCTATCCAGACGTAGCTACAAAGATGCATCCAACACTCAATTGATGAACAAAACATGCATAGCGGGGACAATGAAAACTAGTGAAGGGCAAATTCAAACCCCAGCTCTATAAATACGAAATCATAATCAAGCAAAGGCTGACCCAAGGTGACCATCAACCAATCTAGAAAACTCAATCATCGCGTAAACAAATGGGGGGGTCCAATGACAATTTACCATGGAATGTCCTGATGATACTCAAACTCAAAGAAGTGACTGCAAAATGAATGTGCCCAAGCAATGAAAACCCAGACACCGACACCCAAACAATCCACACGCAAGCGATTCAAGATCAACCCTCAAAGCTCGAATGAAGAATGCACTCAAATGCCAAGGCAGAAGATAGGTGAATAATGAAGTCAAAATGATGATTTAAAGGTTTTAAATACACCCATATACGTGTCTGAGCAAAGGTACCTTAGTCATTAATGAGCGACAAGACATGCCTAAAAAATATGGAAACCCGAGCCCAGGACGGAATTTCAAAAAATCCCAAGATACGTGAAAAATATAGATGAACACGGATTCCACAGAAATAGTAGAAACCGGGATTTCAACGAAGTTCGAGATTTTAGCGCAGTCTGGGAAAATCCGCCAGAACTGAAAAATCCCGGAGTTAGGCAGAAACCCAGATTCAGAAAATTTAGTGATGACTAGACAATGAACCAAAGTCCGGGAGAATTTGCCAGAGCTGAAAAATCCTAGATTCAAGTCAAAACCCAGATTTTCACTAAAAACCAATTTTAACCAATTCAATCCTCAAGGCAAGACCAAAACCAACAAGACCAACATGTCAAGACCTTAACAGACAAATCCAATAAAACCAAAGGCCAAAAGACATCATCAAAAGAGGGTCCCTACTACAAGTGGGGTGTGTGTGCAAAACTGCACAACAGGACCTAGGGTAATGTAGGTTTGGTTGAAAAACCAAGAAGATTGTCAAAGAGGTTGGCTAATTTGAAGAAAAAGGATTTTGTAGTTGAGGCGAGGGACTCCAAATTTGGCTAAGGTAAGATTCCTATTGAAAAAATGGTGACTATTGAGGATTCTCCAGTTCATGACATGCCTAAGGTGTCTCTAGACAAGGAGGTTGGGGATCTGAATGTGGAAGAGGAGCAAAAGAAAAATGTTAATCCACCCTTGAAGATTGATCCTCTTTCGAAGGATTTTTCGTACCTGGATGAAAATGATACTTCTATGTTTGGTTTGTTGGATATGGCTAGGGCTAGGGCTACAGGTACCTTCAAATTGGCCAAATGGACTTTGCAAGAATTCAATAAAATCAATATCAAGATAAGAGGCTTAAAGCGAATATGTAGATTGTTCAGAAGGCCTCTTTGTTTGACATTCTCATTGATAGAATGGTGGAACTGGAAGGTTAGTTTAATGACTTTAAGTTGTTGTGTGAGGAAAGACTGTAGGCCCTTGAGGCCAAGGTTGTTGGTATAAATGGTGATATTAAAAATTTTTTGCAGGTGAGCCATACCTTAGTCAAGAATAATGTAGAAGCTTTGGAAATTCTCTTTAAGAAAATTGGTCAGCTCAAAGAAGATCGGGTTCTCTTCTCAGAGATAATGGAGAAAGAGAAAATTTCCAAGGGAAAGGGTTAAAAAGCTATGAAGGATGATGAAAAGGTACCTATTGGAAGAGGCTCAGCTGAATGGAAGAAAGCTTTTGATGCTAAGAAAAATGAACTGTTGGATATGGTTGAAAAACATAAGAACCAACAAATTAAGGTGGCCAAAACTTTGAGTGGCCTTATGTAGTTTCTTGTTTGTTTCTATTTTTGTTGGGTTTTAGTCTCTTGTAGGTTGTTTTGTTGTTGGTAGGCTATTGATTACTAGTTAGAGTAGTTTTTTGTTGTAAAGGGTTTCAAGTCCCTTCAAAACTTGTTTTTCCCATATAATCAAAAAAAGTACTTTTACACTTATGGGGAAATTATAACCCATTATATGATGCTTTAGTTCATGTTTTAGGGTAAACTAAATTTTCGTTAGGTTTAAAATTAATGTTAAAAGTTGGTTAAAATTGAACCCACATATCCTCATTTTTCTATATCAATTAAAATTGAGCAATCAAAGACTTATACTTTGGTGATTAATATGAACTCATTGTACTTTACAAGGTTAAAATGAATGTATGTTTTCTTTTCTAGTGTATATTTTTTATGCATATCAACTCCCCTTGCACTTCATGCAATCTTGGGTGACAAAAAGCATTTTAAGCTTCACACTGTGTTACCTTTAGAGGGTTTTCCTCCCAACTTGTGAGAGGGAACGACCCAAGTGGTACATTCATTTTGGTTCATTATATAAATAATTGGTGTGATGAAATTCATTAACCAACTGGTGTGGATGCTCTATACCGATGAATCTCTCCCTCAGTATCTATGAGATACGTAAAAACCCTTAGATTTTTCAAATGGTTGGGATGCCTCTTAATTGAGTGAATCACCGCATGTATAAACACCAATTTATCCCAAATATGGTCATTAAAAGCCTTTGTTTGTAGTGGCCAACTTGTCCATCCAAAGAGTTTTTTGAAGTGGTGCATTGGAACTTGGGCTCCAAGAATTTAATTGCCATGTCCAATCTTGGTTGAAAGTGTAGATGTTAAGAGTTCATTCTTAACATACCTCTACACTCTTACCTAGATTGCATGTAAAATCATCTCTTCTACTACGAAGAGCATGAGGCAAGCCCATAAAAATAGTGTACCACTTGAGCTAGGGTTGTAATTGTTTGTGAATCAGTTTAATACTTTTCTTGGTTCCAAAACATTTTCAAACACACATTAACAAGTTTCTCAAAATTTAAAACCCTTTGGTTTAAGCATGGATACCCTTTGAAAAAGTATTGATATTGATTCTTTCCCCAAAGATTTTATCCTTAGAGACTTCTAAATATTTTGGACTATATCAAAATCCATACTTCCCAAAGTTAACATAGGAAACTATGGCCCTAGCTTCATGATTCTCAAATAATGTAATTTGTGAAATGAATGATGTTTTTGACATAGAAATTTAGTTTGAAACTTAAGCAAGAAAAGTGTATGTGGTAAAAAGAAATTAATTAATCAAGATAAACTCACAAATTATACCCCACATATATGCTTGTCTTCATAATCTCTCACCTTATGACCATTTGGAATTTGATTGCTCTAATTCAGCAACCAAACCTTACATTAGCTATCATACAACCAAAATTTGAGTTGAATGAAGGAGAAAAAACAAACATAATCAGTAGTTTGAGTAGCTTCACATTCAAGACAAGGGAAACACCAAACCAGTGGATAGACACAACAAACATCCTACAAAAGCAAGAGAAAAAATACAATATTACGGTTGAAAGGCCCATATTACCACCTCTTGCATGGAAAAAGATATCCTCTTTTCAAAAATAGAGAATCCCAAAAAACAAATGCACAATTGAGCTCCACACATGTGTTTGTCTTCATGATCTCTTGCAAGGTCAAAACCCTTAAACAAAGATCCACATTCCACCTTTTCAAAAATAGGAATCATAGTTAAAAGTCTATAAAGAGACCTATCTTGAAGATTTATCGCAACCAAGACATCTTGCTAAGAAATTTTTATGCTCACCCTTTGAGGGACAAACCAGATTTATATGTCCAAATTTGGCCTCTCATTTAAATCAACATTGATCTTTTGGGTTTGAGTTACTCATAGGGTAAAGAATTTTTCTCACTGCCTTGGTCTTGTAACACAAAGGCTCACTCTAGGTTAACATTATTGGGTCAAATCATTTCATCCACCCTTTATCATATTTCACATTTCACTTCACCAAACTTTATAAAACTCTTGGACACACCAACACTTTTTTAGACTTGGACATCATTAAACCAATCCCCTAACTTAGTTGTGTGTGAAATGGATCTTTTTCCATGCACTTAGTTGATTTGGTTAGCACATTTTGTGGAAAAAATTATCTTGAAAGTCACAAGTCTACCTTCAAGATTTACAAGTTCATTAACACCTTCATCAAAACATCAAATCTCTTTGTCTAAAAGTATTGTCTCAAAATTTTGCAAAGATCACTCCCCATATCATTCACCTTTTTCATCTCACATTCACATCATTGGTCCAAAACAACTTAGAGTGTCCCTTCTACAAAAAATTGAGTTAACTAGAGAGTTTAAACATTACAAATCCCAACATAACTCTCCCATAGGCAATCCACAATTTATGGTAACAACAAGATCACTACATAAGAGAATCATGGAAAAATCAAAAGTCACATCCACCACAAGTGATACCAATTCACAATAATTTTATCCAAGGAGTCATTCTACCCTCTCACAACAACCCCCAAACCCAATGGGACCATATGAGGTAGAAGACGTTACAAACAATCCATTTGAGCTTACTAAAGAAGAAATCCTGGAGTATAAGCAAGAACATCAAGTCTTAGAGAAAATGGCTTCAATTCTCCCACATTTTTCCACACAAATATTTACACAAGGCTTGACTATATCTATGCTTTAATCAACTCCACCACTAGGGCCAAGTTAAACACAAACTCCTAGTCTTGCAACTAGTCTTGATAAGGACTTTGGTCACACTCTTCCTTTGGCTAGCAATACAATTGTGGGTACCCTAAACACAAATCCTACCCAAAAAACCACTTGGACACCTACATTTGGTTCTCCTACTATTCTTGAGCACCCTCTACATCCACATAAACCACTTACACTCCATAACTCTATGATGACCTTGAAATTTTGAGGATGACCATCTTCGTCCATCCCCACAAGTACCACAAGTGTGTGCAACATCACACAAGGTAGTATGGACCAAGTGTCTCAATTAGACCAACAAGGGCATGTCAACACCCTTACGCAAAATCAATTGTTAGCACAACAAGGGACAACTTCATCCAACCACCCCATTGGATACACAAGACACATCCATCCCATCCATCACCAACCCAAATCAAAGCAACACCCTAGTCACAAACCCCATCAACCAAGGTAATACCTTGGTCCTACTTAAAATACAAGGGAACCTTGTACCCATCGGTCAAAGGAATCCTTTCAATCAATTTCAAGGTCTGAATGTGCCATTACTATCATAATACCAAATGGAACCATCATCATCCTTACCCTTGGACCCACACATCATGCAAAATAAAATGGAACCTCAAAATTACATTCTTCCATCCCAATCCACCATTTTGAAAGGGATGTTAAACCAAGACAACCCCCAACCAATCATCATCCACCCACAACCCACTCAAACCATAAACACCCAAAACCCATCATAGATGTCCCAACAACCAAATGATACTATATTACAAGCACATGCTCTAGCTTTACAGCAAGCACAATAGGTTTATCAACAAGCCTTACAACAACAACAAGCCCAATAAGTAGCCTTAGATGCACAACAACAATAGCAAGCCCAACAAGCAGCCTTAGTCGCACAACAACAACAACAAAAATCCCAATAAGTAGCCTTAACCACACAACAACAAAAAAACCCTAGTGGCGCAACAACAACAACAAGCTCAATAGCACACTCAACAATAGAAATGAGCCCAACAAAAAGTCTTGCTAGCTCAATAGTATGCCAAACAAATGCTTGCACAAAAACAACAACTAGGTTTATACTATAATCCTCAACAAAAAATCATTAATACAAACATGTTTTGAGCATATACACCTCCACCACCATCACCTTCACAATATCCTACACCACCATACACACCATACAACACCCCATCATATCAAAATCCCACAATACATAACATATGTTCCTCCACCAACCTACAAGATGATGTAGCATCGCAACTCAAGATGCTAATGCAACAAATGCAAGATATTCAAATGGGAAAGACAAATAATCCCCATACACAATAGAATCTATGTCCATATCCATATCTTATCCTATTGAGGGAGTGGTGTTGCATTGATGTGGAATGGCGATCCTTTCTAAATCCCTTGGATAATATGAGCCCATTTCAATTGAT
Source organism: Sequoia sempervirens (assembly GCA_007258455.2). Classification (NCBI taxonomy): domain Eukaryota; kingdom Viridiplantae; phylum Streptophyta; class Pinopsida; order Cupressales; family Cupressaceae; genus Sequoia; species Sequoia sempervirens. Next base: position 417,660,414 of record VDFB02047230.1, on the reverse strand, counting down.
TTTATTGATGAAACTAATGCAATATGAATGAAACATGGATGCAAAACTATTTTAACATGATGAAGATGAGTGCTAAATGCTAAAATGTTTGATGGAGATGGATGCAAGAAATGATCCAAATAAGATATTTGAAATTCCAAAGAACAAGAAACAATTAAACTAACATGATATAAACATGAAAACATAATAGAAATCTATTCTAAGACCTCAAATCTTATCCTATTGGGGGAGTGATGTCACCTTGATGTGGAATGGCGACCCTTTCCCAATCCCTTGGATAATATGAGCCCATTTCAATTGATTTTATTGATGAAAATTGATGAAACTGATGTAATATGAATGAAACATGGATGCAAAACTATTTTAACATGATGAAGATAAGTTCTAAATGATAAAATTCTTGATGGAGATGGATGCAAGATATGGTAAATGGAAACAACATTCAAAGATGCAAGCCATGGATACAAACTAAATTAACATGGAAGCCATTAATGGATGCTTAATTTAATATGGATGAAGATTAATCTAGAAATGTTTAACAAATGCTAAATATGGATGCAAGTGAGTATGAATTTAAACAACATAACTTTTCTATCAAAAGATGGATCCATTTCTCTCCAAATAGTGATCTATTTAAAGGAAAGTAAATAATAAAACAAGGGATCAAATTGAAAAGATCAATCAATGGTAAACAATGAAAGGATGATGAAGCATGGATTGAGGATTCCAATCCATGGTCAAGGTTGAAAGTTAACAAGGATCAACTAATTTAACCAATGGTCCAAATTAGGTTTCAACAAACACACTTACTAAGAATTAGAAAGAGGTAAGAGATATTTTGGAGGAATGAGTGCACAAAAAAGGATATTCCATAAGAATATTCTCTTTTGGAGGAATGTGTAGAGGAATATTCTAAGAATATTCCCTTGCAAGTGGGAGAGTGAGGATAATTAGCAATTTAGTTAATTAAAACTAAATTTGAATGTGCAAGATATAAAATAATACGATATTCATTAAATTATTGATTTATTTAATGAAAAGGGGAATGCAAAATGATATTTAATTAAATAGTTTAGGATTATTTAATTAAATAAGATGACATAGGGGTTAAATTAAATAGCTTAATTTATTCAATTTAATAGGGTGAAATGTTAGTATGAGAAGGGGTGAATTAACCCAATTAGGTCAATTAGATTAATAGGTGAAGATGAGGCATTTGATTAAATAACTAGGTTAATATAATCAAACAAGAAAAAAAAAGATGGATTTAGGATGAAATGATGCTAATATATATCGAATTCAAGTGTGTAATACCATTCAAGACATTTTTAAGTGTCTACATTTTTCCCCTCTTTGAAACAAGGTACCTATTACATTGGTTCAAAGACCGATGCTTTTCAGATCAATGTTGCTACTCAGATAAAAAAATTTAAAAAATTCTTAGTTTTTTAGATGATACACTATTGCCCCAATGGAAGGAATTAAGATGGTACCCTACCCCCTTGAGAGATCAAGTAGAAATTTTGAATTTTGGGTTGATCTCTCAATAAAGGTTCGAGATCATTTCAGTTCAAAGAGGACTAGAAAGTGTAGATGTTTGATGTAGATAGCTTTCATGATGTATAGACAATCATTAGACATGGTTAGCCTCATGTAAATTTTGATATATCACATAGATTCAATATTTGGATTGAATTATTAGTAAAGATAGAAGAATAAGATGAATAAGATGAATGGATAGACCATTGATTTTGAGATTGATTCAGAAGTCCAATAATTCCATGATGCATCAAGACTATTAGATTATGGTGATGAGAGTGATGATTTGCTCATATCTTGGGATTAGGACTCACCATCATCCTTATTGTTTGATATAACACATAGATATGATGCATCATGGTATTGATAAGCAGGATGGCATTGTATCTAGTGTGATGGACTTTGACTTTGCAAACATATAGGATAGTTCTTATTCACACTTTGACATATTGAAACCTCATCGAAATGTAGTTTTAGAAGTTTAAAATATCTCTAACCAAACCATATGGAAGTCAACAATCTAATCCAAACGACCTCCCTACACACAACTAAGCAAGTATCTACAAAAATTATTTTACAATAATATCCCACAAGAATAGAAAACAAAATATAATGATCAATGCCCCATTCCTTTCTCTCTAAATCGTTTAGACATCATCGAGAGGTCCTCAAAACGGATGAAAAAGATAAATCATAAGGAAAGATAAAAAAACAAATAGTTATTGTTATCTATATCTCTTGCCAAAGAAACATAGCTAAGGTGATTTCTGATGTTGATGCCCATTGTAGAAAGGATATATCCTAGGACATGTTTATCAGATGTTTTGACTAAGACTAAGTGTGTTATAAGTTGTTGATATAAATTCCATTGACTCATTTACGTATGATCTAGACTCTATATTTTTGACACTTAGGTTCTCACTTTACAACTTGCAACGCTTATATTCTATTTGTTTTTCCAAATTTTGAAGATGACGAATGATTCATTATGAGTGAAAGGTTTATTGTGGATGAAAGCGAAATGGGATGGATGGTTTTGGATTTTCTAGAATATTTCAATGATGTTTTACAAATGTTTTGAGGCTATTTTTGGTCTTTTGGAATGTTTATGTGAATGTTTTTGTTTTCGATTATTTGAGGTTGTTTAGGATTTTTTCAAGTTTTATAATGTTTTGGGGTTTTTTGAGTTTTAAGCAAAAACCTAACCTAAAATACTATACTAGGGGCCTTGGGGGCTTATCAAAGATGAGCCTTGCCTACATTATACACACAAAGACCATGTAGTTGACTAACTTGACTTATTTATGATGAGAAATGAACACTTGATGGATTGTCAATTTATTATGATGGACTCCTAAAGGAATGAATAGGGTGTCTCGAGGGCACATCAATGATGTCTTTTCCTATGTTCAAGCTCAAAGACTCATAGTTCAAGATGGTACTATTTTGGATTTTTGATGTTTTCACCTTTTTAGGGATTTTGATGTGTTTTGGATGTTTTGGGATTTTTACTTTACAACTTTTTGAATGTTTTTTTGGATTTTAGCTGTAGAAGATTTTAAATGTTTTTGTATTTTAACTGTACAAGATTTTGATGTTTTTGAATTTTCTAATTTTGCAAGTGTTTTTGGATTTTTTGATGAAGTTTTATGAATGTTTTAATGGGATTTTTTATGACATTTTCAATAACTTTACGATATACAAGAACCCAATCCGATCTAGAATGAATTGACCCTAGTGTGATGCAATAGACTACCTCGATACAAGAAGGACAAGATGACCTTAGGAATATGCCAAGTAGTTCTAAAGGGGATACAATACTTCACCATGTCAAGCTATCATATAGTGTGAATTGGTGATGGAACAAATAGTATGAATGATGTGATGGATGAATATGATGCAAAGAATAATAAGATAAAGAGCCAAAGATAGATGGAGATGTTTTATTTATGCAAGGTACCTGTTTTCCAAGTTTTCACCAAGGTACTTTCCCAAAGCACCATTGAAGTGGTTTTCACTAGAGGACAATTTTTTTCTTTACTATTTTCAATCCTTTTCTTATTTTTTTGGATTTCTACTATATTTTGATTTTTTTGTATTTTTAGATTTACACCCTTCAAACCTAGGCATAAAACTTTTTAAGATGTATATTGTTGATTGGTTCCTATTAATAAATATTTAACCATCTCCCTTTGGGTTTATTTTTCTATGCATCGACCTATACATTGCCAAGTCTGCTCGGCCTTTTATCAAGATTTTGATCTGCCACTCCATGTGTCTACTCTTCACAACTTCAAGTATTGACATTCCCTTTAAATCCCAGGAAACTCCACTGTGCTTCCACGTGTTGCGGTTGCGGGATACCTTTGGTTCTTTTTCTTTAATGCCTCATCAGGCTACGAAATGCTGCCACGAAGCCCTCATTACTAAAAGGTGCTGGTAGGCCCCACAGTTGCTAACTGTTGTATGCACTTGCTACGTGTCAAATTTTCACAAATCCTTCAACGCAGAGATGAAATAGCAACTGTAGGTAGCGAAATGCTACCACACGTCTTTTGCTCCTAGATGATAAACATTCCCTTCGTTGTGATAAAGTACTCGGCCCATTCGACACGTGTTGCATTAACACAAAACTAGGAGGTGAAGCGAGAAAGGTTCATGTGGGAAACGAAAGGCTTCTACATGCCTAACCAACATATCTCATATTCGGGCGATGAACCAGATGAACCAAATAATGCTATTAGTTGCTGCTCGTCATAATCATTCGCACAAAGGGATGAGACTTGTCTGATCGGGCCTAGCTGGGACCACCACCATCATTGTAGAAAATGCACCTGAGCCTGGAATGACCGGATGCTCGGTTCTTGATTATTTCTTTTGTAATGGCTTTGGGGAATATTCTTTTTATGGCATCATTGCAAGGGATTGTGAGATTTTTTTTGTTACTGCTCTCCGAGGCGGTGGGAGGTTTTTTATGCTATATATACTTTTCTCTATGATGAGAAAAGGGTCTAGAATTTGGAACTAGAACACTAGTTTTAGTAAAGATGCTAGGCCTTTATTACTATTTTATTTAATTGTAAAAACAAAACTCTCAAACTATGCCAATTGTTCGGCCTTTCTATTTTTCATGCTATTTGATCAAACTGTGAACTATGTTTTTTATTGCCTTGACACTTCATTTGAGAACTTCTATATATGTTGGATGCAATTTTGCTTACCTAGATCATGTCTAAGGACTCTTCTTGGTAGTAGGAATGTATGTAATGATATTTTATGTCAATGAATGAATTTTCTATGCTATAATCTTAAGTCTCTGATGTTTTGGAACACTACAACACCATTCAGGCCTTTAAATCTATGATTTATCATGCCCATCATTAAATATTTGTGCATCACCTTAGGTTAGACTTTATTTTATTATATCCGCTTCCTTTTCCCTTTCCAAACCCCATTATAGAAGAATTCAGCTTCTCCAAAAATCTGAAGGTTGCTTAGTTTAGTGCAAAAGGTCCCCCTTAAACTGAGTTTCCCATAAGACTTTGTTACCTCATCATTTTTTGGTGTCAACAGTTTGCTCTTTTTCTAGCATGCCCAGTGGGACTGAGCTTAAATGAAATTTCATTTTAGAAGGATGTATGAGCAATCGGCTTGTAACTAGATCCCAAACCGTAGGCAACCCCAACTTGCTAGTACCTCCCCTAGGGACAATCCAAGTCACAAATCAGCCGGTAACCATTCCATTCCCACCTCCCTTTCCTCTCACCATGTTGTCAGCTGCCAACATAAATTACGTGGCATGGGATGCCAGAATTCCCCTCGTAGCCCCAATAGTGCCCGCTTTCTAGGGCACTATCCTAGTTTTAGCCATGAAAGTTATATCAAAGTTTACCAGAGACAGCCCAAGAATGCCAGTAGAACATTTGCAGGATGTGGTGGACGTATGTCTGGTACACGGGATTACAACATAGAATGTATCCCTAAGGCTTCTTGCTGCATCTTTTAAAGGCAAGATGCTGGATTGGTACCGAACACTGACACCTAATTCAATTCGTACCTGGGATCAGCTCAGAGTTCCATTCTATGAGAGGTTATTAAATGATGGAGATTGTTCTTCATTGTATTATCAACTATCCATCATAAAACAAGCCCTCCAGAGGCTCCGATGCACTTTAATGCCTGATTTTATGCAAATTGGCAGAGGATCTCTATTACCATATGCCCGACTCCTGAGTTGGCATTTATATTTTATCTGAAGTTCATCAATTCTGACATTTCCATGATGATCAAGTCTTTGGGATGAGCTACTCTACCAGATGCTTATGGCATCACTATCAAAGTCGAGAATCACTTAATAGATTGAAGAAAATTGCCTCGACCTATTATGCCATTTTTTCTTGAAATATCGATCTTCGTACAAGAGGTCGCATCAAGTAGTGTGCCCGCAACTTCCCAGTCAATGTACACATATGCGATCGCCCCACAAAATGTGGCTTCTACATCAAGTTCTTCCAAAGATAAAATGAGTGACCTTAAAGAAATGTTGTGAACCATAGAAAATGATATAACTACTCTTAAGTGGAACCAATCAGCACCTCTGAAGCTCACATATCAAAACTATCAAGGCGGGTGGTCTTCTTATCAGCAAAATCAATACCAAAGCGCACCTCGCGCTAATCCACCAACCCCGACTACAAACCAAATGGTGTCGGTGCCTACTCCACTAATGAACGCATCACCAAGCTCGAGTAGGGAATTAATTGTAGGGTAGAACAATCTTATTGATGATATCAATCCATGGTGTTTTCCCTACAGCGATGTGCATATTCCCCGGAACTGTCCACGTGGCAACTTATAACAAAAGTTGGCAGAGCAACGCATCCAAGGAACGATAATGGAAAATGGAGGTTATGTATATGCCTCACCACAAATGGAGAATGTGGTCCTTACTGTGCAAATGAAAGGAATGTCTTTAGAATAAGAATCTGATATTGCTCCTGATCATGTGCTCTTCTCCTAGATGGAGGAAGAAGAAACGGTGTTTGCTAATGACGCATTCATATCTAAAACACCGCAAGTGTAGTCTGATTATAACACACACTCAAAGAGGAGATTCACCAGTGAGTCAGTTATTTCACATCTAGAAAGCCCGCAACTCAAAGGCATTTTTTATCAAATTCCTAGTGTTTCAATTATCCCTTCACCTTCTCAACCATGGAAGAAAATTATTATAGCAAGAACCAAGGAGAAGAAACCTCCAAGTTTATCACCTTTTAATGTGGTAGAGAAATTGAAGAAATCATCTACTAATGTGTCTCTATGGGACATTCTAGCTATCCCAAAACAAAAAACACTATTACAGAAGGTGCTTCAGGAAGAGATCAACCTAGCATCAATAGAGTTGTTTTCCAGTGTAGAGGTTGTTTATCAAATACCCCCAGCTAATGTCCTTACAAAAAATATAAAGGAATCCCCTACCAAGAGAAGGAATAATTTGAAACCTCAACCCTTCTTCTTGACTCTCATTATAGGAAAGAAGTTATTGCACAATGCTATGATTGATTCTAGCACTAGTACCACATTTATGCCTAAACAAATAGCTGAAGATTTGGGACTCAGCTATGAACATATAAAAAGAGGGGTAATGCAGCTTGATGGGAATAAAATTGAGACCATAGGTGTCATCAAAGCACTTCCTTTAACTCTATTTGCTTGTCCTAGTATCATGGTCCTGTAGGACACAATGATCATAGATGTTCCTCCAATGTTTGGTCTCTGTCTATCCCAAGAATTTACTTCAAGGGTGGGTGGATACCTGTCCTTGGATTGGTCACATCTGATACTTAGGACCAAACATGGCACAAAGATGAAGATAGAATTAGAGGCTTTATATTCTGATCATGTAGCAGATGAAGCCTTGATCAATTTTGAAGCCTCACATACCTCTATCGCCAAGCAAATGTATTGCATTGAATTGCTAGAGGAAGAGAAGGTGAGCGAAAATCAGAATGATAAAGAAGATGCTCTGTTGAGTGAACACATAGACAATGATTCTTTCAGCAATTATCATGCTACAGGATTGGGCACATATGTAATTTATGATGAAGACCAAGTGCTTCTGAGGGTCGCCAAAGAATCCAAAGGTAGCCAAGAAAATGAGCTATGGACACTGAACTTTGATGGAGCAAGAAGCAAAGTGGGTGTTGGAGCAAGGATATATCTAATATCCCCACAAAATAAAAAATTGTTGAGGTCTTTCCGCTTTCATTTGACCTGTTCAAACAATGAGGTTGAATATGAAGGATTGGTTCAAGGTTTAAGCCTTGTGGAATGAATGGGCATTAAGCAATTAATTATATTTGAAGATTCTGAACTAGTAGTTAACCAAGTCAGAGGAGTTTTTGTAGCAAAGAATGTCCACATGAGATCCTATCAGCATTGAGTTTGGGACCTGATTGATGGTTTTTAAGCTTTCAACATCAAGATTATTCCCCGAGGACAAAATAGCAATGCAAATCACATACCCATGATTGGTGCTCAGTTTGATCCTGTCTCCGACCTTCTTCATAATGAAAATTTAGTACAAGTACTATTTTGACCAATGATCCCCAACAATGATCAGAGTTGGCAAGTTTTTGAAAGTGATGAACACATCACCTCATTTATCCAACACTCAGGGGAGTTCACTGATCAGCTTCAACCAAAAATTGCCAAGGCTCATGAAGGACAAATTATGTAGCTTAAATCTAATAAACTTTTGGAAGGATTGGTTAATCTTGAAAACTTTTTCGATTGTAATGATTCCCGAAATGATAAACCGAATTTTGTAGTAGAAAAAAGTGATTATGTGGACCTTCAGGTCTCTGATGATAGGAATCTTCAAGTCAGTAAAAATGTCCCGCACCATGATAAAGAAAGGCTCATCAGTTTCTACTAAAAATATGGAGTAGTGGCCTGGTCCTATGATGATCTAGAGGGATATGATCCTGGCATCATTCAACACACTATTGAGCTAACAGAAGGTGCAAAACTAGTCCAATAGAAACAAAGGCTAGTCAACCCTAAAATTTAAGCCCTAATGGTGCAAGAGCTAACTAAGTTCATTGAGTCATGCATTGTCTTCCCAATCAAACATAGTACTTGGGTATCGAATCTGGTCTCGGTCTGAAAGAAGAATGGAGATATCCATTTATGTGTAGACTTCTGAGACCTAAACAGAGTATCCCTAAAGGACTACTATCCATTGCCTTCAATGGAGTCAATATTACAAACAGTCGCAGGGTCAGAAATGTTTTCTCTACTGGATGGTTTCTTGGGCTACAATCAGATTCGAGTTAAAGAAGAGGATCAATACAAGACTATGTTCACCACAAATTGGGGAACATTTGCATATTCTAAAATGCCTTTTGGTTTATCCAATGCAGGGGAAACATTCTAGCGGGCGATGGACATCGCATTCAGTGAACTAATCAATAAGTTTATTCTAATTTATTTAGATTATCTTACTGTGTTCTCTAAATCTAAGGATGATCATTTTGATCACTTAGAATTAGTTTTTCAAAAATTCCAAGAGTTCAGATTTTCCCTAAACCCAAAGAAATGTGTATTTGGAGTACCATAGGTTAAGCTGTTGGGGCATGTTGTGTCTAAAGAAGGTGTTTCAATTGACCCTGAACGAGTAAAGGCTATCAAAGAACTTCCCCTTCAAGTAAATAAGAAAGGTGTTTAGTCTTTCTTGGGCAAAGTAAATTTCGTTAGCAAGTTTATTTATGATTTCACAAGAATAATTAGGCCAATCACCTTGATGCTGAAGAAAGATCAAACATTCAAATGGATGACCAAAGCTTGGGAAGCTTTTGAAAAGGTCAAGGAAGCTATTTCCACAACTTCGGTGCTGGTTAATCTAGATCAATCCAAGGATTTTATAATGTATGCGTTTAGTAGCATGTCTAGTATCACTATTGTCCTAACCCAAAAGGACGGTGAAGGAAGAGGAGAACATCTAGTGGCATTCTACTCCCATAACCTAAAGGAATATGAGGTGAATTATAATTTCATCAAAAGGCAAGCCTTTGCAATAGTGAAGGGACTTAAAAAAATTTTCTATGTAATTTCTTGTAACAGGGTGCTTGTATATGTCGCACATTCTAGTGTGCATGAATATATCATGGAAGGGGAGATCACAAAAGAAAGGGCTAATTGGATAACCAAGATCCTTGAATATGACATTGAAGTCAAGCCTACTTAAACTATTAAAGGAAGAGGACTGTGTGAATACATGGCACAAAACAAGGAGGTACCTACTGCAAAGGAGAAACCAGAGCTCATTTTGATGAATGAACCAGAATCGGAAGGTGGTTGGTTGATTGATAGAATGAGGTTCATGCAAATTGAAAAGTATTCACCAGGTCTCTCATCCCAAAAAAAGAGGTATTACCAGCTGCAAAATTGTGGATATACGCTAATAGGAGTCCTTTTCAAAAGGAATTTCAATGGTGTTCTCCTACGATGCATCACTTTGGAGCAAGCAAAGAGGATCCTCAACACATTCCACAATAGCGCTATGGGTGGAAATTTCTCTACCAAAACCACCGCCATTAAAATCATGTGTGCTGGCTATTATTGGCCTACAACTTTTAATGACTCCCACTCTTTGGTGAAGGTTTACAAAAAATGCCAATTCTTTACTAACATAAGGAAGAACTCTGCAATGCCCCTCAAACCACCCATAGTGGCAAACGAACCATTTGCACAATGGGGCATGGACTTCATCAAAATGATCAACCCAGTTTCTAGCACCAGACATAAGTGGATTCTGACCGCCATGGATTACTTCACAAGGTGGATGGAGGTTGTTCCCATTAATAGCGCAACAGAAACAAAGATTGTAGATTTCCTCAAGGAACTGGTAACAAAGTTTGGACCTTCGAAAACTATCATTTTGGATAATGCTAGAGCTTTCTTAGGTGCCAAGGTATGTCACTTTGCATTAAAGAATGGCATTTTCCTCAAGACATCATCAAACTATTACCCATAGGGAAATGGCCTAGCAGAGTCAACAAACAAGAGTCTAGTTCGACTCCTTAAAAGGATTGGTTCAGAACACCAAAGGGAATGGCATAAAAACCTCCGAGCAACACTCTAGGAAAACCATATAACTCCTAAGCAAGTCCTTAATACTTCACCTTATGAGTTGGTATATGGGAAAGAGGCAGTGCTACCTATATCCATGGAGATTCTAGCACTGCAATTGTTGAAATCTCTCGAGATAGAACAAAATGATGCCATGGAGAGTCAGCTTGCCGAACTATTAGAAGTATAGGAAAAAAGGGAGAATTCCCTAATAGCCATGATAAATCGTCAACAAGTGGTCAAGCGATGGTTTGACAAGAAGGCTTCCGACCAAGGTCTAAAATGTGAAGACTTAGTGCTAAAGTATGATAATAGGGCTGCTAAGCTAGGTCAACATGGTAAATTTGATAGCCTATGGGAGGGCACCTTTAAAATCATTTAGTGCAAAGAACATAACGCTTTTGAGCTAGAAAATATGGAACATAAATTTTGGTCAATGGGATTCATCTTAAGTTGTTCCATTAGGCATTGAGCTCTATTTTTGTACATATGTGAATAGTGCTTTTATTTTATTTCCGTTTCTTTGGCCAGTATTTTTTGAAATTAATTTGTGCTTCAACAAATTAACCCATTATTATTAGTGGGTGGAACACTAGGATTTCCTTACACAGAACACACCCATGTGTAGAGAAATAGCAAAATGAAAGTTGTGAGCCCATAAAACTAAAATACAAAATGAAGAAGAGAACATGGATTTTCTTTAAAAAAGATATATATCTATTCATATATATTCTTTATATTGTAAAAGTGGTTGGGAAGCCATAAGCCAAAATTTACAAGTATCCGAGCTATTATATATATGATGGCCTTTTTCCAAGCTTATATATAGGCTATAGGTAGGCATTCTAAGCAACAACGGTAAATGGAGTAAACAGGGAAACTTTTGAGCAAGCAGGGGGTTTTCATCCAAAGGCATGGCTGGCAGAAATTGATGCATTAACAATAGCGTCCACCTCTTCCTCATCCATAGGTTCTTCAGCAGCACTGGTAGCATCATTTGGCACAAACACCATTGGCGGAGGGAATACCATGTTCCTGAAATCAATATACCAATCTACGTCGTAGAAGGGTATTATGTTGTAGCTGTGAAACAGGAAATGTAAGGCTTGAGTAACCCTCTGCTGGTGCTCATCGTGAGTTTGTAGGCAGAATCCACTGAGAAACAAAAGCCAAACAACAACTTCTTCCTTGATAAAGCAACGTAGGTTGCTGGCTGACGATAGACCTACTCCATAGGCAACATGAGCAACAACCCCACCGAGACCATTCAGGTACTTTTTGGGGAAGATTTCTTTAACAAGCTTCAGGATTAGAGGCTGTGGGACATTGATTTCTAGCATGGACTCCACGAATTGGGAGCATATGTTGGTGTTTATCTGATACTTGTCCTCATACTCTATGCAATATTTTCCTAGAACCCACTTTATGGCTATTAGGACCAAGGAATGCTTATTCTTGGTCATTGGTTTCAGCCTTCTAGTAGAAACTTACCCTAGGAATGTCGTCTATGACTTATACGAGGTTAAACAAACTAGAGTGTCCATAGTAAATTGCTAGCTCAAATTCCAAGGAGATCACAGCATATCACACAATTGCCAAACGCAATGATGAACTTGGGCCACCTCAAAATGGCAAGTAGTTCATTTTGTACAAATTGCAAAATTAACGGTACATGCTAAATTAAATGCAAAAGGCATGCTTTCACCTACCACCTCGAGGAAAGATTGCCAAATATTGCATGAAAAGGCTTAATATTTCAAAGTCTTTTCACAAATGCCAAAAGAAAAGTGCAGAGTTGTTCTTCTCTTGTGTATCCATAACTGAGGAAATTGCAGAGCCAAGGACTTGCAGAGATCTTCGAAGAAAGGAAAATGGTCAGAGACTTCATCTCAGCCAATGCAGGAAGAAATTAGCCAGGAGTTGTTTACAACTATACGTTCTTCAAAGGAGGTATATGTCTATGAGGATGTGGCGTATGCTACGCCTGGTATACCAAGTAGGCCAAAGAGGGCATATACAAAAGAGGTGAATAAGCCCAAGGATTGCAAAAACTAGAAAAGGGTCGAAGAGAAATGGAATAATATCCATGACCCACGACTTGCGAAAAACCCTAAGTTCCTCAAAGAGGCAGCCTGTGCAAGATTAACGACACCAAAGGCAAACCAATCTACGATGAGGAGAGTTTGGTATAGTGGTCTCTTGTTAGCTCTCAAAAACACAGGTAAATGATACCTCAAGAGGCTACCAATCTCTTGGTATGTTTTAGGGTAACAAACAAGGTCAAATGAATTAAACCTTCTACTCTTTAGGTGCTACTAAACTTGGGTAGGTGTACCTATCTAAATGAAGTAGACTTCATTTATGATTATCCTTCTTGCAATGATTTGTCCACAATGGAAAATGGAAGTGAACAAATGAAATCAAGCTTGGTACAAATAGCAATACTTAAAGCTAAATCCTAATATGTTCAGTTAACAAATGTAAAGGAAATGAATGAATCTAAATATTGAAATTGTAGAGACCAGTGCCATATTGGGTATGCAGAGTCAATATGAAATAGAAGTGGGAAACTTATTCTGGCAGAAACTCAAATTGTAGGCATATGTTCTATTTATAACTTGTATAAACATGCAAGACTATGACTACTAAGCTCTACTTTAATAATCCAAATGAATTTCCCTGATTATTGTGATCAACCAAAAGGATTTAATCTCTCCTTGAAAGAACCAATCAATTAATGACACAGATACAACAAATGTGCACTAATAAATTGAAAATAATCTTGTTATATCAATTTAAACAACCAGAAAGAATCAACTTGGAGACAGCTTAGCAATATTTTTCAATAAACCCAATAGACAATTGACACCTAAAATAAACTACCACACCAATTTATTTTCATTGAAATCACCATTTGAAAACATGCATCATAGTCTCTGATCTGAGAATTTATTCTACTATATCCATTCCTAATCTACCTACTGCATCTAATCTAATATCTGATGTTATCAGTTACAATCAGGAATGCATATTTATACACCAGCATTAGAATAGTCACATCCTTTCGAAATTCCATGTTGCCCAAAACCCATGTAGGCCAACTGTTACAATCGGGCAAACCATATGTTGGCCATAGTATTCAGGCATTTTCATATAATCTCTGAGCCATTCACCGAGACACCCTGTAAGTATGCCAAAGGAAATAATATCGTTGGTCATCCTGTGTTCTTCATTCGCTTTCATTGTGACCTTCAACTTTTGGGGAGATACATATCGAATACCCATGTCATGCCAAGAGGGGCTCCCCAATACACTTTTCAATTGCTGAGACAAGAAGTTTCTTACTGACATGCACTTTTGTATCATCCTCTATCACCGAATCCATCTGATATTGGGGAGATATCACATTGAATACCATATGTTTCACCAAAATCCCCAAGTCCACACTTGATCGCCAAGACAAAGTCAATCTCACACTGACATAAACCTTTTGCATTTTTTATCGGTGAGACCCAATGAATTCACCAAGACCTCCCTCTAAATGTCAGTAACTCCTACTGATAAGCCAGTCCTTCCACCCCTGATTGGTAAGAAAATAAAACCTCGCTATGACCTCACATCAAAAACAACCTGTTTGGCCGAAGAGATCCCATAATGTACTAGTCGATGAGACATTTTAAATTTGATAAGACACTACCCCGACAACCTGACTCCCATCAATGAACCTTTCCATGCATTAGTTGAGGAGACATTGAATTCAATGAAACATCATCCCGACGGTACAACTCCTACCGATAAGTATCATCCTCTATCGCCGAAACCATGAAGAGGTCCCACCTGACAGTCTGTAGGTAAAATCTAGTCACCGTGATATAAAAGGAGTCTTTCTGATAGGCAACATAGACTCCTTTTAACAAGAATATTCAATGGGTCAAGGAGACCATAATGAACTCACACTGATAGGAACAAGAATGTGCAAAATGCAGACCTGATGGATCCATGGGATAAATATATGCAAAATATAGGTAAAAATATCATGAAGAGAGGAAAATGTGCTCAAGGTAGGGCTCATTTTCAAAATGCATGGGTATGGACAACATGAAAAAATCATCAGATTTTTATAGTTCTAACAGTGGCTCCGTCTGGGGATGAGTGATAGTAAGATCATTGCAAGGATCCAGATCTTTGGGTGAGCAAACCAAACACAAAATGAGAGATCAAGTAGTAGAATGGAAATGGAGATAAAAGAATGGATGCAAAATGGAAATGAACCAGAACCCTAAACTACTGTGCATGGAAAATAATTTTTATAGAGGACCATCAAGAGTTGTCCATGCACTGGCAACCCTTAATCCTCTGTGTTTCAACTTCACCTATTCTAAGTTGTTACAATCTGATACTCAAACCATATTTTCCCCTATCAAATACCTAGTTTTGTCTCAAGTTCATCAAATTATTCTTGAAGATACTCATGCAATCCTTCCTATCACTGTTATTGCAAGTTCTTAGAGAATCATCAAGCTCGGTTTGGCCCAAAATCCCTACACCATTCAGCAATTCAAATTCTTCATCATCATGGGACAAATCCCTATTATCTTCAACATAAAAAATGCAAAATTCTTCATTATCTTTCTATTGTTATGTATTATGAAACACTCTCCCAATTGTATTGAAAATGCACAATCAAAGTGCTTCTCTTGAGAAACAAAAAATTTTGTTATATCAATGTTGTCTAAAACAAACAAATCTGCAACCTTTTGCACCTCTTTGACACTACCAATTGGATACAACACTAGATTATGACTCATATCTTCAATATCATGTATATATGAACTAATAAAAGTTGGAATTCTATCATTTGTGGCATGCAAATAAAAGTCTTCTCCACATGAGTTAGAAATTCCATAATCACATACCTCTTTATGAATGAACAGAAATTTTTGATCAGCCTCAAAGTTTTCTCCATCATTTTGAGAAATATACTGAGAGTCAAATGAATCATTGCACAAAGAAATTTCACTGTCAAAACAAATGTAAGATGGACACAAGACTACATAATCACCTTCATGTGCACATCTCTGGTATTCAAGAGATAGAAAATCTAAAATTTGCTCACTACTGAGTGAACATGTTTCTTCTTCCATATCTTCTATTATTTCTCCCTCTTCTTGATCTCCACAAGAGCTAGAAAGATCTCCTTGTTGAAAATAAAGATTCACATGATTATCCTCAAGCTCTTCCTTATTGTGACATGATACACAATCCCCTTCCATTTCATTTTCTAATTCATTAACATGGCAATTTTTTAGATCATTGCAGTTATTTTCTTCATATGTTGACATACTCTCCTCTTCATCATCAAATGTATCATGGTTTTCATCTATAGTAGGAAGTGTTACTTGTTCATTATCAAATGGATCCGCATTCTCCGTTGCTTCTTCCTCTTGATTACCCCAAGAAATGCAAGAATCACCTTGTTGTATATCAGAATTGATAGCTTCATCTTCATAATCTAAATATTCATTAGATCCCTCATAACATACACTGCTTTCCCTGTTACAATTTGTTATGCAAGAAAGATCTCTTGTATCTTCATCTTTCTTATGCAAGCTATCATATGAGTCATATTTTCTTGCACATATCTCATCTTCTATTGGCTGCATTGTTTAATCAATTTCTCTATACTCATCTATGATATCACCATTGTCTTCATACATTTTCCTCTGTATGTCATCAATAAATTTATTCACTAGATCAAAGGTAAGTTGTTTTTCTGGCCAATAAACTGATTCAGGCTCCCATGTTCTTACAAACTTCTCAACAAACATGGCCCTTGTAGGCCTATAATGAGAAGGTATTTGCATACAAATTTTTGACATTCTGTTGTATAGAGGAATTACACCTTCTCCTTCATGTCTCCTTATGTTGAGAAATGCACCCAAGGGAGAAATTCTGCATCCTGATTCTATGATGGGGTCTTCACCTTGAGTATGTACATATTCATCTTCTTCCTCCTCAAATTGTTGATCCTGGCACACATATTGTTGCACGTTCTAATCAATGTCTCTGTTTTCATCAATGATGTCAACATTGTCTTCATATCTTTTCATGTCTACAATGTCTTTCCATTCATCTAGTTAATCAAAAGAAACTGATATCCATGATTTAGGCCAATAAATTGGGTTTAGCTCATACACTTTCATGAACTGTTGAATGATCTCAGACCTACTAGGTGGGAATTTAATAGGTATTTTCCTACAAATATCCATCATTCTGTGGAACAAAGAGCGCCCAGATTCTCCTCTATATCTCCTTATGTCAAGAAAGGCATCCAAAAGATTTTTGAAATATTCATCATCTCTAGATTGTTGGCTCCAATATGTATCTTGTTGTAGATTCTAGCTAATATCTCCAAGCAGACTAGAATTGTGTTGCACTTGACATTGATCACATTGACAATTTTGATAACTTGCCAATCTCTATCTAGGAGGGACTGGATAAGCATTTACTTGCTTTGATGGTTGTGATGAATAAATGTTCTACTGTGCATGAAGTGCATCACCTCCATTGTAGAAATTTCCAATTGTATCATGAGGCGCTTGTTGAATCCAAGAACCACTTGCATTTTTGTATTCATTCTTGTCCAATTGGAGCATTTTATTTTTCAATTCTTCAATTCCTCTTATCAACTGCTACTTCTCAAAATATTCTTTTGTTCCATACACAAATTCCATTCTTCATCAAGCTGTTTTTCCAGAGTCGCCACCTACTTTTCTTAAAGTAGGAAAATGTTTCTTTTGAAATAACTATTTTTGATCTTTTCCCTAGCGGAATCTCTTTTTCTAAAACTTATCAAATTACAAATTTTTCTTCAATGACTCTATATGATGGTCTTCAATCAGATTTTCTGATGTTTTTCCCCAGCAGAGTCACCAATTTGTTAGCTCTCAAAAATGCAAGTAAAGGATACCTCAAGAGGCTGCCAATCTCTTGGTATGTTTTAGGGTAACAGACAAGGTCAAATGAATTAAACCTTCTACTCTTCAAGTGCTACTAAACTTGGGTGGGTGTACCTATCTGAATGAAGCAAACTTGACTTATGATTATCCTTCTTGCAATGATTTGTCCACAATGGCAAATGGAAGTGAACAAATGAAATCAAGCTTGGTACAACTAGCAATACTTAAAGCTAAATCCTAATATGTTTAGTTAACAAATGTAAATGAAATGAATGAATCTAAATATTGAAACTGCATAGAACAGTGCCATATTGGGTATGCAGAGTCAACATGAAATAGAAGTGGGCAACTTATTCTGGCAGAAACTCAAATTTTTGGCATATGTTCTATTTATAACTTGTATAAACATGCAAGACTATGACTACTAAGCTCTACTTTAATAATCCAGATGAATTTCCCTAATTACTGTGATCAACCAAAAGGATTTAATCTCTCCTTGAAAGAACCAATCAATTAATCACACAGATACAACAAATGTGCACTGATAAACTGAAAATAATCTTGTTGTATCAATTTAAACAACCAGAAAGAATCAACTTGGAGACAGCTTAGCAATATTTTTCAATAAACCCAATAGACAATTGACATTTGAAATAAACTGCCACACCAATTGATTTTCATTGAAATCACCATTTGAAAACATGCATCATAGTCTCTGATTTGAGAATTTATTCTACTATATCCATTCCTAATCTACCTACTGCATCTAATCTAATATTTGATGTTATCATTTACAATCGGGAATGCATATTTATACACTAGCATCAAAATAGTCACATCCTTTCAAAATTCCATGTTGGCCAAAACCCATGTAGGCCAACCGTTACAATCGAGCAAACCATATGTTGGCCATAGTATTTGGGCATTTGCATATAATCTCTGAGCCATTCACTGAGACACCCTGTAAGTATGTCAAAGGCAATAATATCGCTGGTCATCCTATGTTCTTCATTCGCTTTCACCGCGACCTTCAACTGTCGGGGAGATACATATCGAATACCCATGTCATGCTGAGAGGGGCTCCCCAATACACTTTTCAATCACTGAAACACAAGAAGTTTCTTATCGACATGCACTTTTGTATCATCCTCTATCATCGAAACCATCTGATATCAGGGAGATATCACATTGAATACCATATGTTTCACCTAAAGCCCTGAGTCCACACTTGATCACCAAGACAGTCAATCTCACACCGACAAAAACCTTTTGCATTTTTTTATCAGTGAGACCCAACGAAGTTGCCAAGACCTCCCTCTGAATGTCAGTAACTCCTACCAATAAGCTAGTCCTTCCACCGTCGGTGGTAAGAAAATAAAACCTCGCTATGACCTCACACCGAAAACAACCCGCTTGGCCAAAGAGATCCCATAATGTACTAGTCGATGAGACATTTTAAATTTGATAAGACACTACCCCGACAACCTGACTCTTGTCGATGAACCTTTCCATGCATTAGTCGGGGAGACATATTGAATTCGATGAAACATCATCTTGATAGTACAACTCCTGTTGATAAGTATCATCCTCTATCATCGAAACCATGAAGAGGTCCCACTTGATAGCCTATACATAAAATCTAGTCACTGTGATATAAAAGGAGTCTTGCCGATAGGAAACACAAACTCGTTTTAACAAGAATACTCAATGGGTCGGGGAGACCATAATGAACTCATGCTGATAGGAACAAGAATGTGCAAAATGTAGACTCAATGGATCCATGGGATAAATATATACAAAATATGGGTAAAAATATCATGAAGAGAGGAAAATGTGCTCAAGGTAGGGCTCATTTGGAAAATGCATGGGTATGGACAACATGAAAAAATTATCATATTTTTATAGTTCCAACAGTCTCCCTCAATACATGGTCCCACTGGTGCACTATTGCCCAGAGGTAGTTGATGCTGATATCCAGCGTTACAATCCTGATACCCACTACATTGAAGGTCGCAGTTTAAGGGTGCACATCACTCCACAGGCCTTCTAGCACATGTTATGCATCCTAGATCCAAGTAAGAGAAGTGACAATATTGAGCCCTTTCACCCTGGAAAAGGAGAGAAAATATGGAAGAAAATGAGATAGAACTCAGAGTTCTTGTTGGAGGAGACTAGTAGGAAAGGCATCCCAGCCATTAAACTGCCAAGTATTCTATTTTCGTGCGGTGCATTATGCAACAATCTCTAGGATGCCATGTCCATGCTAGCCTTTGTATGTGGACGAGAATCTAATGAGAAGTTGGAGACCTTTCAACTCGGCCCGACATTCCAATTTCGCAAGCAACATGATCATTTCTGGTATGATTCTATTGAGTTTATGGTGGAAGAAATGATACGAAAAATTGAGAATTACTAGGCAGAGAAAAAATTTAGGTTTCTTTCTTTCCTGGTCCACATGTTTTTGCATCAGAACCCAGATTTCTTTGCCCGATATTTTCCATTATCAATTTTTTATGAGAAAAATAAAAGGAAGTCAATGTCTGCGTGGACGCCTTTTCTTTCCACATCATACAATTCTTATGTGTTTTCAAACTATTTCATAGCTTCGTTCTTGCATGATTTAATCAGACAAAGTGATATAATCTAGCTCAATAAGGAGCAAACCAGATTTATGTAGAGTTTCACCCCTACTTGTGACTGGTTCTTAGGCAAGGATTTTACAATCCTCCAGATGCGGGGCTTTACTGGAAATCCTTTCCTACTTCCAGTTTGTGTCACAGATAGAGTGCTCACACTGGAAATGTTTTGAGAGGTGTGTATCATTAATTTTACCTTTTGTAGTAGCAAAAAGGTCAAGAGGAAAGGATTCTTCTCTTGTCCGAAGAATTTTAACTCGCTGACTTTGATAAAGAAACAATTGGACCAGTTGTTAGAGGACAAGTTGGCCTATCTAGGGTTGGTACTAGTAATTGATAAGTGAAAATACAACCCTTTTGACAACTTGCCGGAGCCACACATTAGAGTTACCCATGTTCCCCGACCATACTGGGAGAAGCAACATAACCTGTGGGCAGACAAAGATAAAAAATTTATTGAATTAGCACATATCCCTATGTAAGACACTAGAGGTCCATGGCACAAGTTCTACTTTGCTATGGTGGTGGCTTAGGATAATTTCCTCATGGAGCATGACATGTACAATAGGTTGAAGAAAGATGAGGAATGGAGTGAGGAAAAAATAGTGGCTTTCTGGAAGTATTGCCAAGAAATTGCACAATTGGATGCTCCTTACAACAAACTGAAGGATGACCAGGAATTTGAAAAATGGTGGAAGGAGGGCCACCCCAGCCCGAGCTCTAGTATTAATAGGAGCGAAATAAAGGAGGAATCTGAGGAGCGGGAGGAGGAAGCGGTGACATCGGCCTTGTCTGGTCCGAGAGAAAAAGGCCCTAGACAACCCTCCTATGTGGCCACGAATGTGTGCTTTAATATATTAGGGGCTCATATACACTCACTTGGGCTACTAAACTAGCTAGGTTATCACTACAACAAACAAAGATGACTGCCAAAGCTAGCGAGACTCCACCTGTGAAACGACATCGCACAGAGAGTATTATCGGAGAGGGTTCGCAAGAACCCACCGAAGGAAGAGTACTTGCAGCTGGCCAGGAACTAAAGGTTGTGGGGGAGTCACTAAAGTTTTTGGAGCCACCAACAACCAGTCAACAGGTACAATTCACTCCTCTTGCATCTCATTCCTTGGCATCTGCTCCTACCTCACTGGCGATCCCTACCATAGGTACTGGCCCTTTGCCTTTTTCTTTTAGTCTGACATACTCAGTAGGCTTCACCTAGTTTTCACAAACCACCCCGCTCATAATTACTCCTTCACGTATGCTTACGCCCACCGCTACCGCTCAAACCTTCCTTGCCTCTCTTTCAGAAAGCATTCCCCCTGTGAGTGCCCATTCTTTTTCCACTATAATTGTAGACCCTCTTCCATCACAACAGGCTAACACCCCACTTACAACTCCTCCACCATCCCATCCAATGAGCCTTACGGCTGACTCCCCAATTTACTCATTACAAATGACTAGCCCTACTATTAGTTCTCAAACCAAACTATGGAACTTGCCCCAGTTCTCCCCACAAATTGTCACTCTCTAGAAGAAACAAATGCCTGTGTCTATGAAGGTTACCTATCCCTATGCCCTACCTTCGGGTGCTCCTTTTGCAGGTGGACTAGTTTCCTCACTAGCCAAATTCTTAGCGCAAATAGATTGCAAAAAAGAGGCACACACAAATAGAATGAGAAAGCACAGGGAAAAGGATGATAGTGTTTCTGTTGAGCCAAAGGTATAGGCTCTTTATGATGAGGCCTGACAAGAATTGAAGTTTGCAACCATGTACCCGTAGGTAAGCAAGCCTCAGGGAGAAATGCAACTAGAAGACTATGAGATATATATTGTAGGATTCGACATGAATGTAGCCCGACTGTAAGATAAGGTTAAAATCATGGAGGAAATGCAATGGGTAGTCACTTCTGACTTCCTTAAAACTAGTCACTAGCTAAAGAAGAAGGATGAGCAGCTTAAAGCAGCAAGAGAAAGGGTTAGTTTTCTAGAGAGGAAAGAGAAATCCTTAGAGGTGGATATTGCCCGCATGACTGAAAGGGTGCTGGCAGCAGAGGATGAGAGGAACAAACTTCAAGGTGAAATTGTGAAGACTCAGGTTGCCGACATTGGCATAATAAAAGAGCTACAAACTAAGAACCAGGAGGCAAAGCAAAATCTACAACTGAAATATGAAGAACTGGAGCATCTCTGCCTTGAGTATAGTCAGGGGGTGGCACAGAAGAATGAGGAGCTAGAATGCCAACATGCTCAATGTGAGAAAGGAATACAAGAGAAAGAGGCCAAATTTAAAGGCCTAAAAGCTCAAATAGAGGAAGAGCTCTGAGAGATAAAAGATTCTCTAGATGAGCACTTATTAAATCCCTCTTGAACTGAGAAGAATTAGAATAAAGAAATGAGCAGCTCTGCAGAACAACTGGCATCCAAGAAAAAGAAAAAGAATTGGCTGAGGCCATTATTTCAAAAGATGCAGAGATTTCTTCTCTTAAAAGCTCTCTCCTGCCTCCCTCTACATAGCTAGACATTATTTCACTGATTAAGGAATTGTACATTTCCCACTGGGAAAGGATTAAATCCTTTTGCTTAACACTGTATCCTACCCTCTGATTCATTGCCAAGGCATCAAGGCTAAGCCAGGAGGCTCATGATAAGATTGAGCAGTTCCCACGGTTCATCTTGGAGAAAGTTCCTAAAGCCAAAGATCTGATCATCAAGCTATACTCAGTCTTTGATGAGAGCCTAGTCGGAGTGGGTATTGAAGATCGAGATGCTGCTACTCAAATGGCAAACAAATTCATCAATTTCCAGTTGCACTAAGACAACTGGGCTATTCTGGTAAAACACTAGATAGCATATGGCGAAGTTCAGAGTACGCAAGACGACTACGCTCCCCACCACGAAAGGACGACCTTTGCCACCCAACCAAACCACAAACCAATCCACCAGCCACCACCCTCACTGATCCGCCCGGCGACGAAACGGTCGCCTTTGCTAACCGCTTCCAGCTCAATCTACTAACCCAACGTGAAATGCATCGTCTACAAACCAGCAGCCCTTGTTCTTTGTTCCCAGTCAAACTTCGAGTAGTCCTCCCAAAAGCACAACATTTAACCAGCCCTTCGGTTTATTTTCTGGCGTCAATCTATACATCGCCAGTCTACCGGCCTTTTATCGCCTTTGATCTATCACCTGGTCGTCTACTTCGCAATCCTGCGACAATATCCCTTTGAATCTCGTGGAAACTCCACCGTGGTTTCCATAAGCAGGACATAAGATACTTTTGTTGCCTTGACGCCTCATCGCTATGAAATGCTGCCATGAAGCCCTCATTCCTGTGCGTTATGCCCTATGGTTGTTGATCATCAGAGTGCACTTACATGTCAGCTGTTCCATAACTTTAGTGTAGATGAATATAACTACGGTGAAGGAAATAGCTGCGACAAGGTTTTTTATACCGGCCGATAAACATTCTCCATTGTGATAAAGTACTCAGCCCATTCAACACGTGTTGCATTAACATAAAACTAGGAGGCAAAGGGAAAAAGTTTCATGCGGGCAGCAAAAGGATACCACATGCTTAACTAGCGGATCTCATATGTGGGTGATGAACTAGATGAACCAAATAATGCTATTGGTTGCTGCTTGTCATAATCATTCGCACAAAGGAATGACACTTATCTGATCAGGCCTAGCTACAACCACCACCATCATTGCAGAAAATGCACCTGAGCCTAGAATGACCAGATGCTCGGTGCCTGATTATTTCTTTTGTAACAGCTTTTGGGAATATTCTTTTTATGGCATCATTACAGGGGATTGCGAGATCTTTTCTGTTACTGCTCTCTGAGGTGGTGGGAGGTTTTTTATGCTATATATACTTTTCTCTATGATGAAAAAAGGGTCCAAAATTTGGAACCATAACACTAGTTTTAGTAAAAGACACCAGGCCTTTATTACTATTTTATTTAATTGCAAAAAAATTCTCAGACTGTGCCAATTGTTCAGCCTTTCTATTTTTCATGCTATTTGATCAAACTGTGAAATGTGCTTTTTATTGTCTTGACACTTCATTTGAGAACTTCTATATATGTCGGATGCAAGTTTGCTTACCTAGATCATGTCTAAGGACTATTCTTGGTAGTAGGAATGTATGCAATGATATTTTATGTCAATTAATGAATTGTCTATGCTATAATCTTAAGTCTCTGATGTTTTGGAACACTATGACACCATTCAGGCCCTTAAATCTATGATTTATCATGCCCATAATTAAATATTGGCACATCATCTTAGGTTAGACTTTATTTTATTATATTTGCTTCATTTTCCCTTTCCAAACCCCATTATAGAATAAGTTGGATTCTCTAAAAATCTAGAGGTTACTCAGTTTAGTGCAAAAGGTCCCCCTTAAACTGAGTTTCCCATAAGACTCTGTCACCTCGTCAATTTTTAGTGTCAATAGTTCCTTCAAGGGTTCACCTTTAGGTGTTGATAATTGATATGCTCCTGATCCATAGCTTGTTGTGACAACAAATGGGCCCAACCAATTCAATTCAAACTTTCCTTTACTTTCCTAACCTAGAACATTCTTTTGATTCTACTTGAGCACGAGATCTCCTACTTGAAAAGGTTGACTCTTGATCTTCTTGTTATAACTATGTTTTAGCCAGTTTTGGAATGCTTGCAAATGATTAAGTGCATCAAGATGATCCTCATCCAAGTATTCTAGCTCATTTAGCTGAGATACCCTATACTCTTCATCAATGATCATATTTGGTAGTATTCACAACAAGGGAAGCTCAACCTCAATAGGCAAGATGGATTTTGATCCAAAGACCAAGGAGAAAGGGGTTGCACCTGTAGTTGTGTGGATACTAGTTTGATAGGCCCAAAGGATAAGATTTAGCTACAAATGCTAGTCACAACCAGCTTCGTTGACCATTTTCTTTAGGATTTTTAGAATGGTCTTTTTGTAGCATCAACTTGACCATTTCCCTAGGGGTAATAAGGGGTAGAGAATCAATGTTGGATGTTGAATATTTGACATAGATCTCTCACATCCTAATTCTTGAAGGGTTTTTTATTATCGAAAATAAGGGCTTGTGGAACACCATAACGATAGCTAAGGTAATTCGGGATAAACTTGGAAATTTGCTTCCTTGTTATGTAGGTCATAGGAATGGCTTCCACCCACTAGGTAAAGTACTCGATGGTCATGATGATGAATTTATGGCCATTAGATGAGGTGGGAGTAATTTTCCCTATGAGGTCAAGCTCCCACTACGAGAAAGGCCAAGGTGTGACCATTGGTTGTAACACCTGAGCTGGAGCATGAATAAGATCTCCATGTTGAAACTGGACACACTTCACATATTGATGGGCTTCTCTTTCCATGGTTGGATAGTAATACCCTATCCTCAATAGTTTCTTAGCTAAATTCATACCACTAGAATGGGAACCACATATGCCATCATGTACTTTTGTTAAGGTGGTCAAGGCTTCCTCTTGGTTGAGACATCATAGTAATGTCCCCTTGATGTTTCTGTAGTAAAGGGTATCACCTAGGATCACAAATCGGGATGTCTTTTTAACAAATGTCTTCTTAAGGTTGGAGGTGATATCGGATAGGAGGGTACCTCTACTATGATAGGTGAATATATCGTGATACCACGAGGAACCAAGACCAATGATTACACATGAAAATTCAAATTCAGGGATTTTGAAAGCCGATATGAGAAGTTGTTCTACCAAGAATTCAGATTGAAGGACATTATGTGGCATGTCTAACAATGATCCAATTGTTTCCATGGTATATGCTACTCTATTGTTCACAAGAGGTATCTACTCAAAGGTTATGTCTATAAAAAATTCCTTAAGAATTTCTACCATATTTTTATAAGGAGTGAGTTTATCATCCTTAGTTTGGTAATTTTTGTTGACTTGGTCGACAATCAGCTATGAGTCTTCATAGACCTTTAACTCTTGTATCTACCATTGGACTGCTATCCATAACATTGTTATTAGAGCTTCATACTTAGCAATATTATTTGTACATGCAATTGATAGCTGGTATGACTTTGGAATACAATCACCTTGAGGGGTGATAAAGAGGATATCTACTCCTAATCCATGTTGGGTATAGGATCCATCAAAGTACATTTTTCATTGATCCACTACATGAAAGAGAAGCACTGATTCATCAGGTAATTCAGATATCAAAGGATTCTTTGCATAGATTGGTGCTTTTGCCAATTTTTTTGCGATGACTTGTCCTTTGATTTCCTTGCACTCTATGTACTCTATGTCAAATTCAATCAAGATCATTACCCATTGTGAGGCCCATCGTTAGCTAGATTTATGGACATTGTGTCTTGTTATTTGCATGATCGTACTTTGATACATTATACTTTCATCTTATATTTTATGATGGATAGTTGTGAACATTGAAATCATCTATTATGGTGCATGTTTGATTAATTACCTTTATGGAACGTAAATTTAATGGGTATGCTAACTAGTTGGTTATACTGATATCTTGAATGATATGAGAATTGAAATAAAATGCTTAGAGTAGGATATGCAATATGAGTTTTTGAATTACCATGCAAGGTGAATGTATAAATGATATTATGTGATTATAAGTGGTTAATTTGATGGCTATGCAAATGATTATGAGCATTGTGGATTAATGTGTTATAATTGAAAAAGATATTTATTTGAATTGTAACATGTACATGGATTTTTGAAAAGGAAAATGTAAATTATGCATATGCTAGTGTGTACAATTGAGTGTAGAATTGAATGTGATATGTGTTGTAATCCATTATATTATGTGCTTGATTTAATTTCATTTGCAATTGGACTAATACTTTCATGAAGCCTGCATGTTAATTTCCCTTAGCCATGGGGATTGGAGGCTACCAAATAGACCTTGTTGTGTTACCTTGCTAAACCTGACTTAGCCACATGGAAGGGCTAGAGTCTTATGTGTTATGTTAAGAGCTGTGTATTTTTTGATAACCATGTTGGGGTAAAGGTCTAAATGTTGAATTGTGAGAAACCAAATGTGATCACAAAAGAAAATGGTAAATTTGGATTTCTTATTTAATGCAGTTTCAGGGGTCAATTTGGTCTTGATTTTAGTTAATGGTTGCTTATTATACACCCTAGGCCTATGACCTAAGGGTTGGGGGTATTTTTAGGATTTAATTATGGTCATATTTCATTTATGACCATTGTAAGAGGGGTGACAAAAATGAAGGTATGCTAGCCATGTGAAGACCATGCCTCATAAATGTAAGAAGGACATGGTGGTTGAAGGTTGGCTTGAGATGGGTTTGAAAGAAAGTGTTGTCAAGTTTTGAACTCATTCATTTTTTTTGGGGTCTAAGGAAGGAAAGTAGGTGGGAAGTGTTGGAAGGAATGGAAAGAAGGATTAAGAGAGTGAACACCAAACTCTTTTCATGATTTAAAGGTAGGATCTACACCTTGTCATTTTTTTGATTGTATATGTGTTAAATCTATGTTATGCCTTGTTTCATTGGGTTGTTCTGTTGAATTTATGTTTGTGTAGTGCTTTAGAATTTGTGTATTTTTGTTGGGTTGGCTCCCCTACATTAGTAGTGAGCAACCCATGTGGGAGATAGAGGGGGAGAGATCTCCATGAGGACATATGTATATTTTATTGTAAAAAGAAAATGGTTGTTACAACTGTGGGTGAAATGGGTATGGGTACCTAAGGGTAAGAGTACCCTTTTGTAGAGAATGAGTAGCTAGGAAAATATGTGGATGGATAAAGATTACTAGTTCAAACTTATATGAAGTATTTGAAAATAGTTTTCATATGGCTATTATCCTCCTAGCCTCTCCCCATAAGACCACTGATTGGTCTTTTTGTTGTGTTTTTATCTGGCCTAAGGTGTGTTTGTTTGTGTAAAACCATGTGAAATTATTTGTTTATTCTAGGAAGGGTTGTTGTGTGTTACCTAGGTCTATTTGGTAGCCTCCTAGCTTGAGGGTGGTTGGTTTTCTATCCTATGGTTGGGTGGTGAACACCCCAACATCTTGAGAGAGTTGTATTTTTTGTATAGGTTGAACAGTTATAAACTTGTAGGTGGTAGAAACCCTTAGTTTGGAGACATGTGTATTATTCTATGGACAACCTTGTAAAATTGTAAACGAAGTCTATCATGAGGCTACAAGGGTGTGTTCATATGTTCTTGTATAGTTGTAAATGTTGGTGTAATTAACTATTTAATTACATTTTCATAAGTTTACTTAGGCAATCTTTAATTCCTAAGTTATAGGATCTTATCTTTATCTTATCGAGCTATCTTTTTGCTCAAGATAAGATTTGGTTGTTGCATGCTTGCCTTTTATAAGCAAGCCTCATCTTGTACATTTGTATCAATTTCAATCATTAATCAATCTTGCATTGTGAAGCAAGCATTCTTGCCATTATCTCTCTCTTGTGGAAGTATTTTCATCTAGCAACAGATTCCTGAAATCTAACATGGTATCAAAGCTTCCAGGGTTGCAGACTCCTTCTCGAATCTGAGGGTTTTAGTTTTTGGCTTGAAGATTTTTGCTGGGTGTAGATTGGGGTTTTGATAACCTCACGGTTGAGATCAGAAGGCTTCGCAGATGAATTTTGATTGTAAATTCATCCATTTTGGGTAAAGTTGTTTTTGAGGCAAAAAATTTTTGCTAGAACAATCTTCTCAGCAGTACGATTTTTCCATTTTTCGCAAAAAAATATTTTACAAAATATTTTCTGCGATTTGTCAATAATTTTGGGGCAAAATTTATTTAAATCGGGCTTTTATTCATAAATATTTGTTGCAATATTATTTTATTATTGGCAAAATACTTCTTCTCCAGATTGTATTTGTTAGGCAGATCTGTTGTGTTGCGCTACTTGGTACGCCAGTCTGACGTCAGCATACGCCTCCTTTGGTACGCATCCCGGATCAGAAATCAACGCATTATAGCGAGAGGTCGCCCAGCTACCCATCAAAGGAGGTCCTATAAGTTTCCTACACCACCGCGTAATCCTTTAGTGAGGATCACGGGTGGTGGCGTCATTTGGCATTTATATTGCGATTAAATTTACACCACATCGGTGGTTGTGAGAAGAATTAGCGTTATGCTATTGAAGAAATTATCGACCAGCGTACATCCATACGCAAGTTACATCAGCATCAAAGGGGTACTACGGAATCTTTCGCTCGGCGATTGGTAGAGTCGGTCATTATGCTGTCCGGGTCTGCCGTCAGTGCATTTGCTTTAGCCGGCATGATCATCCACGGTACAAAGCAGAATCTCTGACCTCACGGTCACGGGTATCTTCTGCGCGGTATTAATTATAAGTGATACCACCTCTTGTTGGCGTCACGGGGTCTGCATCAACATCAGCATCAATCATCCACGAATTTTAGAAATATTTTTTGCAAACATATATTAAACTTTGTTTTATTTGGCCGACGGGGTTATTGTGTAGTTGGTCGACATCTAAACAAGTTTTTAAACTTCTGTAAAAGGCCGACAATGACTTTGTATTAGTGGAGGTTTTAATTTTGCATTGATTGCGGACCTGGTCACATGGGTGACCGGTACGCCAGCGCCCAGAGTGCCCCGAATTGCTTCATTTTAGCCTTGTAATTTGCCCCGAAATTTTTATTTATAGGCGCTTAGGCCACCAGCAACCATACGGGCAAAAATTTTCAAAGCGAGATATCAGCGGAAAAGGTGGAATCTAACCGTTTCGGTCGTTACGGGAAGGATATTTTTCTGTGAGATTTTGTAGTTTTATTGCTTCTTCCAGGTTGAGAGCCCGGTGCCCATCATTTTTTGCTTCTGAACTCATATCTTTGTGCTCCGATCTCCTATTTTCTTCAAATTTGTAGCATCGAAAAGGTATTCAGGAGTACTTCATATCTACTCATGAACCTTTTGTAGATTTGTTTGCAGATTTTCATATTTTTAGTTTGTAGCTGATTTGATAGTTTGGGATTCCTTGTTGTAAATTTGCAAAAAAGTGCAAATCTTGTTGGGACAAAGGGGTTGATATCTTGTATTGTGAGGAAAATTTGTTGTTCTTCTCTTGTAATATCTCATTGTATCATGGATTTGAAAAAATTTGTACTTCTAACTCCATATAACTATCATGAGTGGAAATACAAAATGGAGTTGTTATTTGTTGAAATCAAAGTTACGAATACATTTTGGTCCAAGATCAGAATTCCACAGAGACAAAAGAGAAAATGGTTTTGATAGAAGGGATGAAGCTCTTGGTAATCTTCTTCTGTCAATTTCTCCAGATCTTAGATATCATGTTACGTCTTGCACACATCCTCATGACATTTGGACTACTTTGGAGAGTCTCTTTGGTAAGCCAGACAAGCTAAGGAAATTTAAGTTGGAAAATGAACTGATGGGTCTTAATCCTTCAGATTTTGACAGTATCCAAGACTTTTTCTCTAAACTCAACTCTCTCAGATTGCAGTTATCAAAATGTGGGGTTGTTAAAGAGGATGAACAAATGATACTTTCTATTCTTGCTAAGCTTGGTTCTTCATATTCTGTGTTTGTCTCTACTTTCTATGCTACAATGGATGCTCTTGGTGATACATATAAAATGCCTTCTCTTGATGAATTTGTTGCACAGCTCACAAGGGAACAAGCAAAGTTGTTGCACATGGGTACATTGAAGTCTTCAACATCTCAAGCTCTTATTGCGAATGATACAAAAGCTTCAAGTGGCAAAGGAAAGAAGCACAAAAAAGAAACCAAGTCAAATGAGCAAGGTAAAGTTTCTCCTTCACATGGCACTCCTGAGTCCTCATCCTCTTCAAAAGAGGAATCATCAAAAAAGAAGAAGTCCAAATGTGCATATTGCAAAAGGTTAGGACATGATGAGCATAGATGTTATAATAAGAAGATTGATGAACTCACCCACCTTCTTCAAAAGAATAACATTCAGCTTCCCTCATTAGTGTCCTCTACTTCTTCTTCACCATCACAATCAGTAGCTCCATCATCATCACAGTCAGAGAACACAACATCCACTTCTGGGCTACATAACATGAAAGGGCATGCACTATTGGCCTCTACAAGTCCTAATTCTCAAGGATGGCTTCTTGATTCAGGGGCATCTCATCATATGGCATCTTCACAAGAAATGTTCTCTTCTTTTGAGCCTTGTAATTCACCTCACATTCTGATGGGTAACAATACATTCATGAAGGTAAGTGGGAAGGGTTCTATTGGTATTGGGGAAGGGACTTTCAATGATGTTCTTTGTGTTCCTTCTTTGACCACTAATCTTCTTTCTATTTATCAAATCACTCATGGGGGTCAAGGTAAAACAATTGAGTTCACTCCTAATAGGGTGTATATAAGGGACTTGGAGACTAGGGATATTGTTGCAATCGAGATGGTTGATCATTCATCTCAAGTATATTCTTTTTCACATTTTGCTTCAGAACCTGATAATGTTCCTTTGACTACATCACACACTTCATTGAGTGTGACCCATATTAGTGAGGAGAAGTTTGGTCATCTACACCTTGGTATTTTAGAGACCAGTGCTGAGCTTCCTACACCTCCACCTCTTGCTTCTTCAGCCATTGTTGCTTCTGTTCAGCAGGATAATCATAGTTTTTCAGATCTTGCTTTGTGGGATGATTATTTGACAGGGATTTCTACCTTGTTCCTAGAGTCTCATATTACAGATTTGGAGGACACACTTGAGGGGATTTCTCTCCTCTTTGATGATAGTTTTAGCACAAATATTCCATCTTCTTTGTCTTTGGAGATTGATATTCACAAGTCTCCTCCATCACTTGATTTGGCATGTTTCTTGGTTGAGTTTGACCATGATTATGTTGTGGCTCATTCAAGCTTGGAGGCTCCTACTCAATTTTCAAAGGCTTACATGTTGGGCATTCATTCTTCCTCTTTTCAGTTGGATATGGAGTGGCTTCTTCATCAGCCTATGGATTTGTTTCTTCCTAAGAGGAGATGTGTTGCTTGTAGACATTGGGTCATCTTTTGTTTCCAGGCATTCTTCATTGGCTTTGGAGCTTCTTCAGCATGCAGGGGATATCTTATCTCATTACTTCCCTCTTATGGGGGGTAATTTATTGTATATTCATGATGGATGTAGTCTTTGGGGGGTATCATTGAGTCCTCCATACATCATGTTTACATTCATCATGCCTTTTTTTCTTGTTTTCTCTCTTTTGGAGAGGGGTTTTTTCCCACTGGGTTTTCCCCTTTTCTCTGGTTATGAGAGATTGCATTTCATTTGCATCTGTAAATGGGTACCTTACATGGCCTAGTTGTCGGGACCCATAGTAGTTTGCATTATAATCTTCTCCCTAAGTTGCACTTATGGGGGGGTGTTGGTGTAATTAACTATTTAATTACATCTTCATAAGTTTACTTAGGCAATCTTCAATTCCTAAGTTATAGGATCTTATCTTTATCTTATCGAGCTATCTTTTTGCTCAAGATAAGATTTGGTTGTTGCATGCTTGCCTTTTATAAGCAAGCCTCATCTTGTACATTTGTATCAATTTCAATCATTAATCATTCTTGCATTGTGAAGCAAGCATTCTCGCCATTATCTCTCTCTTGTGGAAATATTTTCATCTAGCAACAGATTCCTAAAATCTAACAGTAAAGGAAGTTGAATAGTTGTTTATGAAATATCATGTAAGCTAGTGCATACAATGAGGATGCATGTTGTAATAATGTATGTGCTATGTGGTATCTAAAACCCATGTTTATTTGTTTAGGACACTGTCCAATAATCAGTGAGGGATTTTGGGTGATAGATTGTAATAGTGAAAGCTTATATGTTAGTTTATTAAAATTTGGGTATGAACA